>ML675624.1:23121702-23174825 GCA_007922155.1 Mesoclemmys tuberculata | reverse complement strand
AGTCCCTGTACATCTCTGTGCCTCAGTTTTCTCATCTATAGAATGGGAATAGTAACCTGTTCCTATCCCAGAGGAACTTTTAAAGCTAAATTCTCTGTTTTTTGTGAAGTACACTGTTGTCCTCTGATGGAAGGGGAATGTTAGTTATTAAGTGTAAAAGTTATTGCTATTATAGTAAGGTGAGAATGTTTCTTCATGGAAGTGAACAGTGCCTCTAAAAGAGAAAATATTATTTTTTTTAAAGAAGCCAGAAAACACACACAGGCAGTGCAGCTAGCAATGCCTATTTTTAAGGCTGCCCACATGTTCCATTATAAAGATCCTGTTTTTACCTGCTAATAACTTTGCCAACTTTAATTGTTTGGTCTGAAATATTTCATGCTAAGTGTCTGCCTCAGGCTGAGCTTTTTTGGGGGTGGGGGTAAGAAGTCAGCTAAAATGGTTTAGCTGTTTCTCAGATTGAGGCGAAGCAGAAATATGCTGTTTTGTCCACATTAAAACAAAACAAAAGCAAACAAACAAGAACTTTGTTGAGAAGCTCTAGCAACTCTATTCTTTTGAGTAGGGGAAACATGGCCAAGAGCAAATGTAGGGGGATGAGGCAAGAGCCCAGCAGAGTGGTGGACAGTCAGAAGCTTGGGGTGGGGCTAGCAGCAGGGCTCGTCATATGTTTAATTTTTTTAAAATCTTAGAAAATTACATTAAAAATACCTTAAAGGACTTAAAGTTGCTGAAGTCAAGTGTTCAAAAGTTAGGAAATGCTTGAGTCAGGATTACCTGTGCAACCTTAATTTGGTCCCTTTGTGAGTGTGCATTATGATACAGTCTGAATTCATGATCACGTGCTATTTTTTCTACAGGACCACTGACTGATTCAGTGCAAAGGATGGACTGGGCTCTGGTGTGATTCACATTAGTGTAGTGAAGGAGTGCTGTCTGTAGGACCCCATCTTATCTATTGCAGAGGTTAGATGATATGTTGTGAATGAGTCTGGGAACTATAGGAAGAGAAAAGATGGTCTCATGGTTAAAACAGTTGAATGATGCCTTGGAGAATTGGATTCTATCCCAGACTCTGCCACAGAGTTCCTATGGGATACTGGGCAAGTCATTTAAACCAAAATTTTCAAGGTGACCATGGTGTGTGCCTCCTTTTCCGGGCACCCTACTGGAGACCTCTGGGGTCTGATTTGCAGAAGTGATGAGCACTCACAACGGCAACTGAACTCAGTGGGAGCTCAGCTCTGATTAAAATGCTAACTACTCAGAAAAATTAAGCCTTAGATATCTCAAAGTGGACACCTAAAATTAGTTGCCACTTTTGACAAATTTGGCTTTAATCTGTGCCTCAGTTTCCCATGTGTAAAATGGGGTTAACATCACCTTGCCTCAAACGGTTGTGGTGAAGCCAAATTAAGTGTTTGTAATGAACTAAAACAAGAGTACCATAGAAAAGTTCATGAGGAAATTAATAATTCTGTATTCAGTGCAGTGTTTGGATGGTATGCAGTATATAAGGCATGAATCCATACATTGACTGAAGATAGAAAGATATACTGATTACATACCCGTTCATTGAGCGCTGTCCATACTGAGCACTGAATGAGGCTAAGATCCTGTGAACACATGGTTATCATGTAATTAGACTCCCTCATAATGCATATTCACAAAGGGGCCAAATTAAGGTTGCATGGACAACCTTAATACTGGCATTTCATTACTTTTTAGTGCTGTATTTTGCATCCCTAATGCAGGTCTGTGTGAGTGCATGTGAATAATACGCTATAGAATACCAGAGACTTGAAGCTGAGTTGGTATAGACTTTTTCATCCTTATCTTTTTTGAGTTTGTGAATGTATCATATAGTTAAGCATGTCTGTTCTGCTTTCCATTGTAATATTAGTTGGATAACACATCAACTGAACACCAAGAGGCAAAAGGCCTGAAAGATTTGTTAGGATCCATTTCCATATTTAAGAAGCTTTCTTAAAATTTCTTATAGAAGAAAAACTTATAGAAGATGGACTGCTCCCTCCCTGGGGCAAAATTTTGTTTTGTTCCTAACTTTTTAAATACTTTCCTGAAGCAAAATGCTCATTCTTCAACAGAGTTGCATTCTGTTTTTTCACATGCTGATATTTTTAGAGTGGATTCTCTTAACTTTAACAGCAACAAAAAATCTCACACACATTGTGCAGTTCCAAAGTAAATTGATGACAAAAGCAATCTATAGACAAACAAATGATTGAGCTGTTGAACCAGGATTTCAAAAACCTGTTTATTCAAATCTGACATACTATTGGTAGCCACTTAAATGTGTTTTTGTTTGTTTGTTTCTTTTGTTTTGTTTTTTGTTATATTTTTAAAAGGTTAATTAGCATAGCATCTTCATATGACCTAGTGGTCTGGGGGGGAGCAGCTGTTAAGTGACCACTCCATGCATTTGCCACTTTTGGTACATATTTTGAAATCAGTTTGTTGATTTCACAGATGTTGTTGGGGGAGGGGAGAAGGGGGGAGATGCATGCTGACTGTAGACAGTTTTGACTTATTTAAACAAAGTATTTCTTCCACCGTTTTCAGTAATGGGAATATTCAGGAGCATACTTTTTACCAGATGTGGTTAAAAACATAGGAAACCAAGTGCATTCAATTATAGATTGTAAACCTTCAGTAACTTGTAATTAATCATGTTTTATGTGGTTTTCAAAACACCCCCCCACATCCTACAGTTATTTAACTCCTCACTTCACAACACATTATCTAATGTTAATTATATGGACACTTCCATAGCATAAGATATGATACCGAACAATCTCTGAACCGCTTGAACTGGCTTCAGATGTCCTGGAGATGAAAACTGCTTCCTAGTCCATCAGTGCTAAAAACCAGATATTAATTGGGCTTTAACTTATTCCTCCAGCAAACCTTCATTCTGTACCTTTTGTAATTTGATTTCTGTAGCCCAGCTGCTGCATCACCAGTATCACGTACTGTATAATCATTAAGTCTGAAGCCTAACAACATTTATTTGGTTGAGGGGAAAAAAAGGATAGGACCCATCTTAATGGACTTGGAATTCTGTGCCTTGTGTAAACCTAAAAAGGTAAACACAGGATCTGATGCTGCACAATGTTTTTCTCCTAGTTTATCGGCAAGTTGATGATACTTTTTTTTACCTTTGGCATTAAAATGTAGACACCTTATGCTGCCTCAAAACTAGGAATGGGGATAACGGACACCGAAGGTATAAAATGAAGGGAAAAATAATCAAGCTCAGCTCAATCAGCCAGATGCATAACAAGAACTTATTCTACATCCAGCTGTGAAACGCCATTTTGAGATGGACTCTTGAATGACAGTATTATTATATCACAACCAGTAGGGAAAGGATCTTTTGCATAGAAGAATATGTTTAATTCACATATTAATATTTTACTTGATTCCTCGAGTTTAAGGAAGTCTACTAAATCTTTACACAACTGTAGCATAAAAGAGTATTTTGTGTTGTCAGTGGTTTAAATCCAACCTGTATGATATATGTTTCTTGTTTATAACCTCCAGATTCCTTTTGGATCACAATTCTTTCAAGTCATAATTGGCAGAGGGGGAGCTGAGGGTGGATGATGTACAGTCCAAAGACTTGTGGGGGGGGGAGAGGAGGGATAACTTTAACCGTGATTCCAGGGGCTTCTTAGGCACCTGAAAACTAGGGTTTTTTTTTTTTACAGATAATTTAGAAAATAGCTGACATGAGCACTGTATCTAATTCCTATATAAAGAAAGATAATTTAATAAATGTTAGACCCACTCAGCTCTAATATTAACATGTTCTGACATCTTGTGTCAAATCACTTAAGGGACACTGGTCAGATTTAAAATTTAAATGTACGGTATATTCTTACTTTGTTACAAACTCTTCAGCATAACAATTGAAACAATTGTAGAAAAATCTAGATTACTTTTTAGCATTTAGGCTACTTGACTCTTTGCAGTTCACTAAGCTTGGAATAGCTCATTTAACTTTTGGAAACATCCTACTAAGACAAGGCCCTGTGAGTTTATACTGCACTTGCCTGGGGCTCTAGGGGTGATACCATACCAAAAATAATAGACTAGAAACTGACTTTAAACAGGAGTGAAACTGACTCTTTCAAGTCACTTTCACAGTATTGCCAACCCCAAATGTTCACAAATCCTGAGTCAGGCTCCCTAAAAATCATGAGATTATATAAAAATGATAGATTTGGTTATTTTTATTTCTCTTCTGCTTTTTAAGCCTTTAGGGTGCACTGGGGTCATATTTTGAAGCTTTCTGCACAGCCACGAGGGTTAGAAACTTCATTTTGTCTAATAATGAAGGCTGAAATCAGCACATATCCACTTAACTCCAGGAGCTGGGGCTTTCAGGAAAACAATAATTATCATGAGACTCATGACAAAATCATGAGAGTGGGCAACACTGCTTTTCACGTCTGTTTTAAGACTAGTTTCTTTCCATAAGCTCTTAAACCCAACACTACAATGATTGAGTTGTGCATCTCACAGGAGAATATTTCAAATCAAGCACTAAGAAAATTCCACTTTTTAAAATTGAGGAAAATATTGAATTTTCTGAGGTATATCAGGGCCACTGCAGGCAGGAAAGGAAAATAAATGGGCACAGGAGCTCTGGGCAGCTCTTCCTCTGGAAAAAAAGTTGGAGGGTCAAATCTTGCAATCCTTAATCCAGTAAAACGTCTATTGCCATCAACACTTCCATTCATAGATATTAACATGCTCAATAACTACACTTCATAGTTAAATAACTGAGCCATTTTATTCAGGGCTACACATTTTATACCTGTTGGCTCAGTTGCTACATTTTCTGGTATTTTCCGAGCAGAGCTGAGCACACAGATGGTGCCAGCAACTAATACAAATCATGAGAATAATTGTCAATTTTATGGACTCGGTGGGTGCAGTTTCTATTCTTTTTTCTGGAATTGGCCTGAATGCAGCTGGAACCCTAAGAATTTGAGGCATAAAAGCATCTGATACTCCTATGACATTTTCTCATGCCTTCCTTTTCTAAAACTCAGAACAAAAAATGACAAATGAATATGGTTTTCAGTTCAAATGTAAGATTGCACAGCAGCCATTGCTCTACAACCCAGCAGGAGGCAGAACCTGCCACCCCTAGGGGGTTAAGTGATCTCCTGTCATCTGACTCTTGTCCTCTCTCTTTCTTCATCCTTCCTGACCTCTGTGCTGCTTTTCGTGCTGTCAACCATAACATCCTTCCCAATTGCCTGGGGCCGTTTGCTAGAGTTTCAGAGAGAACTGGCCTTCTTGGTTTTTCTCCCATCTATCAGAGTCCCCCTCTTTTGCAGCATGAAGCAGAGAAAGAGACTGGGCCAGTGGATAGGGAGTTAGCCCTCAGAGTCCTATGTTTTACGTCCCCATGGACTTCCTATAGGACCTCAGGCCAGTGCTTTAGGGAAAGTGTTTAAAAGGTTTTTAGGCACTGTGGTATAGCAAGGACAGAGGGCAGTAGGAAAGTTCTGGAAGGGCGCTATGTAAGTGCTAGAATGATCCAGGCTTTATACCCTATAGACTAGCCAGAGTCAATAGAAGGTAATTAGTGTCAGCTGACACCAATTAAGGCCCCATCCAGGTGCCTATAAAAACCCTCTACTCCTGAGAGACAGTGTGGAGTTGAAGGAGTAGGTGTGTGGTGAGCAGAGGAGTGTGTGAAGTGGAGGAGAACAGAACAGAGTATGGTGGTGTGTGGAGTCGTGCAGGAGAACAGAACGGAGTACAGCGGTGTGTGGAAGAGAGGTGGAGTCCTGAAGAAGGTACTGGGCTCAAGAAGCCAGAAAGACAGAGGGGGGAGAGTGGCCCAAGGGAAAAGCCTGCAGCTGCAAGTAAGGTGCCAGCAGCACATAGCTGCTACTCAGAGGGCCCCTGGGCTGGGACCCGGAGGAGCGGGCGGGCCCAGGTCCCTACCCCCCTCCCTGGGAAGACGGGGTTACTGGCAACACCCTGGCCCACTACGAGAGGCAAAAGTGCGAGACCCACTAGGGAGAAGCCGGCTGTTTGCCACAGCACCCAAAGATGCAGCTGGCATCTAATGGAGTTTACAAAGCACCTATCCTTCTAAGCGCTTTTGAACATCTCAGTGGGTGCCTAAATAGCTTTGAAAATCTGGCCCTTAGTCCCCCTGTCGCATCTGTACAATGGGGATAACAGTACTGCTCTACCTCACAGAAGGGCTGTGAGGAGAAATAAATTTGACAGTGTGAGGCGCTCTGACGGTGATGGGGCCACAAAAGTACCACAGGCAGAGTGGGAACTTCTCTATACCACTGCTATCCCTTCCCTTGGTTTTGGCCCCTTCTTTTCATCTATCCTCATATCTCCCTTTCTTCTGAATGTAACCTTGGCTGTATTTATTTCTCAGTCCACTGAATTCTCTCTTCAACACCACCATCCCACCTTCCACAGAGGGATTCCTGTTTTACAGGCTCACCTAACAACTTCCAGATCCTTAATTTAATCACTGTCTCTTTCTTTTCTTAATCTTCCTGCCTCTGTCTGTAAACAAAATACTGATTCCCTGCCCCAGGGACAGGAGCTGGGAGCAGCACTTCTCCTCTGCAGAACTCACGTTCATTCCGCACTCAGGCCGTGCTGTAGCTAAGAGCTCTACTTGGGGCTAGAATGAAAAGATCTTCTGTACAAAACACGGGGTGGCAGGGGGGGGACAGGGGCAAAGCTCCCCCTAAATGGTGCCCCCTGCTAAGAGGAAGGTGGGACAAGTTTTATACATCCTCAGTTGTAGCTGAGGGCTGGCCTGACATGAGTGATTAACACATGGAGGGAAGTCCCATTTCTTGAAAGATAGAATTTGGGAGGAAAACAAATCATTTGTCTAAAAGGACAGAATGTCTGGACCAGCTAAGATAAGAAGGAGAACAGCCAGGGAACCATTTACTCAAATAAGGTAATGAACAAGATAAGGTACAAATGTAAAAAAGTGGTAGAGAGGAGGTCAAGCATGGACAATGCTTGGACAGAGCATGCTGCACAACAATTTGTCTGATGCAATGTATGTTAAATGCAATAAGATACGTAATGTATCTAAAGGGAGAGGATTTCTTTTATGTTAACTTTGGAGCTGTGAAGTACCCTGCATCCAGCTCCCCTGCATTTGAGCCTGATCAACTCAGTGAAGTGTTACTACAGGCCAAATAAATATACCAGAGTGACAAAGTCTAGAGTCTAACTGAGTTCTTGGGAAGCCGAGTGGAAAGAGGTCCTGGAGAAAATCCACAGGAACTGCAGTATGGTAGCATGAGCTGGGAATACAGAGGTTGGAGAGACGTTGCTTGCATGGGTTTGGGACTCTTGATCACTTCTGATGGCAGAAGTAAACAAGTCAGGAACAGATTATTTATGGGATGGAGACCAGTTTGTGGCATTCCCACTGGTCCCATCATTCAGATACACAACATATTTGGTAATCATAGAATTACAGTACATAACATTTACCTACAGTCTAAAGCATACATCTAAAATAAGTGTACAGTTTCACAACTCATCTTCTACAATATTTGGAAGGACAATAATTTCCAAATTAATATATCATTTGTGACTTTCTTCATCCACCAAAATTTTGCTTTTTTAAGTTTCATGTTATAAAACTTTTAAATCACCTATTGAACATTAATCACTTTTCAATCTAGTGCTGTTTTTACTTCACCATTTTTTGTGTGGTTTAGACTCTCTATGGAGGTATTTATTTTCCTTAAACATCCTTGAAGTCATAGTGTTCACTTACTGTTCATCCTTGGGATTCACCAATGCATCCCACTGTAACAAAACATTATGTTCTGTCTTAGCTGTTAATTGCTTTTCACTCTTCCAGCATGTGTATAAACAAACATTGCCAATGGATAATGCACAGAGTAGCGCTTAATGGTCCTCTGGTTTCACTGCATAGTGACAAATCTTAATTCCATAATGAATCATACTCTGATTATTCCAGTGATTTTAAGTTTGCTAAATGCCTAAATCATCAGAGATTAATTTAGATAGTAAACCTAGTTAAAGAAAAATAAAGCGAGTATCCAGGGAGTCATCTCCATTACTACCAAGAACAGTTGGATTTCTGTTTCTCCTAAGAAACATGCAAACTTTATTGTTGTCTCTCCATAATTAAAAATTAATTTAACCCTGAAATAATCTTAAATCATGTTTGACACCTGTTAAAAAAAATCCAGACACAGTGTAGTTATTTGTTAAAATCCGGATGAAGTCCATCTCTTCAACTTCTGGCTTTTTTCAGCAAAATTCCACAATGTCCAATGTATGTTTTTTGCTGAATATGGCAGTGTTGATATATCCATATTCAACTGACTGCTAGTTACATTTTGTGCATTTTTCTAGTGAGTAGTAGTTTAATTTTGTTCTCAGGCCCGAATTTTCTAAGTCTAACCAAATTTCCATAATCTTCCATCTTTGGTTATTTCCACATTGGTGTCTCACATCACACATGTTGAGTATTATGTTCTAAAGATAAGTTCATGAATTGTGGCAGGATTTCAGGATTTGCCTGAATGAGAATACAAGCTAAGCCCTGATGGACTTTGAGAATATTGGGAGATCTGGATCTGAACTTTATGTTTTAGACCTATTTGTAATTTTACAAATTTTACATTTTACATTTTACATTTTAAATGACCAAAACTGTAGGGCTTCCATTCTTGAGAAAATATTGCAATTCAAAGATATGAAGTTTAAATTCAATAGCTACTGAATGTTCACATTTCCATTATGAATGCCTTCCTTGAGGCATGTTATAATCAGCTGGACATCTTGAACTATGGACAGTGGGATGAAAAAAGTTGGAAGCAATTCCCAGTCAATGTTCTGCTGCTGTTGCCTCTCTTGTCTGTTGATTTGGTGCAGCAGGAATTTCCAGATGGTGAAATGTCTTCTCTGAGTTTAACTGTGCCAGTTTAAGTTGGCATTCCCTTTAGGAAGTAGAAGCAGTTCTTAGCAGCCAGTGAGCTCCTTGTGACTACTGCTGGTGATAGAATTTACATTGCTTTGATCCTTTTTTTTTTTTCCTCTTTAATAAAACTGGTATCCCTGGCAGAGGAGCTAGCTGGACAAGCATATTCTATCAGGCTGTAGGCATTCAAGAGAATCCGTCTCTAAATTTCGTCATGCCAAAATTGTTTGACCATTACCTTGAAACATAGTTGGTGAAGACAGTGGGTTTGGACTTACAGAGACTTGCTTGGGGAAATTAATTGTAAACCATTCATGTTAAAATTCCATGTGCACAGAGTAATGTAGAGTATGTAAGCATGCATCATTGCCTTCCTTAAAGACAACGTCCTTCTACGCAAAAGTTTCAAATGTTCGGAAACTCTTTTTGAAACACTGCTGCCTTCAAATTTTAGGGTTATCTGTGTGAGCAGAAAGAGTTAATTCTAATGAAACATTTCAATCTTTATTGCAATATATTTGGATACATTTAAATACAAATTAGAATTTATACATTTTTTAAAAAGAATTAAAATAGAGTTTAACTTGTTGAAGCACACATTCTTCTTCTGAAATGCTTGTGATTAAATTCACTCCACTGGCTCAATCAGTACAAGATGCTCAATTAATTGAACCAGGAATGGGGGTCTTTGCAAAGAAGGTAGTCATAACAACGCAGAAGTCATACCACAAGGCATCAGTGCAAGCTATACATGGCTGCTTTACCAACCCTGTGCTGGAATAGAGGGAGCCTGCTGTCATTTCATATACATGTAGGTGTGCACATGAGCACTCTGGAGCTTTATGCTATTTTTCATTTTTTTTCCTTTGGTTTAAAAAGATAAATTGAAAAGGCAATTATGTGAGTGACATGCAATAGTCCAAATTTAATCCCAGGTACACAAGTTGGAAATGTATGGCTTCCACACGCAGTGCATTTCAGTCACTTTGCACTTGAGTATGTGCACGTACATATACATGTATATGTATAAAATAGTGTACAATAATTAATCATATAAGTGTTTATAATTTGGAAATAAAATGTAAATATATTAATGAAATGTAATACTTCAGGTTTCCAGGTACTGTTTCTTATGTAAGCACATAGAAGTTGATCTGCATTGCATAAGATACAAAATGGATCTTTTCCAAATTGCTCATCATCAGAATGCCCAGTCATGCAAACACTTACTTTCCATGGGTAGTCCTATTGACCTCAGTTCATTGGAAGCTTGAGTCACTCTAGGACTACAGAGATAGTAAGCATTACCATTGTTAGTAAGTATTATAACACAGTCATATTGCTTAATATTCTTTTTTTCTCACCTCAGTTAATTATGCAAGTCTCTGAGACATATGTACTTTGGCAGGCCCAAAATTAGCCTCCCCAGCCTCTGATATTCTTAAGGTGAATCATAGTTTCATTGTATAAATAAAATAAAAAGAAGACTGCATATTCATGTATTCTAAAGCCAGAAGGGACCATTGTGATCCCTTGGTATGTAATCTGAAATGTAGCTTAATTCATCTTGTATCAACTCAGTTGTGTGATCATGTCATGTGAAGAACACTTATTGCCTTAAATGATTGCTCTCTCTATAGAGAAGTTGTAGAATTAGGTTGTATTTGGAATTGTAATTTAGATTTTTTAGGTGAAAATTCTGGCTCCTATGAAGTTAATTAAAATAGTTGCCAAGGATATTGATACCAGGATTTTGCCCTTTGACTTTTGGGTTTGGAATCTGTGAACCACTATCTTAAAAATCCCCCCCACCAACTCAAACAGAACAAAGGAAAAGATGCATTCATTTTAGCAGTATACAATCAAAAATACATTTAAATAGGTGGTCTTGCAAGATTTACAGATAAAAACCTACTGAAAACAGTTTGATAGACTGACATAGCTTTTACTTTGTTATTGGAATCAGTGGAAATATGATACTGTAAACTTTGTTGTAGTGTCTAATCTTTAATCAGCACTGCAAAGGACAGAGAGATATTTCCTGATAAAATTGCTTTCTTGAAATGACCAAAGGTGGACACTTGGAAAAAGATAGCTTTTAAATTGTGGATAATAGATCTGACAGTCAGTAGATACATGTATACCAGCTAATTTATTACAGCTGTATAGGAAAAACATTATAGCAAAAGTTCTAGGTTACTGTATCAAGGAAGCAAGTGCTGAATTATGCAAGTAGCTATTGAGAAACAGAAGTTAAAATGGGAGTTTTTATATCTTCATATATTATTGAAACAACAAAAATACATCCACTGACTTCATCTGACTGATCCCAGAATTAAATTAAAACCTTTAATTTTGTGATATGTATCTTATTAAAGGTTATACAAGTAAATTTCTTAAAACTCAGTGCAACCACCAGATTACTCTGTAAAATAACCAGTAAAAATTAAGACTGCGGTGATAAGGCTCAGCAACGATATCATAGATATTTCTCCACCTTTAACTCTTCTCATAAACTCCTTCAGTCATCAGTCGGCATAGCCAGAGTGTTTCTGCCTCCTTCCAACAGTGTCACTGTGCACATCCCTCAGTGCAAATTCCTGTAGTCGGAGACTACTGTCAATCAGAATATGGACAAGTACAAATTCTGCTTTTGCAGCTAAATTGTGCACCCATTTGGGGAACACAAACCTGTAAAGTGATCTTTTTGGATAAAAGTTGATATATAAATGTCAGATTATTAAAAATAATTTTGGAATCTAAAATATATGTATTGAGGATATACGTGTGATTTTCCTATCGTGTCGGTTTATACTGCAGTAGTGCCTTATGGTTCCAGTCAGAATCAGGGCCTGTATACAGTTAAGCAGACACCTTCTCCTGCCTTGAGCTTAATGTAAAATAAAGGTGTGGAAAAGGGGTACAACATACAAACAAAGTAACCAGGGTGGTGATAGGCACATGTATTACTTCTATGATTTAATAAAATATTATACATCTTAGTTATTACAAAATAAATATTCTTTTCTGCTCAAATGAAAATGCGCAGTTTCATTATTAGGATGTGAAAACTCGTTTTAGTAAAGGTAAATTCTTCTGCTATTATTTTGTAAAGCTTGATATTCTCTCTAGTCTGTTTTAAAATTTAAATGCTCTCAAGAAACATGATCCGACTCATGAATACAGTTACTACTGTCATATTATTTCAAGACAACTAAAATATGAAATCTCACTGGCAGTTGAGACTGGCACTATTTAAGCTGAGAAAACTAATGGTGTCAAGTTCAAGAGTGCCAGCTTACTTCACAAAAGAGTGAAGCATAGTCAAAAAATCTGCTTGAAAATGTGAATCATATTTCATTTATTTAGAAAATAATTAACTCTAGCTATTACTTCCTTGAATTATTATTCAAATGCTTCCTTTCTTTTCCACCACCATTTAAAGATGTAGACATGTACCAATCAACATCTCCAGGAGAAGACAATAGCATTATAACTTTCTCAGCCCATCCTTCAATATCAGCATGCATTTACTGAGGATGTCTTCCTCTAAGTGAGAGAAGCCGCTAAAGCAAAAGAGCAGGGAATACACAGAATTTGGAAATCATTCATTTTGTGGAAGAATAGAAACTCCAGAAATTATTCCCTTCATTTTACATTAGCAATTGTACTCTGTAATATTTTTTTTCCTAATCACCCTTTAGTGTCTCTAAAATATAATGTATACTATTTGTTCCCACTGCTGTTTTCTTTGGCAAATTCTATAGACTACAAATAGTGGTTACATTTTCTTTCCTATTAGCAACTCGCATACTGTCCCATGGACGTGCATGGCACTTACAAAATACATTCGTAGATAAGATCTATGCTTTCTAATAAGGTACCTCTTACTTCCCTGCATGGGGTAGTTCTATCACAGAGTGTACCACAAGGGGAAGCAGCCCTCATGACACCACTATTCCTCATGTCCTGCAGGTGGCGCAGGAAAGGCTGGGGAGTGGGTGAAGCCTGGACTGCACATGTGCGCACACATGCAAGGCACTAGCCAGTACAGTTGAACTGGCATGGAAAGTGGGGTGTGGGGGGGGGGAGGAATAGGGCTGACACAGATTACTACCCCCACCTCCCCTTGTGGCAGGGATAACACCAATGTCCAGATTGTGACTCAGATGCTTGCAGATACACTGCCCCCTTACTCTGTGTGGGGGTGGTGAAACCATAATCTATCCCTAAACTGGACAGGTAAAATACAAACTGATTAGAGGAAGAGATGTATTATTGAGAGTAGGCAGAGTCTTAATCAACAAGCAAAAAAGGTGGGTTTTTGTGATTGGGGTTCCATTGTGTTACACGCTGTACAGAACAAAAAATAATTCCTGTCTCAAAGAATTTGAGTCCCATTTTCAAAAGTGACTTGCGCCTTTAGGCCTAGATTTTTAATGGTATATAGATGTTACTTCGCTCACTGTTACAAGGTCCAAGTGATTTATGATCCTGTCTCATTTTCAAAAGTAGCTAAGGATCCTAGGACCCAGATCCCCAAAAGTATCTAGATGCCTAAATCCCACTGATTGAAATAGGAATTAGGTGCCCTTAGTGGGAAATCCAGGTCTTAGGAACCTAAGTCCCATTGACTTTCAGTGAGACAGACTCCTAAGGGCCATATTTTTGAAGTTATTAGATACCTAAAGATGCAGCTAGGTGCCTAAGAGCTGCCTACTGTGATTTTCAAAAGCAATGTGCATCCTTAGGCACCTGGATACCTTTAAAGGGTAGGTCTGCAATTTAGCTGGGAAGTGTGATTCCCAGTGCAGGTAGAGAGATTCACACTTGCTCTGCTTAAGTTAGCAGACAAAAAGAACAGCGTGGATGTTGCTGCTTGCGTGGTGGCTCAGGCTAACTATCCAAGCTT
Organism: Mesoclemmys tuberculata; assembly: GCA_007922155.1. Taxonomy (NCBI): domain Eukaryota; kingdom Metazoa; phylum Chordata; order Testudines; family Chelidae; genus Mesoclemmys; species Mesoclemmys tuberculata. The sequence continues at coordinate 23,160,915 of ML675624.1, read as the reverse complement.
TGACCCACGGGCTTGGACTTGGGTGGCTAGCCCGAGCCACTGCTGATGTCTAAACATCCACATTGGTATTCTTAGAGCAGTAGTGTGAGCAGAACTAGCATGAGTCTGTCTACCTGGAGTGGGAATCACAACTTCCAGCTTCAAGATAGCTATATGCAAAGTCACTTTCACACCATAGTTTTGGGGGTTAGACCTAAGGATTTGGGAAAAGTCAGTACTCCTGGATAGAATGTTTAGATTTCAGTTCTGTTTTAATTGTTACAGAGAAGCAAAGTATTTTCATTAAGAACTGTCCTAGTGAATTAATTGGTTTATGAAAAGCACGCAAGATATTAATTACATTCCTATTTTCAAAAAATTTTAAACAAAAAAATATATAGTATAGTAAGGAACAAAAGGGGGGGCTAACTATGGTCAAGATTTTTCTGTCAGCATTTCAAGGGAGCAGGCTATGCTAAAATGCAATCTGCAGGATCTATACTGGGGAAGAAATTAAAATGAATAAGAATGAGAATGTACAAGCTGAAAAAATAAAACAAAACAAATATAAACAAAAAACTCCATATCCCAATTTGATTCTATTTCTAATTGGTTCACAGCAATGTATTTCCTAGAAATTAGATTAGATGTCATTATCCTGGGATGTTAAGCAACTCTATATCACCATTAATATATTTACATAATACACATTCTAATACCATCTCTCAGTAAGACTAACTTTAAGTCTTTGAGGTTTGAGGACACCAGGATCACCTTTGCCTACTATAATATCCTGAGGAGATATTACTTGCTGTAGCTGCAAATATAGTTATCCTTCCATTTCCTCTTTTTTTCTTCAGAGCTTTTTATGAGCAGTTACAATTTCCCATTGGTTTAGTTTGTTACTCCACATCTGATCTACAAATGAGTACTGAAGGAAGGAGGGGAAACGGTTCTTAGTTTGGAGGGAGTGGGATGCGGAGGAAAGTGCACTTGGTAGCAGCTACAAAATCTACTAAAGTATCCCAGTAATAAAAAGAAATTGACTTTGAACTTTGTGCAATGAAGGAAGGCTCCTGAAGATTTCATGGGGTTAAAGGCTGTATGAACAAATGGCTAGTGTAGGTACATTCCCTTGCTGGCTCTCAAGAATCTCTGTATGATGTTATCATGTAAATACTATTAGTGAAATACATACAGTGAAATTCCAGCTGACGATAAAAAGCCCTCCAGTAATTCTATAGCTCAGCTATCAGTCATTCACTGAATTACAGATTTTAATAGCTGTGTATGTAAAGAATAAAAGAAGGCTTATTGTCATCCTCTCAGCACGGTTCTCAGTTGTCTATACTCAGTGGCATGTTGTCAGAAACATGTGAGCTATGTGAAATGCACCCTATAAAAACCTCAACAGAAATATTTTCTTTTTCTTTCAACTGAATGAAAATCCCAAAATTTAGTTCAGGCAGTTTTCTCTAATTTGACACACCTAGGATTTTTTCAGGCATCTCCTTTTTCATATCACGTTGGTCACAGACCCGAGCTGTCTGAGTTGTGGGGTTTCCCCCCCTTTCCCTTTATTTCTCATCCTAAAGATACAAAGAGATGGGTGACACCTTTTGGATAAAATAAGAATTGACTAGAACTACTGCCCCAAATGAAAATTAAATGTTTTGTTGAGATTTGGAAAAGTTTGATGAATTTTTTCTCTTTATTTTCCATTGCTATGTCTTATGCTTCCTGGTTATGGCTGAGGGCCAAAATACCCACGGTATGACTATTCATATGATATTTGCAGCCTGTCCAGGAAGTACCAGAATTTTTTAAGAAAAGCCTGTTCTCATGAAATTTCTAGCTACAATTTACTGGTTCTCAGGTAGATTCAGATGGGTTGATAACTTCCAGATAACCTTCTAAAAATCTTTGACTGTTTGACCAAAGCGAGGGCACACAGGCAGCTGTTCAGCATGTGGCCCTCCAAGAAAGATTTTCCCAGTGTGAACTCAAAAATCTTAAGAACACTCTCATGTCCTGCTGTATTCTCAGGATCCTACTATGAGCTGCAGACAATTCCAACAATCTTCTGTGACAAAAGTAAATAAGTGTCTAAATAGTTGTTCTCTTCCAACTTTCACAGTTCTAAGATTCCAAAACATCTTCAACTTCACAGAATCAGTCCATCAGTTAGTACTGTGATCATGCATAGATAACTTGGGTGAGTGATTGATAACTATGTAGAATAATAGACCATGACCACCAGTGGAATACCATGCTTATTTAGGGTCCAGTCCATCTCCCATTAACTTCACTGGTCCCTTAATCCCAGTTCTTTCTCAACACCTATGACATATCATAGAGTATAGAAAGTCTCTTTTAATATTATCTCAGCTGCTCGCCACTCGAGAATTATTTTATAGGTCCTACTTTGCTAATATATCCATCAATTTGTTTTGCCCAGATAAATACAAGTCAACATAATTTAACCTGGAGATAACGTGATTGTCTCATCATAAATATGCTAGCTTGAATGACACTGGTGGAGATTGCTTGTTTTTTCAATCTATCTCTTTGTCTGATTTTATCATAAGGTGCCTGGGACTATTTATGTGACAAAACATCATATTTCATATTGAATTGTAAGTAGTAGAGGAAAAATAATATCCTATTGTATCGTTTGTGAGTGACTAGCATATTACAGTTGGTCTTTGGGCAGGGCCGGCCCTAGACCAATCGCACCCCAGGCGAGGCACATCTTCGGCCCCCCTCAACCTCTGCTCCATTTTTTTTTGACTTTTGAATACCTTATTTTTATTGCATTTGTAGCCCATTTCATGACTTCAGTGCATGATTTGCATGCACGATTTATCCCCATCATATAAGACAATACATTTTCATGGTAGGATCTATAAATCTGTATTCTATTTTCCCTTATGTCACTAACAACAAAAACAGCACTCTGAACCCAGAACCCCGGGCAGTCGCTTGCCCCTAATCGGGCCCTGTCTTTGGTACTCCCATATTTGGAGCTACAGTATTCAGAACGTCACAGAGGAATACTTTTTTTTTTACCATCACTAAGCTTAACACAACAGCATTCTTCTACTGATGAATGAGTGTAACTCATTAAAATTTGAAAGTTATTAATCAGACACTCCCAGTTGCTCTGAGTGTATCTTACTCCAGTTTATGAATCTATAGCTCTGATATGTCATGCCCCACATCCTGCAACTTCTTTCAGCTGTTTTGGTAAATTTATATTTGCTGTCCCAAAAAGTAAGTAGCACATACTTTGGTATATTTTATCTGCTCAATTTCTTATTTTGAATTCAGCAGATTCCCATAGTGCTGCTGATAATGAACAGCAGAACTTTGGTACAGAAGCTGCTACAGATAAACACATGAAATGCCTATATAGCAATTTGATATGAAACACTATATTGCTGCATTTTTCACCTTTGATAAATTTGGTTTGCAGATATTATGCAAGATAAAAAACGAAACAAAACCCATAATGCTCTTATCCCAAATGTATGTTGTTTTAGTTAATAATCTCCTGCTTCTTTAGAGGGAAAATGTTCATTGTGATTGTATTTACAGGGAGAAAAATAGTTTCCTCAAAATTATGTCATGCTAAGATATTTACTGCTTTTTTCTTTGAAAAGATGAAAAAATAGTTGCCTTAAGAAAACAATTTAGGTGGTGTTTAAGGAGCTTTTAATAAGCCATTTTAAAATAAACTCTAAGTTTTGAGATCAACATTTTTTTAATGGAAAAATATCCTGAAAGCTGCCACAGCAGGTCTAACTTACAAGAGACCTTTTGGATAATGACTCTAGGGGGAAAAAAGATAATTTATTTCTAGTAATACATTTTTACAAACAAGAGTGTGGCAATCACTCTGGTGACATTTTACTGTTATCACTAAATTCTCTTTAATAGTCATGACTACTAATGACAGTCTATCTCAAAATGACAAAGTCTCATGGCTCTGAAATATAAAAGTATGTTAGAGGGTGCACCGAAATATTTGAGGACATCCTGTGTTGTTAAATGTTTACCACAGGAATCCTTGCTTAGCATTTCATTTAATCATTTATCCACTACCATGATACCTGAGTGCTGTCTGAGACTACCTTCTATGTACATATAAAGATGTGTGCATATACACAGTATAAATACAAACTCAATGATTATCTAAGGTTTTTCACTATGCATATATAAAGACGTATGCAATCATTTATATTTCATATTAAAAATTGTTATGAAAATGTTAGTTACATAAGTAAGCACTGAAGAACAAGGAAACACCAAAAGTGAGATTACAGATTCAATGTTAATTCTGCCCCCTTGAGCATATAAAGTTTAGAGGTTTATTAATATAGCATATTACCCATAGGCCATTGAACGTAATACAATATTTTTTTAATTGACACACCTCCAAAAAATACAAATTTAAAAAACAGTATTAACTCTTCCCTAAAATCAGTTATATCTGTACAATCACATCTACAACAATATGCAAAAATAAAATTAAAAAATATAAGGAGTATATTATTCCATTTATATCAAAAGTATCCTCTCTTTTATGGCCAGCCAGGCAAATAGGGTGACAGGCTGTGTACCTCAAATGTTTTCACTATGTAACAAGTATTCTGATTTCTAAGGTGACGTGGTAAAAGGCATCTGGGCCAGGAATAATTTCTTAGGTGGCAGTATAGATTATGAAAAAATAAGTAGTGTGGTAACTCTTCAAACTAGTCAATTACATTTCCCAGTACTGGCTCACCTCCTTTCTAAATAGGCTGTCCGCATAGTTTGGAAATGGAGATCTGTAAAGGCCCTCCTTAACACACTGCTGTTAAAAATATCCAAATATTTCTCAGAACTGTGGCTATTCTTTAAGTGAGAAAGCAGAAGAGATACTTGTTATATGAACAGGTGCCATAGCCAGTTTTTTGCATGTATCTTCTGCCATGAACTTAATTCAGGTTTTCATACTTTTGCCTGCAGTCCTAAATCAAGTTTCAAAAAGCCCAAAGAATGGAGGGAATACTGAACTCGCAAAAGCCAAGGGAACTTTAGGGTATATGTCGTTGTGCTATTATTCCAAACATAGCCTTGGAATGTGCTGTTGATTCATATGCGGAATGTAGAGTCACTAATTAATATAAAGGCATTGGAGTTTGGTCAAAATAGCACATTCCCCTACCTTCACCTTGAGTAAAGGAGTGGGGATGCAATTTGAGAAGTCGAGTAGTCTCCTTAAAAATTCGTTGTGCACAACCTCTGCTCACTAAGATTCTTCTAGCCCCAAATTTCCACACCATAGCTCTGAAAACTCTTGGAGCTGGAGTGATTACATTGCACTCATGGACCCAAATAAAATATAGAACAGCTTGCCTAGAATTTAAGACTTTCTTCTTTACTACCTCTGTATGTTTATCCTATTAGCCATTATATGTAAAAACAAATATCAGAATAGGAGAAAAACATAACCTGTTCAATAAAATGCCATCAATCATCCATTTAGGCAGTCTGGGTCTGTGACCAAAGATAGTTACCTTACTTTCCTGATAGTTTATGGTCAGGCACTCCTTCTGGCAATAAAACCGAAAGTCCTTTAACATTTGCTTCAAGCCTAGGGGAATTTGGGACAGCAAAGCCATGTTGCCTGCAAAAAGTAGGACTGATACAAATTGGTTCAGAATTTTGGTAGGGAAATATTGTGCCCCTTCTGAATCCCTCATCTCCTCATTCATATAAAAATTGAAAAGAAAGGCGACCAATAAGCAACCCTGATGGACATCTTTCTTTTGATGGATATGGGGTTCACTAGCCTTACTCTGCTATTTGGCCACTATTTGGCTATGAAGAGCTCTCAGGAGGTAAAATAGCCTAGATTAGCTAGCCTTTTCAATTTTCTCTCAGAGATGACCTCTGTCAATAGAATCAAAGTTCATTTCAGATAGACAAAGGTTGCAAAAACAAATTTTCCCACTTGGAAGAACGATATTTATTAATCAGATAAGTGGACAAAGCAGTTATCAATGGTAGATTGGCCATTCTGGAAATTAGCTTGTTCCTCTGCACATAAATTATAATCTTCTATCCAATCATTTATATCAGGTATCTGGTGTAAATTTTAAAATCTATGTTTAATAGGCTCCCTTTGAGCATATGAATTGTGACACAAATTTCTGTCACATAATCATTTAATAGTGTTATTTCATTTAGGTCCTGATTCTACAAAGTGCATAACTTTTAAGCATACGTGTAGGGACATCAATGGAGTTACTCGGAATTTACATTTATGTAATTACACACAACATTTTGCAGAATTCTCTGGTCCTTGTCTGTTTCCTTACATACTGTCAAATCTTCGAACTGAATGATGCATGTTTCTTTCAATATAATAGTATGTGATCATGTAATTAAAGGTTCTATCATAATTTGCATGCTCAAGAGAGAAGAATGATTCTCTTCTGCAAAGTGATTTACAATGGAATCCTCTTACTCAAATGTGCTCTCTGCATGCATTCAGAGTTACATCCATTGTCTTTAGTGACAAAAATACATTTTACTCCTGTTAAAGTCAGCAGGAGCTAAAAACACGAGGAGGGGTGCTGGATTCTATTGTTTATTGTAGATTATTAATTTACAGGTACCACTAGGGGAAAAAATTCCAGCACTGGCGCACACACACCTAATTGGGAATGAACATGAGCAACACATCTCGAAGAACAAGTTACAAAATAACCAACCATTCTTTCAGAGTTGAGTTTGAATTCGCATGGTTAGTAGTTTGAAGAGCTATCTTGTCACATGCAAACTGAACACATTGCGTGGCAAGTCATTCTGAGATAATAAGAATAGAATCCCACAATGGAACTTTACTGAGTCACAGTTCAGAAGACAATCACAGGCTAACTTTGGCATTTCTTAACTTTTGGTCACTTAATCTTGCAGCTTTTAATATATTTAATATATTTAATTTAAAGCATTTAATAGATATTCAGTATGGAATATCATAGGTTTTTTCTTTTTAAGGAAGGAGACAGAAAATCAAAAAGATATAGTATTGTCCATTTGCCGATACATTTTGACTTGACACCACCACCATGCCAGAAGTGAAACCATAATGGCATGCCACTGTGAAAGATATAGACCATGCACCATTTTCAGTAGCGCTAGGCATCCATGTGAAGTAGCTCATGGAATACCTGACCCTGCACCATTGAAATCAATGAGCCAGTGACTTGAATTAGACTCTGAATGAAAGAGTGTATGCTAAACTGTGTAGTGAATTAGTCTATTTTTCTGTCTCTGTTTCAGAAAAAGGCCATGTAACCATACCTTGAATGAGATAGAATTTACTATAATTTTTACTATGGTCTAAAATTTGCTTTGTTTGAATGCAGTGAAAGATCTTCCATTTATAATGTTGAGTGGTCATTGATCAAAGATATTATTGTTAGAACTAGCTGGAAAATAAATACAGTTAGTGAAATTACATTTTAATGCTGCTCAAAATTTAATTTTTTGTCAACATTTTCCTCTCCCCCTGCTCTAGCTATAATAGTAAAAAGAAACTAAATAAAGGGTCCTGTGCAGTCTCTAAGAAACCATAAATCGGCCATTTCAAGACTAACATTTCCTCAACAAGGGAGCATTCTCCTGCCAAATTTAAGTATATTTCATTACGTGTTCTAAAAAATGACATTTTCTGCATACTTTTAAAAACTGTCAGAAACTCTGAATAATATCTCAAAAGGTAAATGTTTGAGATAATATTTGCAACTGAAAATAGATGTTTATAATTATTTAGACAATCTCAATTATAGCTGTAGCTAAAAATTCGGCTAAAATAATATGGCTATGAAGAGCAAGAGTGTGCGTGTTTTAAATGTCTGTTTACAGATGTCAGAACATTGACCTCTGATCTCATATGTTTCTCAAAGGCTATCAGAAAGATAATGTTTTTAAACTTACATTACCAGAGATAGACCAACATATCTTCTACTAGTGTATATTTTATTTTCTTTCGTAAGGACTGGGAGTGTGAAAGTAATTTTATAAGCAGACCTTTATCATGCTCTATGTAAAAATAGAGGTTGGCTTTATCCTGTATCTGTAACAGAGAGATTTCACAAAACGATGCCCAGAAATGTATTCATGGTAGCAATTTAATGTTGTCCCACTGTGGCACTAGCTTCTTTGAAGTGATTTAATCTGAATTACACATACACAATTTTATACTTTGTTAGAAGTCCTTAATTCTTCAAATGCTTTTCAATGAGTCAATGATCTAATAAATTACATTACAGAGAGAGGCCAACATAAATGTTTTTATCTGAGTTATCTGATTCCAACATCTGATCAAATACATACATAATGTGAAAGAACTGAGATTGGGGAGCTGTGCTAAATTAGATGCTACTACCTGGGCCCAATTCACTTCTAATTAATACAAGAAAAAAATGCTAATTTATACAAGAACTAAATGTAACTGTTCCCCATCAGAAAACATGTTATTGTTTGAAGATATGCTTTCTTACTCATGTACAAAGATGTAAGTGTATTAACAAAGGAAGAATTATTTGCATTGATTAGTGGGATGCAGCTCTTGGATGTGCCATAACAAAAATATTTATATTGTCCACATGAAATCTGTATTAAGGTTAAATCTCTAAAAATTTGATTGTGTGCAGATAGAGGTTTTATTATTTCCTCTAACTTAAATACTTATATTGTTGCTAGGACCACTATGTTTTTAAATGGAGCAGTTACCAGAAAAGTACACAATTCAGCGGAGTTATTTTACTTAAATAAATCCATGTTGTGTTTTTATAGAAGGGATATGTGATCAATTACGGTTTACCCCTTTGCATTACAGAATTAAACACTGTATCAGAAATTATCCATGATGCTCTAATCCTAAACAGATTTCCTAAACAGAAAGTTGTTGAAGATAGAGAGAAAATAATGAATGGATTACAGAATTTATTTTCTTCCTGCTCTACTGAGAAGGTTCTTGCTAAACTCCACTGAACCATTTCTTAATTCTAGAAGCAGATGTTCTTGTTTTCTGTGGGGGAGTTTGACATAATTTATAGGATGTGCTGGAAGTGGTGAAGTGTACACTTTGTTAGAGCTTGTAAAAATTGTCATAAAATCACCCAAGTAAAATGTCCTGCTCTCGCTCGCTCTCTCTGTATGACAGATTTCATCAGTCAATTCTCAGATTGGATAACATAGATTCCCCTAATTAAGCCTAATGTGATAATAAAATATTATGTTAAATAACTTTTTGCTATTTCAAACCCATAGAGACCTTTACTTAAATACATAGGCCCATATGTTCTCTTTTTCCATGAAAAAATGCATGGAGGGGAACAAGCTAATTAAAACCCCAGAAAAGGGGTGGAGCCACAGAAATACTGCTTCCTTCCCCAGCATCTCTGTGACTATTGAGGGTGCAGAATAATCAGGGGCAGGAACAAGAACTTCAGAATAGGTCTAAAGATCCATGCGTATTTAAGCCCACAAATTTGTAGTTCCTAGACAGTCATAAGGAAGGATGCACACATTACCAAGCATGACAGCACTGGTAGAATTGTAGTAATTCTTAAATTGCTTGTCTATAATCTATCACTGTGATATCTAAGCATTGCTAATTCTTTTGGAATCTAGAGATATTTATATTTTGAAGATACCTTTAACACCAAAGAGGAATTCTCTCCATCCTGGGCTAACACCTGTGCACTGCTGCAACAGCAAAAAGGAACCAAGAAAGCCCCTTTGTTAGTCAGGGGAATAATTCCCAACTGGCAGCCTTACACAGGTCACCTCATAGGGTATGTCTACACTGGAGCTGGAAATTCCAGCTTGGGGAGACGTATCCACGCTAGCTCTAATGGAGCTAGTGCATTAAAAATAAAACTGTAGAACTCTTTAGAGGATCAAATCTCTGAAGATTTCATTGATACTGAGTGTGCTCCAGCTCAGGATTGAAAAGCACTTTCTCAGCAATTGTGGTTCCCTGCTGCTGTACTTTGGGCTCTGGAACTGAGAACATGGAGTCTGTCTCAACTGTGTTCTCAAATGTGTTCTCAATCTCTGGGCCTAGACAACATGGAGAAAGCTGTCTGATTTGAATGCAGAGGGGACTTTGGAGATGACTGAACTAAAGGCAGGTAACAAGGAGAGAAGAGGGAAACTGGAACTGGGAGTTGTAATAAGAGGGGAGACTGGGACTGACTGAGTAATGTGGCTGGACTGTGACTGGAACTGATTGAGGGGAGCGGCGACAGATCTGACAAAGAACCAAGGTGCAAAGGGAGAACAGGAATAGTGGGGAAGAGAGATTGGAACAAGGAGCCAAGTGCATGTGTGGGAGCACTGAGGTTGAACAAGGAACCTGGAAGGGAGCACTTTGGGACTGGGAACCAGTGCAGAGGAGAATATGAGCCAGTGGGTGACTGGAGGCTGAGTAAGTGTGAAGAGTGTCAGCTCAAATGGGGAGCCAGGGTGAAGAAAGAGGCTGCCTGTGTAATGAGACTGGAGACAAGGAGCTGGAGATGGAAGATGAGTATCAGGGCAAGAAAAGTGAGATTGTAAAGTGAAGCACTCAGAAGTTAGGAATTGATAGAATTAAGGTTACTTGTGTGCGTGCATTATAATTATGACAGAATCTTTAATTACGTGTTCAAATACTATTTTTTTTCAACAGTATCCCTGCTGCTTTCAGTACACAGAATAGAGCTGCTCAGGTGATCAGTCAGGGTTGAATGGTAAAGGAGACTGTGGTTTGTAGGACTCCTGCTTCATTTGTTGCAGAAGTTGGAAGGTGTGTAATAAAAGAGATGGAATAGCATGAAGAAAAAGGATGATCTCATGGCTAAGGCAGTTGTATGCTGCACTAGGGAACTGGATTCTATCCCTGCTTCCACCACAGAGCTCCTGTTAGATGCTGGGCAAGTCACTTAAACCAAACATTTCATAAGCGGTAATGAATTCTGTGTTTATTTTCTGGGTGACTGACCTGAGATCCTGAGGTGTGATTTACAAAAGTGCTGAGCATTCACAACAACTGAAGTCAATGGGAGTTGTGGTTTGAACATATTAACCACAAAGCAATGCTACATGCTCTGAAAAATCAGATCCTAGGCATCTCAAATTGAGCACACAAAGTTAGTGGATATTTTTTTAATATCTTAATCTCTCTGTGTCTCAGATCCTCATCTGTAAAATGGGGACAGTATCATGCTCTTCTCTCACAGGAGTGTTCTGAAAATAAATTAATTCATGTTTGTGAAATATTCAGTTACTATACTGATGACTGCCATGTAAAGTCCCTGAGAAAATTAATAATTCTATCTTCACAGCAGAGTTTGAATAGTATGCAGTAGATAAGATTCAGGGCCACACACCAAAGAATGTGGAAAAAACAAAATATTGAATATCTGCTTGTTCAGTGGGTATTGTGGAAAAAAATGTGTTATGTAATTAAAGATTTATTATAATGCATACACAAAAAGAAGCTGAATTAAGGTTACATGTTAAATGTTCTATTAACATAGTTATTTCCCCCCATGTAACATACTAAATAACAAATACACAAATAAAATTGTCCTAGTAAAAATTCTTTATGCACTTCTTGATTAACCTTCTTTCATACCAGAAATTGACCATCTGTTCCTATTTATCGTGCCTGTCTCTTAAAAGTTTTCTATCCATGACAGAACTACTTCTGTCACCCATGACTACTTGCTTCATTAGCCACTTGAGAAGGATTTTATCAAAGGCTTTATGAAAGCACAAATATCTCCCCTTCTTTATCCATTATTTTCTTGATTTCGTCAAAGAATGCTAGGTTGGATAGTTTGGAGAAGCAAGTTTTGCCTTTATGGAACTGTGCTAGTTTGTCCCTATCATATTGTGCTCTATTGTATAGCTATTGAAATGATTTTTTCAGATAATTTACCTCCGACTGAAGTAAGGTTCACTGATATGTAATTCCAAGGATCACCATAAGCACCTTCTCTTAAGGATAGGTACAATAATAGCTATCCTCTAGAATGTAGTACATTGTTTTAAAGATAGATTACGGATCCTGTTTGATGAAATTCATACTTCTGTGAATATTTTTGAACACTGAAGTCAAAGTTAAACATGGGCTTAAATTCTTTGCTGGACTGATGCCTAAGGCACCTACATAAGTAGCTTGATTTTCAGTGGCCAACTACATTACTCACTGACAACATGTAGGTGCTCAGCACTTCTGAAAAATGGGCCATTAGTGGTCTAACTTCATTTTGCAACTGCTCGACACAGTACTTGTATACTCAGCTTCCTCTTGTGAAGCAGGCTGATTTTGTTTAACTAAATGCTGTTCTTCAAGTGAGAATGCAAAATCTTTATCATTCTGTGCAATAGAATTAACCAGCATCTATGTTTGTAGCAACAGCACTTCTTTATTTAATCTCTATTTAACCAACAATACAAAGGGAAGTATCAGATATCATTAGACATGGGGAGAAAATATTCCCCACAAGCCCTATAATGCACTCAGACAGGCATCCAAAGCTGGAGGAATAAGTAAAAGCCTATGTGATGTCTACACTTAACAAAATATAAAAAAGGAGGCAAGACAGCTTAGTAAGGTATAAAAATAAACACTGAATACCATATTCATTTTTATCCACAGTGATCAGAAAAGTGGATAAAAAGAATGAAGAATATGTTTTGGTCATTTACCTTGCTGGGTAGCAGAACAGTTATTCTGTTGGTCCCATATTTGCTGAGTCTACAACAACTTGACTTGAGATGAAAAATGTATGGTGAAATTTATAATATGAACTAAATATGATAAATATTTCTGTAGCAAGGCACATACTACACAGACTGGGTAGACAGCTACAGACTGGGGACCAATGAGCTAGGCAGCAGTTCTGCAGAAAAGGATCTGGGTGTTACAGTGGATAAGAAGTTGGATATGAGTCAGCAGTGTGCCCTGGTTGCCAAGAAGGCTAATGGCATATTGGGTTGCATTAGTAAGAGCATTGCCAGCTGATCGCGGGAAGTGATTATTCCCCTCTATTCGCCATTGGTGAGGCCGCATTTGGAGTAGTGTGTCCAGTTTTGGGCCTCCCACTACAAAAAGGATGTGGACATGTTGGAGAGAGTCCAGCGGAGGGCAACAAAAATGATTAGGGGGCTGGAGCACAAGACTTATGAGGAGAGGCTGAAAGAACTAGGCCTGTTTAGTCTGCAGAAGAGAAGAATGAGGGGGGATTTGATAGCAGCCTTTTACTACCTGAAAGGGGGTTCCAGGGAGGATGGAGCTAGGCTGTTTTCAGTGGTGGCAGATGACAGAACAAGGAGCAACAGTCTCAAGTTGCAGTGGGGGAGGTCTAGGTTGGACATTAGGAAAAAGTTTTTCACTAGGAGGGTGGTGAAGCATGGGAGTGGGTTACCCAGGGAGGTGGTAGCATCTCCATCTTTAGAGGTTTTTAAGCTGAGGCTTCACAAAATCCTTGTCGGCATGATTTAGCTGAGGATAGTCCTGCTTTGGGCAGAGGGTTGGACTAGATGACCTCCTGAGGTCCCTTCCAACTCTAATATTCTATGATTCTATTCTATGATTCTATGACATACATATAATTAATTCTGAATCCAGGCTTGCTTAAAGTTACGCCTGGGAGGCATTTGGCCAGTTTTCAGTGAAACTGAAAATTGAATGGCTTGTACCATATATATTTTTTAAACCTTTAATTGAATTTAGTGCTTACTAAAGGTGCTAGATTGGCAGCCTTTGGAGAATAAAGTTCTCTCTTAATCCACAGAAAAGATACAGCAGAGAAACTGGTAGAGCAAGCTTCCTTGCATAGCTGGAGTTCTTCAGTTCTATCTGCAAAGACACCTCTAGTAGCAAGAGTAGATCATTCTCCAGTAACTGAGCTTTCTACTGAGACTAGTTCCCTTTGTGGGGTTGATTTTTGTTAGTTGCTACCCAATAGAGGCAGCATAACTTGCTCCTTAGTGCTCAGATACCATGATGATGTCCATAGTATAAGAAATCAGGTAGATGGAGACTATTATGTATGTCCTAAATCACTGGAAAGCCTTTAAATATAATGACATTTAGTTACTACAACCCTGGGACAGATTTTAACTTATAAGTAAAACCTCTGTATGCCATTACCAGTTTTTTGAGCTATTTCGCTTCCCTCTTAAAATGCATTAAACAGCATACTTCTGTTAATTTGCAATCCGTTATTAAATCAAATATAGATTATTCAAATTAGCTTTGCACTGTGGTGAACTGGAATTTATCTCTGCCCCTTCTATCTAGCAGCTCTTGCACAGAATGTGGAAACAGTAGAATAGCCATGATGCATTGTGATCAATTAGAGCTACTCTTGGGGAATCAGTTTACCTGTAGCTATCAGATCCCATGTCGTTTCTAGATAGCTAGTTCAGACCAATCAGAAATTAGACAGTGCTTCATTTTGAGAAGACTATTTCAGCAGCATGACCTGATGTTTCACTGAGGCAACAAGGTAAGTCTTACAAATAAAAAGACTCAGCAGTCAGTCTGAACCATCTGCAAGTTGTGAGAATGCCGCTGTGGGCTGTTACCTGGTAGTTATCCCTCTTGTAAGAGGGAGATTAGTAATTCAAGAGGTGCTTTTACAAATGCATGCAAATTGCTTTATGGTGGAAATTGTATTTCAGAGATTTTCTCATTGAGGAAGGCCAAAAATTAGTAAGCATAAATCACTCCAAATCCTAGCTGATACATTTATCACTACTAATGCCATGTACAGTGTTTTGCAAGCCCATGATGATAGTTCTGCTGGCCTGTTAAATTGACTGCCCCAATAAAGATTGTCAATAAAGTGGCTATATGCTGCTGTCTTAATATTTCATTAGATTTATATAATTAGCATCCTCTGGCTTTAATGGAGTTATTGTATAGCTGTTGAGCCTAATTGGTGAACCCCCATCGTGTCTGAAGTTGTGCTTGACATTAATTTTGCCTATATGTTTTGATGTTTGTTTTGTTAATCTTTGAACATTTCAAACACACATAGTAATACTTCTGAGAAATGTCTCCATTAATTCTAATGGACTCTGTTGTCTCCTTTTTTTAGCTGGGGGCTGTTACTGGCAATAGCAATGAGAATTACATGTTCTTTTGTCACTTGATACCGTGCCTCTTTATGCTTGCATTGCCTTTACAGAATAAGTTTCCACTCTCCTTAAGTGAAGCAAAACATATTCCATTATACTGTGTTGCTAGTATTTTAGCACTTGTTTTTAATCCTTTTAAAACTTGTTTTTACTATAAGGAACAGCTGTTGTCTCCTGGAAGACTCTGAAAAAAGCATCATTCTTTTAATAGAGCAGTAGCTACATTGTAGATAAGGTTGAGATAGTACGTCATTCTAAGCCCCCTTTTTCTTGGTCTTATATGAGAGAAACTTTCTGGCTGAAGTTTGGCATTCATGGACTCAACTTAGAGGTGGTTCTTGCCCTCTTCTTTAGTCAGACAAATTTTGGGGGATGAAAATGTTGGTTGTTGAACTATAAGAACTATGAATTATAATGAAAACCTGATAGGGAACATTTGTGTAAATTTAACTATATTCTGATAACTTACTTCAAACATATTAATCACCATAAAATATGAATATAAGAAATGTTTTGTAACTTTTTATCCTAGCTAACTCATATAGTTAAGGTTATATATTTTCCCATTAATCTGCCCTATTGCCTAATGTAATTACATCCTCAATCACAATATTTATGTGCATAGGAGATAGAGGAAAGAATGCAAAGATATGGTTTGACATGAGAGATGGAAGAAGGAAATAAAATGAAAGCTGTAAACATGTTGCTCACATGTTAGTGAATTGCTGCTTGGATGAAGAAGAAACTAAGACAAAGTGGCTATTCAAGAAGGCAATGTTTTTTACTTTCTACAATTTATAAATTAGGTGGAAAATCCAAAGCATAAAGTTTAAAGCCTCTATTGTTACAGATCCCAATCAAATTTGAGGCCAGTATTTCCACTGATTAAATTGAGAAATGGATTCACCTATTTCCATATGGCTATGAAGATCCTGATTTGGACTTGTTGTTCTTTAGGCAATGAGACACACAGAAAAGGGAATGGGGCTAAAATCTTTTTTCCTATCTCTAAGCTTTTTTAAAAGTAAATACTTTAGCAGCCAGGAACTATATACATTATTTTAGCCCATTGATCCCTTCCCCCCTCACTCCTCATGAAATGTTATGTTTTCCAGGTGACTGGGCTGCAGTTAAATTTAACTTTTACTTTAAAAATTTAAGTCTTTCAGTTTAGTTTTTAAAGTATATGTCAAAATTGAATGCATACCAGCCACCTACAGATATGGTGGTTTTTAATCCAACATTTTGCTTCAGGTCCATTTTGCAACAGTTCATATTCCCAAACGTAAATTTGATTTTAATGGGACTTCTCGCTGAGTAAGGGCCATTTTCGGCAATTTATAATTTAGCTGATTTTTTTCCTTTTCAGACAAATATTTAGCAAGTTGGTTCTCAGCCCATTGGCTCAGCCGTTTTTTAAAAAAATGAAAGCAGTGAGGAAAAAATATTATTTTGATTTTCTCATTTTATTTATATATGTACATGTGTGTTTGCAATGGTTCCTTGAATAGCTCCAGTTCCTCACTGGTATGTGATAGAGACTTGAAATGTGGTGGCGATTCCCAAGTTGCTGATGTGCCTTTTGGTGGTCTGGTGAAAATGGGTTGAGATTTGTCAGTTAAGGGTTTAAAAGTATGCTTTGTGTGTGCTCATTTAGATTTTGCAGTGTGGTCTCAACAGTCCAACAGTGTGTATGTTCATGTGTATCTCTCCTAGGAAAGTTTGTTAGAAGCATTGTGTATTTCTCTGCACAGTCTGAAAGAAGCAGGGCTTGAAAGACTTGCCTTCTTGCCTTGGATGAGAGAAGTTTTCAGATAAAATATTACATTGAGATGGAATCAGTGTATTATTAGACTTAGTGGTAAATGACTGATAAAAAATAGAGAAGTCAAAGCACTACAAACCTAGAGAATTCAGAATTAAGATTAAACATTAAAGAAATAAAAAGGATTTATCATTATGTAAATTAAAACACAGTCTTAAATAGCTATTCGTAAGTGCCCCAGTACATATGGGTTTTCAGGAATGAGGAAAAGATAGGGGTCCTGTAGACCATCTCAGAAAGAGTGTTTGATATAGAAGGAGTGTCAGTTAAGATGTATTTGTTAGAGTAGCAGGACAGGAGACAAGACAAAAAGAGCCAGAGTGGTAAGTAGAAGGACAGAATTATGGAGGACCAAATACTTGAAATTACTGCAGTGGAGAAAGTGCAATTAATTGATCAGTGGTGTACCGTGGGTCTCTGGCACATGGGGGCCAATACTTTCATTTGCAACCCTGAAGCAGCGCCCCACGGGATGGGATATGTGGGTCTGTTTCCCGCTCTCCCCCATTCTCCTCCCCCATCAGCAGCAGCTGCAGCAGTGCCCTGCGAGCAGGGGAGGATTATGGGCCTGTTTCCCACTGTCCCTCACTCCCTCCTGCTGTAGGGGCGGCTGGGTGCCCTGCAGGGGGAAGCATGATGGGCTCTTGTCCCCACGGCAACCTCATCGCATCCAGTGCAGGGGCCGAGGGGCCGGGAGGACACTTGCTCCTGTAGGGGGCGCACCCGCCTGCTGGTGTTGTACCAATATTCAGGACCTATCAGACTTTGGGACCTAAATCCGAAGCGGTCTCAAATTCTGATAAGTCGTAGTTCTCGATACTACAGTCAACACAGCTGCAGGGCCCTGGCCACCTGCGATGGCGGGGGTGGCTGCTCCTATGACGGCCTGGCTGGTGCTTTTCCCCCAGAATGGTGCCTGGGGGCATGCCCCTACCAGTATGCCACTGTAATTGATTATTTACACCTTTACGCCTCAGTACAGGGCTAATTTCAAACATCTGAGTGGTCCTACTTCAATCTCTTTGCTGAATGGTAGCTTTAAAGAGGGAGGTAACTTGTTCAGAATGACAGGTGAGGAGACTGAGCTTAGCAGCTACATCCTGTATGCACCAATGGATGGCAGGGAGGCTAGAGAAGAGAAGATTGCAATTGAAATACCCCTGGGCGGATTGCCAGCAATGGGGATGGAAACCAGGGCCTCTAGATCTAGAAGCAAGAGACCTCCACTACATGATGTATTTGATTATGGCTGTAATATGTTTATAAACCTGTGTGGGTAGCCAGTCACTAATGGGAAACAGAGTGCCATGCTGTATAAGTGTGGCTTACACAATAATCAAGCATTAAAGTTGTCGCTTTTACTGAAATGGTCATTGTGAGATGTTGCATGGGTTTAAAATTAGTAGCTGTAATTTAAGACTTCATTTTCAAATGTGTTGATGTCAGACATATTGGAACTGCTGAGAGGTTTGTCTTGCTTGTGCTTAATTTAGATTTTAGGTGGATTGTCCAATATTAATGGATCAAAGACCATTCTATACCTTATTTTTGGGCTTCAGTTGGCAATAGCAAGTAGTCATCTTGCTATGTGTTTCTTTCCCCCTCCCCCCAAAAGCAAAAATATTTTACAAAAATATTGCTTTTTTGGTTGATATTGTAAAATGATTTATGCAAGGAATGGCACATGTGAGGGCATTCTGGTAAATGTGAGACCCGCCCACACACCTCAGATGGTTTATGACTAAGGAGAATGCTACTCTTACAACAGCCACATACCATGGCTTGTTTTAATCTGTCAAAACAAAAAGGTCAAATTGACATTTAAAGTGGAAAATATTTAGTAAAGCATAATAGGCTGGAGCTATGCTGTTTTTGTTGCTTAATTATATGGATTGGAATATTAGATATTCCGATTGCTCCCTCATCCCTTCAATCTATTTTATAAGCCATTATCATGGCAATAAATAATGACTACTTAGCAGTTCTTTTATCTATAGTAATTAGTAGCTGCAATGCACTTGCCCCTAAAAGTGAGCAATACTGAGGTTATGCTCTAGACATTTTGTGGGGCATGTATGCTAGTGAAATGCTTTATCTGAATGTTCATAGACAAAAAATTCAGAGAGACAGGCGTAGGACTCAGCAGATATAGACACCTTTTTAAAATTGTTAACAACAACAAAATGTGAAGTAGTGAGAAGAAAGCAATGCTGTTTGCAACCCTGCTGAGTTCTGGTGTTTATCACATTTATCATCTTTATACAACATATTTAATATCCAGAAACACCTCCATAAGGAATTTTGGAAAAAAGGTCTTATCATGTTACCATCAAGGATTAACTGGATATGTCAATCAGCTGCTAATAAATAAGAGTGTTGAGCCAAGTCTCTGCTGGTGTAAATTGATGCAGATCCACTGAAGTCATCACAACTTTGGCTCTACATGTCTAAACTTAGTATTTATTCAACCCAAGTAACAGATGTTAAATAATGTTACCAGTTACTGTAAGATGGCAAAATGACCTCTGGTTAATATTACAAATGAAATGTTTTCCCACATCTTAAGTTTGCACTTTAAGTGTATACTATGCCACATGCAGTGTAAAGGTCACCACTCAAAACCTGATCACCACAGTCCATAAACCCAGCATTGTTCCTGTTCTTCATCCACAGCTCCACCTGATTCAGATATCCTTTACCACTGACCCATAATATGGACTCTTTTGCACGCTCTTTGTTTTGGAGGGTTCCACCTCTGCCAAAACTAATTTATAAGCACCTGGGAATTTGGCCCACAATATTGATGCATTTCACACTGCCTCACAAAATCTTAATTCAAATTATTGACACTGTCAAATGGATTGAAACTGGCTGAAGGACACTTAAGAAAGACTAGTGATAAATGGCAATGTACCAAATTGTAGCAGGTATCTAGTACCACATCTTTATTAATGATCAGCAAGAAAGATAATAGCTTTTAATCTGTGTAAACAAGAATTAGAATATAACAATAATAATTTACCATAAATCCCTTTTTTCTCCAAAATGCAATCAAAATTGCATTTAACAACATACAATTTTTAATACTCCAGGATTACTTGCACTTGTGTATGTCTCAGGGGGAAGGAGCAAAAGGGAAAGGGAATTACTAAGCAATTTTTTACTGTGGGATGTTCAACTGATTGTGTAGTTCCAAAATAGATAATTTTGTTTAAACTAAAAAGTTCACACTTGCAGTTGCTTAGTATCTTCAACTTTCAAAATTCACACTGCGCAATTCAAAATACCCCTTCGTCACAGATTCAGTGTCTTCTAGATATCACCTGAGGGAGGGGATATTGGTTTACTCTCTGCCTTTTTTCAGACAGGATGTGACAAAACATGACCAGCTGTTGACATGATTGTGTCAGTGTTGATAGGTAATTCTCATCTGGGTGTGAAATTCTTTAGAGGTAGCCAGGCCTCTGCAAAGGAGCTTAGTGCTTCTATTGCTTGGCCTCCAGCTCAAAATCAGCCAACACCTCCTGAGTCAGAGGGAGCATAAAGGTCATTGTCAAGTCTTGCTGCTGAGTCATAACTAGAGCTCTACAACTAATGAAATTATGTAAATGAGTGAAGAGTATGACGATTTCTAGTGGGAAAACAATTCAACACATATATCTTTGTGAGGGGAAATATTTGGAAAGCAGGAATGCCAAAAAAAGACACAGGGTTTGTAGTGGACAGCAAAGCAGCTATGAACTTGCAGTGGAATATGACAATTAGGAAAGCCAATACTGTTTTTTCACTGCATGCACAAATGTATCATGTCACAGGCCAGGGTAACGTCCTCCTTGATACATTACTGACCAAACCTAGACTATTGCAAGCTCTAGGCACTTCAGTTTCAGAAATATGTTGGTAAACTTGAAACAATCAACTCTAATTGTGGAAGTCACATGAACTTGTCATGCCCTGATTTGCAAGTGACTTTGCACATATGGACTTTGTACAGTCAGTGAGTTTCTTCACAGGCTGATCCCTGCACCTGCATGGTGCCCCATTCAATTCAGGAAGTCCATCCAAGTAGAGGTATCTGCAGAAGCAGGGCCTAAGCATTGATTTTAGAGCAATACGCTGTTTCTCCACCTCTTCTGAGGAAAAAATACAAAAATATTTAACAGCAAAGTTTTGATCTCATCTGAAATGTCTGAAAATGAAATATTATCTGCAAGAAAATTAAGTTCAGTCTCTAAAGGTTTTTCAGCTTGTGACAAATACGTTTTTGAAACATCCATTCATTGGACCTGAGAGGCACTGAACAGCTAGTTCTTCCCATTAACTTCAGGGGAATGGACTCAGCATCTGCTAGGTCAGGCACATTATGAACAACACGAGTCCTGTAGCACCTTAAAGACTAACAAATTTCTGCGGGAATAAGTTTTTGTGGGCTGCATCTGATGAAGTTTGTTACAGTCCACAAAAACTTATGCCTGCAGAAATTTGTTACTTTTTAAGGTGCTACAGGACTCTCATTGTTTTTGCTGTATACAGATTAACACAGCTACCCCTCTGGAACTTTTCATATTATGAATGAACATAATACATCCAAAGAATGGGCATTAAGGAGAAAGTTCTGTCTGATGGCTTATTCCGGAATAGTTATTCCTGATTAATTCCATGTGTGGACACTTTTTTTTTTTTTATTCTGGAATAAGAGCGTCCTCTAATGGAGTAAATCAGGAATAATTAATCCACTTTAAATTTACACCTACCTTATGCTGGATTAATTTTCATGTGTAGACAAGCCCTAAGAAATCTAGTTTTCTGTACTTACTCAATGAGTTTCAATTAGATGAACAGAAAAGAAAAATTGGATCTGTTATTGTTAGATAAATTCAAGTGAGTAGGAACAGTGACTGTGAGAAGATTTTGTAACATGTTCTTAATTTGCCAATAGTGTTTCACCCACATCCATCCACAAATTCATCCATATTTGGGTTACAACTATCACATTTGTACGTACTAATTGGATAAATGTGCACCCATGCAGCCAATAAGGACCTAACTAACAATTACATGGGCAATTGTGATAATTTTACGCATAATTACAGGTGAATTTTGCATACATATTTGTACATGTAATAATTATACCTAAAGAAATGGACTTGGCATGACCATTTCTCAAACTTTCATCTCACTGCTGAAATGGTTGTCCTTCCTGAGGATAAGCAAGTCATCTGAAGACAAAGGGATCATGAGATACAAACTTACCACCTGGAAAAGGAACTGTTGATTTGGGTACAGTACAGAGGTTGATAAGTGGCACAGGAGAAATGAGTTGTTGGTAGTTTTAGTTCCTTTTCCATCAGGTGATGATTTGAAAAATGAGCCCTGAAGATTAACAGAAAAACAGTGTAGAAATAGGCAAATAACCCACCACCACTATATAGGTTTCTGTTGAGAGAGAGAGAGAGTGTTTTAGTAGCTGCTTACATATAGCATAATGGGCTAACATCAGCTCTGCCATAATCAGATACATCTCTCATTGGTTTCAGAGCTGCAGCATCCATATACATTAGGAAGAATTTGGTCTGAAACCCATAGCCATTTCTTCTTTTAGATAGGCAACATTTCATTCTGGGGGTTTGCACTAAAGTTAAGACTGAAATAATGATGCTAGACGTTTTACTGGGAAAGGGAAAAAACCTGAATAGTTTCTATTAAGCGTCACATGTTTTGAAATGGACATTGCATTCTAATTTACAATTTATTTGTCATTATAAAAACAAATATGTGTTTAAGAAGTCTGAAGACAAACGTGCCCAAATTTCAATGTCCTCAGGCCTTCATTTTAACTGGGTTACGTAAACTCAGAAGTAAAGGCTATTCCTCTCTGAATAAGATTGCAAGAAAACTTATAAGAATTTCTTTTCTTTTCTGATACAGTGATTTAAAAGTATTTTAGAATGTAGGAAGGTAAGGAAACAAATGAGAATTAGCTCTATATGTTAGATAATTCTAACTGCACTAGTCCCTCTGTGTGTCCCTGCTGTTCTGCTATGTGTGTTTTTGCATGCAGTATTCCTCCTATACAGACTAGTTTTAAACATCTACTTTACTATGTGTTTAAGTGTGTGTACACCCTTGTTGGCATGTTTGGTTTGAATAAGAGTGCCACTGATTGTGTCCTTGGCATGAAGGAGCCACTCATTTTCACTTCAAGGCGACACTTATGATGAGAAAAAAAGACATTGAAACAAACAGGAGGTAGAGCCAAAGAAAATCAGAAGAATCCTGAGATTATTTTTGACCATAATATATATAATAATTCTTTCCTCAAAGTTCTTATTTTGCTTTTGGTTTCACTAAATGAACTGTGTCAAGTAATTAATAGATTTGGTCCTGTCCGTAGCCAGATCTCACTTAATAATTTTTTTGTTTCTTCCCATCTTCTTTTGAAGAAGCTTCTTTAACATTAGTCTTATTTTTAAAAGTTGTTTTTGTTGTTTTGTTGTGAAAATTAATTAATGGCAAGTTCCAGTAACAAAGGTTCTACTAATGATCAAACGTTACTAATGAATCCCAATTATTTTGAACTCCTACAAGTCAGGAAATTAGATGTTTTATTCAAAATAAGAATTGAATTGGTATTTGATTCCATATCACTCATTTCTTACTTCCCTGAACTCATAAGTCAATGAATACAGATATGCTGTACTGTATTAGTTGAGCAGGAATCAAAAGAGTAATTTTCATTGAAAATAAATACAGGAATTAAAGACAAATCTAGAAACAGCAGCTTGGAACATCTTGAAATGAATTTTGAACACTATATTAATTACATGATTGGTGCTGGCACATTTAGGATCATATTCCATTGCTTTTTGTGCCCCTCAGGCTATCACATATTTTCCATGGGTAATGAGTAGCCATTTAGTTCTATTGTATAAATTATAGTGACTAGAAATGTTAGGCTGCTATTTAAGAAAATGACAGCAGGAATTAGAAATAAAAAAAGCAATATATAAAAAATGGGGGGAGGAAATAGACAGCATTCAGAATAAATTAGACATTTTGAAATGCAGGACACTGATATGGGAAGTTAAAAATATCAGGGCTAAGGACAATAAGAGGGAGTTTTTTTAAAGTATATTAGGAGCAAAAGAAATCCTAGCAATGGTATAAGCCATTACCAACTGAAG
Source organism: Mesoclemmys tuberculata (assembly GCA_007922155.1). Taxonomy (NCBI): domain Eukaryota; kingdom Metazoa; phylum Chordata; order Testudines; family Chelidae; genus Mesoclemmys; species Mesoclemmys tuberculata. Next base: position 23,136,732 of record ML675624.1, on the reverse strand, counting down.
ATAGTAAAAATAATAATGGTGATACTGAAAAGGCAGAGTGTTCACTATAAATATTTTCAGTTCTGTTTTTGGAAAGGATCAGGATGATCTGTATGTATCACATGAGGATGATGAACTACTTATAGTCTATTAGTAACTAAGGAAAATGTGAAAAAATATCCACAAGGGATAAATATTTTTAAATCAGCAGGCCCAGATAAGTAGCACCCAAGAATTCTAGAAGACTTGGCTGAAAAGATCTCTGGCAAACTGATGTTAATTTTTGATTAATCTGAGAATACCAGGGAAATACCAGAAGAATGAAAGAGTGTGATGTTATGACTACACTGCAAGGTTAACAGAACTTGAATTAGCAGACCCTGCATTTGTTAGCCTAGGGCTTGAACATCTACACTCATTTGTAACACCAGGTTAGGAATTGTTGAACTCTGAGTTCCAACCTGGCGCTCCAGTGTTTACACTGCATTATGCGGGTCTGAGTCTAACACACATGTTCCATACTTCCTAGTGCCCTCCCAAAATGTGCCATTCTAGCCCTTTGCTTGTGGAGCAGTGTGGGGAAACTTGACTTTCCGGAGGACAAAGAAAGTTGACTCATGGTATTGTGGGTTACTTTTGGTGGCCTCACAAAGTGTGAATCCTTCTTCTCTGCAAAGCACTAGGGCTTGAACTCAGGGTCCCAGTTTGACTCAGGCTTGGACCTTTCACTCCCATGGAATCCTGGGACCCTGGGTCCAAGTCCTGGGTTAGCACAATTTGTATGTAGATGGAAAGGGTGGGGATAAGCTTGAACCTGAGTTTGAATCATGGGCTTACATTCCAGTGTAGAAATATCCTTAGTGTTGTGCCAGTATTCAAAATAGGCAGTGGAATTTGTCAGGTAACTATTGGCCCATTAGACTGATATCAGTCCTGGGGAAAATTATGGAAATGTTGATATGGGATTCAATTGAAATTAATGCTGGCCAACATGGTTTATGGAAAATAGGTCTTGTGAAACAAACCTGATATCACTCTGTGGTGAGATTACAAACTTAATTGATAAAGGCAACTGTGTCAATATAATAGACTTTTGTAAGTCATTTAACTTAGTACAACTTGACATTCTGGTGGAAAGCCTAGCAGTATGCAATATTAGTAGAGCCCATGTTACATGGATTAACAACTGGATAACTGACGGCTCACCTAGTAGTTGTTAATGGGGAATCATCACTGTTTCTAAAGCAGTTCTGCAGGAAAGGGCACAACATTTTCATCAATGATCTGGAAGTAAATATAAAATCACTTCTGATTTAAAAAATATTGTGGATGACACAAAGATTGACAGAGTGGTAAATAATTATGGGGAAAAGGCAGTCACGCAGAGCCAGAGCCACATGGATTGCTTGGTAAGATAGGTCAATTCATGTAAAATTTGTTTTAATAAAGAAAATTGCAAAATTATATATTGAGAAACAAGGAATGCAGGCCAATACCTTCAGAATGGGTGGCTGTATCCTGGAAAGCAGTGACTCTTAGAAGGATTTGGGGGTTATAGTAGATAAACTCAATATGACTTGCCAGTGCAATGCTGTGGCAAAAATTGCTAATATGATTCTTGAATGTATAAACAGGGAAGTACTGGGTTGGAGTGATTTTGTACTCTCTGTTTCGCATAAGTGAGACTATGCTAGAATACTGTCTGCAGTTCTGGTGTCCACATTTTAAAAGGGATGTTGCAAAATTGGAGAGGGTGCAGAAAAAAGCCACAAAAATTATTCCAGGACTGAAGAAAATGCCTCACTGTGAGAGATACTAAAAGATCAGTCTTTTAGCTTATCAAAAAGAAAATCAAGGGGTGATTTGATTATAGTGCGTAACTGTAAGTATCTTCTCTGGGAGACAATACCAGCTTCTAAAGGACTCTTTAATCTATCAGAAAAAGGCATAACAAGAGTCAATGGCAGGAAGAGGAAGTCAAAGAAAATCAAACTGGGAATAAAGCAGAACATTTTAACAGGGAGGGTGATTAATCATTGAAACAAGCTAGTAAGGGAAGTGGTGGATTCTGTCACTTGATGTCTTCAAATCAAGACTGAATGCCTTTCTGGGAGGTATACTTTAGCCAAAGACATTATTGGGCTCACTACAGAGGTCACTAGGTAAAATTTACTGGCCAGTAACTTAACAGGAGATCAAACTAAGTGATCTAATGATCCCTTCTGGTCAGAGACGACCCAGGCCTGCCGATAGTGGAGGATCATTGAGATGGCTTCAGCAGTGTTACTGAACATGCTCAGTACAAGTCAAGCACAATCTGGGGGCATATGAACCTACATGCCCCTCCCCACACATCGACTCTGCTTCTGATCTTAAATTCTGTGAATCTGAAATATTCAAGCACGCGTCTTTTGGAGGCATTTCTGATTACAAAAAGAGGAGGCTTACCTTATGTTTTCAGTGGGACTGATCACGTTCTTAAAGTTAAACACATGCTAAAGTAGTTTGCAGAATTGATGGCATTTCTACTGATTATGAGTAGAGGAAGAAGAAGGGTATACATAGGTCTCAGGCACATTACATAAGGTAAGCCTGCTCTTTATGCAATTGGAAATGTCCCCAAAGATGCATGCTACAATAGTTTAAAAAAAAAAAACAACACTACATTTCCATGCATTATAAATTACATGGCAGAGCCAATGAGTTAAGGAAGTGTTTGAAGTTAGGCATGTGCTTAAGTACGTTGCTGAATCAGGGCAATACTCCCCAAGTAGCCCCAATGGTATTCTCCCAAAGTCAGGTACTAATGATTGTGAGTGAATGTATCTGAATCTGATCTTTAGCTCTTAAAGAAATCAGTTCACACTTAACAGTACATAGCAGTTTGATCACATACAGTATTCTGTGTGAGGAAAACTAGTTTGGCTTGATAAAACTATTTTGAACGATCATATCTCCATATGTATTTGCCAGTGTCATTTATTTATGTATCTGGCAACCTGTGGCAATTTTATTTGCTTATTCTTTATCTAAACACAGTTAGCAGCTATCAAGAAGGTAACCATGAGAAATTAGAAATTTCTAGAGCAGTTAGCAATTGAGGCCACTAAGAACCATGTTAAGGAAGGAAGGAGTGCTGGGTGTTACCTATATCTCAAAAATATATCTTTCATTTGGAGGCTCAGTTGCTGTATAGGGGCTGCCATTAAATGTTATGTTAATGTTTATCAACAGTTACCACATGAGGATGTCTGGTTTACTGCAATTAATTCTTTTAACTATAAGAAAATGCACTATAGGACCGTACTATGGAATTTAAGTTATCATAGGGCAACAACTGTTGCTGCATGTTGACTTTATAATAGTGGCTGTTGTCACTGACATACTGCTATTAGTGAGATTAAAAAGACAAGTGATCTTCAAACCTTAAAAGTATAATTTCTTTTAATTATAATTTCTTATAATATTTTAAAAATACAGGGCTGGATTTACTGTTATGGCTGCCTTGCACGTTTCCAGCAATGCAAGCTTATGCATGGAATAACACTTCATAGGTTTCATTTTGTAATGTTTTAAGCCATTCATAACATCTCATTAAGAACTGAAATAGCAGCAGCCTCTGATATATTTTGTCTTAATTCAGCCTTTCAGATACCTACATCTAATTGTAATTCTGAAGGAGGTGCATAGTTTTTTCCAGATTAGACAAACCTGAATTTTGTTTCATATAAACTAATTAGTTTTAAATACTACTTCCCCCTTAAGATATTTAAATCACCACTTATAATAAAATACCACCATTCCATGAGTCCTACTTAATATTATGGTTACATTCTATATTCTTTTATTAGGTTTGAGCTAAAATTGTTTCCATAGTTGAAACAAAAGCAACAGAAAAGACAAAATACATCCATGGAAATGAAATAATTGGGACTGAACCAGGAACTTTTTAGATTAAGGGTCAATTGCAGCTGGCTTTATGCAGGTGCTTTAACTTGGGTGAGAATACACAAGTCTTTCCCTCCACTGTGAACCGATGCAGATACAGCCATTATCCTGGTCCTTGCAGTCATAGTGGAAGAAGGAAGAATTACAACCCTGCCAGAGTGTTCAGTCACTTCAAAGGGAGCAGGGCCGGGTCATGGTCTTTCCTCCCACACATGCTAAGGAAGCACCTACAAAAAGGAGGTGTAAGCACGACTTTTTGGCACTTTCCCCTTAGAGTTGTTTGGAGGGATATAATCTGGTGGTAGAACATCCACTCTCTATCAGAGCTGTAGCTCAGAAAGTCACTTTGGAGCCCTAAATGAATTTATATTTTCAACTGGCTATAGTGATGTGAAATTAGATTTCTTGCCTGCTGGAATTGCAGGAGATCAGGTACAGCTGTTTTGAATAAATAAAAAATGCAGTATACCAGTCTCAGATGTGTGGAAGTTCATAGTATAGTGAGTTTAAGAAATATACATTATACACTGAATCACATCTGTTGCATATGTTTTATGCTCTTCTGTCAGGACCATCAAGGTCCACACTCTGAGAGTAGATAGTTGTGCATTATCACTTGGTTTAATATTTCCCAGACTATATTATCTTTGAATTTTACCTGTGAACAAACCCAAACTGTATATTGTGGTAGCTTGTGTACATGTGGTGTGTAGATTTGTATGCTTAGGCTGAATTGGCATCCCAAGCGCGGTGAGTACATGACTCCCTAGAGGTGTTAGATTTGTCATTAATCCCATACACTTCGGAGTCCCTGGAAAAATTCACTCTAGTTGGCAGTCTGCAGCTCTCTCGAGCATTTCCAATAGGTATACTTACAGAGTTGGCAGAGGACATCGGAATAAAATGACCCTTTGAAGTGTAATGTGGGGAGGGAATTAACACCAAGGTATCTATTAAAACCACGCAATATAAAAGCTTGATGATCTATTACTGTAACTTTAGCCAAAGTCAGACTAAAATAATCATTTAATTAATAAAAAACTTTAGCCAGTAACGTTTCACAGAGGAGAGAAATTCATTAGCCAAGTGCTGCTTGATTTAAAATGAGCTTTCTTACCTAAATAAATGATCCTCCATGATGTTATTTACAACATAAGATGTTTAAAAAGGCTTTGATCTCATACATAATTGTCTTCCTTGTTCAATATGCAGACAGATAAATTAGCATAATTTTGGTTTTTTAGTAAATATTTTATTTTTCATGCTTGTGTCAATTTGGCATGGATGAAACATCGCTTGATTTGTCTGCTAACCACTGATGTCTTTTATATCACCACATGGGAATTTTGGTCTTGTATTACTGTCAGATCTCTTGGGTAAGGGCCATGATTTTGTCTTGTTAAACAATGTTGTACATTTACAGTACTTCATAAATAAGAGTCTGGTATAGTGTCGGCTCTTACACCTATAGGAAACCACTATGCCCAAGGCCAAGTCTTCTCAAGAAAATTCTCATCATGAAACATTGAACAAACATATGGTAATTAATTGATACACTATTAAGTAAAGTTCATCAAAAACACTTCTTGTGATGTAAGCGTTCATGGTGAAATCCTGGCCCCATTGAAGTTAATGGGACTTTTAACTTCAATGGAGCCAGGATTTTATCCCAGATCTCCAGGGGAGAAAAGACTGCCTTAAACCACTGAGCCAGGACACACATGCAATTTTCTTCTGTGTTTTGTATTTGTTAAAACCGTACTTACTTAAATTGCATTCGTGTTTGCCAAAACACTAATGTTAGACTGTGAAGATAAGAAATTAAAAGTATTTTGACTGGGCTATTGTTTTGCCCAGTATGCTACTATCTAGTGTGCATATACTTTGTATGGAAAGACAAATATAGGGTAAAATTGTGCCTCATTGACAACTATTTGAAGCTGCAATAATTCCATGGATTTCTGTATAATGTAATTGGAATCAAAATGTACCTGATAGTCTGATTAATCAGACACAAGCTTTATTATTTTAAGATGTGAGATAATGCTGACAGTGTTGTGAATTTGAGTCTTTAGATAGTGACCCTCCCAACCTAGTTTTTACGATCTGATCCTAGAAGATCCCCTGCAAAATTTTCATCTTGTCTTAGTAATGAGAAAATGTATTAGATAAATATATACTTTTACTCTCTCTGGTTTGAAAAATGGTATCAGGTTGACATCCTAAGACAGACCAGGATAAGTTTAACATTAAGTTTCTTAGTATAGCTTATTAAAAATAAGTCATGTTAAAGCTTAGTTTCTGCAATCACTACTTATGAGTGTCAGTGCTGCTTTTCCCAACCCACTTTTATTGAGGTCAGTGGCAAGATAGTAATTAACTTCAATGTTTAGATACTAGCCTTGTAGTCTACCTTTGAAAGGGTGACTAATGTATTTAAACTGTGTGCTTTCTTGGCTGTTGTAAATTTCTGCACCCAATGCTGCAACCATGAATCTATCAAACACATAGGGTAAGATCATGAACTCTGGCAAGCAGCTGCTTCTCTGGGTAGTTGCATTAATTTCAGTGTGACCACTCATACGAGTGTCACTGTTCTCCACTGAGAATAAGGGATTCATGATCTGAAAGAGTGAGGGAAGGCTAGTGCCTCAGGGACCCCGCGACCAGTCATTTTATTGCTTTTAAGCTTTTTTCAACTAATTAAAGCAGATCATATTAGATCTACTTACTTAGCTCGCTCACCACTATGTAAATACGTTCATTTTCAACAGTTCACTTTTTTGTTTCAGCTTTTCAGGATATCACCATGCACTCAATACTTCTTTAGAGGCATTGCTCTTGCACACACAGCTCAATGCACTTTTATTATTTGAAATCATGAGTAACTTTAAAGTAAGATCTTGACGGAATGGCTATGGGAATGAACAGCTTTGCAATTTCCTTTCTACTAGTCAGATAATTTAATTACTCAAGTTGTATATGAAGTCAGTGGATTAAGCTTTTCTTCTTTTTTTTAAGTGACCATTTAAACTTCTGCAAAAGGTCAAATATTATTTAGACACTTGGTAAATAGGGCTCTATGGATACAAATCTTGCTTCACGTTTTCAATTACACAAAATAAGTGGAACAGTAAATGTTCTGGAACTGTTGAAAATGTTAAAAAGAATTGAACTAGCTAGAACTTAAAATGTCTATGACCCAGTAATTAGGAGGCCATATATCTTCAGTGATTGTTAATGGAAAGTGGAGATTTCTGTCTCTACATCACTCACTCAAATCCAGTACAAGTCTATAGTGACTAGTTCAGATTAAAAAGGAATATTGAAAAATTCTGAATTTTTAAATAATTTTTGTCATGAAATGAAATATTTAAATTTACAACTTCCACAAAAGGAAAAATTTCAACAATTTCAAATTGAAAACTGTCAAAAGGAAAAGTTTTGGTATTTTGTATATGAAACAATGAAGCAATCTGATGAGTGGATCCTACATTTCAACCTAGAAGAGGAATTTTAAGAGAGGCTACTTTGAGTTTATTTTTTTCAGTGCATCTCTCTGGGTAGGGGAAGGAAAGGTATTTCCTAGGCTTCAAGCATGCATGCATGCACATGAGCACACAGACACAAAACTGTTAATCAGCCAAACAAACAAAATCCATATTCATGGTGGGAGGAGTACGGCCCAGAAGACCTACATGGGAACCTCACTAGCAAATGATTCATCCCACATTGTGTAAGATTGCCAGAATCCCAGAAAGACTAGCCAAGAGGCAACAAATTTTGATGATCAGAGGAAGAAAAAACAGCCCCAAATTTATTCTTTCTCTCCAGAAATTGAGGTGGAAGGGAGCTACAGCTCAGCATCTGTATCGGAAACCCCACAAGCAATGATCAGTCACACTGTGCACCCCAGTTCAGCCCCAAGCAACATCACAAAGAGATCCTCTGGGATTTGTAGGTCAACGGAGCTAATCTCACTGTCACCCAGTTTTTATAGGTAAACTCATTCAATCATGTGACGAAGCTCGGTCATTAATCACGGGGTACAGAGTGGCAAAACATGTTTCTAATTACATTTTTTAAAACAAATCTTAAAAATTATACTGAAAAAATAGAAAATGTCAAAAAAATCAAAAGGTTTTCATAAAGCAATTTTACTTTTTCAACACAGCATTTTTTGTCTAAATTATTATTTGTCTGGAAATTTTTGACCAGCTCTAGTAGTGATAAAAATTTACTACCATTCCAGAGTTGCTTGGTAGGCTGGGAGACCGGTATCTGGAACACCAGAAAATGCCATCACACTTAGCAAAAATTATTAGTCTTATTCAGTGAAGGCTGTAGAATGAACATGAACATAACAGATGGTATTCTCATATCTAGAGATAATTTTCCCAGACTATAGTTTGGGGAATGTTGACAGGGTAGTATGGGGATATTTTCATTATTACTGCTCATCCCAAACCTATTCTGCGTAGGAATTATTCAATTTGGTATTTGGATGGGCACTAAAAATAATTGGTTTTTTTAAACTTGGAACTTGAATTTTCTTTTCTTTTTTTTTTCAACTATTTAATGCTTGAAGGACAGCAGCTGTTTATGCACTCATAAACTCTTTTGTTTGTTACAGATTTTATCCTTTGAATTTTGTAATAGTTTGGGTAAATTGTTGTATGTTTGCATGTTACTTTAAAGACACAAAACTGTCCCTATTTCATGTTACATTTAACATAGTTCAAGAAACATTATTTAAAACTGCTAGTTTTGGTTATAAAACTCAATCCTGCAAGATGCTGAGCACTCTGATCCAACAAAGCTCTTAAATAATACTAAACTATAAGCATGTACCAGATTAACCAGTGCTTATATTTAAACGAACGAGTAAACGATTTGTTGGATTAGGTTGCTTGTACTATGAAGGATTGAACGCTAAAGGAGTCTACAAGACAGATTTTTCTCTCACTAAGGTTAAAATGGATTTGACTAAATGTACATTACATTGATTAGATGAATATTTTAGACTATTAATACTTTGCATTTCATGTGATGATTTCAAGACATTTATCAAAGATGGGTAAGTATTAATCAAAGAGATTAAGTGATCATTTACCCCATCACAAATAGGATAGAACTGCAACTATTACCCAGATGTCTTGACTTAATTCCATGCTCTAACCAATAGAAGAATGCTGCCTCATTCATTTAATTCTTTTAATTAAACATTAAATAAGGGAAGAGTTTGGGAATGCCAATATCAAGATACCTGAATGCCCATCAACATATTATGTCTTGAGATTTCTTCTTGGACTACTGGTAGGTCAAAAATTAGAATCTGAGAAGGGTGACGATATAGTCATTAGCAGGTACATCTGATTTACTTATTGATCACTTAGATAGTATAGTCAGTAACATTATAGGGAAACCTAAAATGGATGGAATTACACTCATACGATCTTTCTTTGTTGTTAAGGAAGTGCAGTTCTTTTAAACTTGATTTGCATGAAAGGTTTTTATCATTTCCCTATTTACGTTGTTCAGATCCATTTAATTCAAATCTTTTCTTATTTAGAGTAGTAATAACTCATCAATCTGTTAGCCAGACCTTTTATGTTACTTTTCATAATGCTATAGAATGGACTAATTTAAATCCTAAAATGTTATAAACCACAGATTAATTGCTTCAGATGCTGTGAAAAATAATCACTGCCAATTATTTTTTATATTTAATTGGCAGTATAATGCATTTAACTAAAGATTTACACTATACCATTTCAAATTATGTCACATGTTGGGAAAGTAGATTGCAAAACTTTCCAAGAGGAAATATTACGTTTCCTGTAGACTTTTCACATTTAATAGAAGACTACCACTGATGGATCTCCAGGATAGCACCAAGATAAAATTACAATGTTTAATCAAATAGCTCCTAACTAGCTAAAACAAACATTAGGTACAATTTCTGCTCCATACAGGTTATGTATCACATGTAGCGAATATATCTAAAAGAACATGTGTGTTGAATTTTTTGCTATTTGCAATGAAAATTCCCCTCCCTGTCTGATGCCAGTTGTTAAGGCTGAGAAAGCACATGCATGTGTGTGTGTGTTTTCACACAGTTGATCTGTATTCACTTTGTTCCACACCTGTAGGACTTCTGGGTGAAATTTGATATCTATTGATTGTTTCAGGCAATGTGGGGGCTATTATATGTAGCTGTAGGGGTAATACCACTCTCACAGCTAGGCTGTAATATAATTTCTGAAAACGACCTCTTTTATAAGGTGGCATGCTTTAGCAAGAAATATTTTTAATTCTGGATGAGGGAATTTGCTGGCACTGAAATAGCATTAGTGCATGCAATGCATACTATAAGTATACAGCTCTCTTTCTGTCTGCATGTTTTATTTCAACTACCCTTTTTTTCTGTAAAAATGTTTATTAACTTGTTTAGATAGCTTAAAGTGCTGTTTAAAGGCATGCACGCAACAAACTTAAAGTGTCAATGTTTCAGGGAATCTAAATTATTTTCAGAATTTCAGCAATTGAGAAGGGATAAGTGGAAGGAGAAAATGTTGGGCTGGTGTCAAGCGATAGCTCGTAACCCTCACAGACTCCCAAACATCACAAGAACACCCGAGGTCTCAGGTGATGCTTCACATACCTCTACCTTGGTGAGTGAAAAGTTACATTTCATGATGGTGTGCAGATGAATCTTGAAGCTGCTAAAATAAATTTTAAGAAAAGTAGTGTTTGCCCTTCATCTTTCTATATTTGAACCACTTTGGCATCATTTGCTATTTTCTGTTTTTCATTTGCCAGTTTTCCCTCTATTCTGTCATGCATTGTCCATTCCATTTTTCATGCCACAGTTTTCATTTAGTCTTATAATAAGAAAATGTATGAGAAATCTGTACTTTTACTGTCTTGGTTTGAAAAATGTTATCAGACTGTCAATCTGCCCCTCTGTGACTTGATTGAGGCCTGTGCTGCAACTGTTACTCATACAAGTAGACCCAGTGGACTAGTCACATAGTAAAGACAGTGTGTATAGGTTGCAGAGTCAGGCCCCTAGTCCGATGGCTCTAGCACCAGTAAAAATAGTTTCTATATTCAGTTCTTTAAAACTGTACTGAACATTGTCTGTCTAATAGAAGCACGTCAAGTTGAATTTGCTGTTTGATGCAATTTGGATGAAATTTCAGAAATGCCTTCTCTTTGCTAAAATGGAAAGAGGACATTAGCTGTAAGCCCAGTTCCTGATGTAAAACAAGACCTGGCTTGTACCAGATATGAATGGTATTCTTTGCTGACAATGACTTCTCTTAACCCATCTTATTTTTCCTCTTGTTTATTTTATGAACTGTGGTTGTTCGTTTATTATTCAAAAACTCTGTAACAGTTAATTAAGTTTAAAATGAACGTTTTAAGACTTACAGTTGTGACTCTTTTTCTCCAAGATGTTACAGTATGGTATATGCATTTGTGACACGAAACTGAGTGTTAAATAGGCCTTCTTTAAAGTTTCAGTCAGTTTTTGTCACTTGTTTTGACTGGGGCATTTATTCTGTGAAGACACTTTTTTCTTTGTATTGAAATTCCTATTGTAACGTTTGTATTAAGGTGATGGAGAATTGCTACTTAAGCAAAAACAAATGATCTGTCAGTTTTCTCACTTATTTTTCCCCCTCGTGAATATTTAACATGAGACAGGCATATCAAGTCAAGCATTACTAAAAAGTTGTCAAGAACAAACGTTAGAATAGGGAACCTGAAAGAAGGGACAGTTGTCAAAACATGTACCTGACATCAAAACAGAAAAGCAAATAATTGTGTAAAACCACATTCCTTTGTAAAGAAACCTGGTAGTATGGAGAGATACTGGAGAAGGAAAGGTAACATACAGAGCTGCAGAAGCTAAATAACAGAGGTTCAAACTGATGAAAAAGCCCCTTGTGATGGGCCCAGGCCAGATGGCTATGCAAGGGTGCTCCTATTTGGAAAACCGGGTAGGTGGGTGGGCCCGAGCCCACCCACCGCTAAAGGCTCCCCCCCCAGCCTAGGGGCAGAGCCACTGGACCCGGGTCCAACTGATTACGTGGGACAACAAATGAGAAAACCAGGAAGGGGTGTGAGGGTCACAGGTTTAAAAGGAGAGAGCCAGAAGGGGACACCGAGCAGAGAACCCCGGACAGCGCCCACTGCTCCTCGAAGGTGTCCAGGGAGCCAGCGGATGCCGCCCAGAGGAACTCTGCCCGGAGACGTGAGTTGACAAGGGAGTGGAAATAGGCCCCACAGTCGCAAGGAGCACCCCCTGCCAATCTCCTCTCCCTGGTCCTGTAGATGGTTAGTTTGGCCAGGGCTAGGAGGAGGTTGACGAGGAGGTCCCGCAACTTCGTGGGGCCATGGATGGGGTGTGAGTGGATGAACAGGTGCGGGGAGAAGTGCAGCCAGAACCTCAACAAGAGGTTCTGGAGGAGCCGGAAGAGGGGCTGCAACCTGGTGCACTCCAGGTACACGTGCGCCAAGGTCTCCCTCATGCCGCAGTAGGGGCAGGTGTCAGGGTGGAAGGTGAACCGCGCCAAGTACATGCCCGTGCTTACAGCTCCATGAAGGAGCCGCCAACTGATGTCCCCGGCGGGCCGTGGGGTCAAGGTGGAATACAGACTGGCCCACCGGGGGTCCTTGCCCTCTAAGGGTGGTAGGAGGTCCTGCCACTTGGTGTCCGGGCGGGACACAAGGGCGGGAAAGTGAAGGGTGTGGAGCACGAGCGCGTACAGATGTTCCCTGGGCGTGGTCTGGAAAAGGACCGGCTGCAAATCGAGCAGCCGGCTTGGGGTGTGAGGATGGCCGAGGGGGTTCACGGGGCTGAGGCCCGATGGTAAGCGCCGGAGGACCTGGACTGAGTGGGGGGCGGGGAGAACCCTCCTGCAGGACCCGCTCGAGGTACATCAAAGCAGTAGGGGGCAAGGCTGCCTTCATCTCCTGGAGTATGCGTCGGGGGGTTCGAGGGGTGGAGAGCCCCATACGCTGAGCTAGCGCATGGGGGTCCACCCAGGTCCCCCGGGCGTAGTCCAGGAGGTCTCCGACCCTGGTGACTTTTGCCAGGACAAACCGCCGTTGCACCGAGGGGGCCTCCGCCACCTGCACACGCAGCTGGGGATTGTGTAGCAGGGGCTCCGCGAGGAGATCCTCCCCCTCGGTGACCGCAAGGGGCCTGGAGGCCGAGATGAGCCTCCAGGTCCGGAGGAGGTCCTGGTAGAAGACCGGCAGCTCGGAGAGGTCTCGCGGAAGACCTCTCGGGTGGAGAAAAAAGAGCTGCCGGTCGTATCGGAGCCCTCGGAAGAGGCGGAGGAAGACGTGCGCCAAGTGGCTCCACGCCGGACTACCTGCACCATAGAGGAGTCTCTGCAGGGCCTGGAGGTGGAAGGTGTGGACCTGGCTGCAGATGCAGCACAGGCCCTGCCCTCCTTCCTCCAGGGGAAGACTCAGAATCCCTGCAGAGACTCAGTGCAGTCCTGGCCAAAAGAACTCCAGAACTGTCTTCTGGAGGTGGGCCAGGAAACTCAGGGTCGGGACCAGAGCGTTGAGCTGGTGCCAGAGCATGGACAGGACGAGCTGGTTGATCACAAGTGCCCTCCCCTGGAGGGAGAGGCACCGGAGCAGTCCTGCCCATCTCCGCAGCCACTCAGACACCCTGCCCTCCAAATCCTGCCAGTTCTTTGCCGGGGAGGGATGGGTGGCGGAGAAGTAAACGCCCAGATAGAGCAGCGGACCCGCGCTCCACCGGATGGCTTGAAGCGTGGGTGGGAGGGAGCTCGCCTGCCACCCGGCCCCTACCGTCAGGGCAGAACTCTTGGCCCAGATGACCTGGGCGGAGGAGGCTGCCGAGTAGACGGCCAGGCAGTCCTCCATCCGCACCAGGTCGCCCAGGTCCTGGACCACGAGGAGCACGTCATCGGCGTACGCCGACAGCACCAGCCTCAGCTCTGGCTCATGGAGCACCAAGCCCGTCAACCTCCGGCGGAGGAGACAGAGAAAGGGCTCAATGGCCAGAGCGTACAGCTGGCCGGACAGCGGACAGCCTTGGCGTACTCCGCGCCCGAAGCTGACCGGTTCAGTCAGGGTTCAGTTGAGCTTGACCAAGCACTCTGCGGAGGCGTACAGCACCCAGAGAAATCCCACAAAACGGTGTCCGAAGCTGAACGCCCGCAGGGTGCCCAGGAGATACCCGTGGTCCATCCGGTCGAACGCCTTCTCCTGGTCCAGGGACAGGAGGGCGAACGACAGACCATCCCTACACGCAAGTTCTAAGAGTTCCCGGACCAGATACAGATTGTTGAAGATGGTGCGGCCCAGGACAGTGTAGGTCTGGTCGGGGTGGACCACGTCCTGCAGTACGGACTTCAGCCGCAGCGAGATGGCCCTAGCCACTATTTTATACTCCATGCCGAGGAGCGAGAGGGGACGCCAGTTCCGGAGGTCGCGGAGGTCCCCCTTCTTCGGCAGTAGGGTGAGCACTGCCCACCTGCACGACAGGGGGAGCACTCCGCTAACCTCGGACTCGGCCCAGACGGTGACGAGGTCTGGGCCGAGGACATCCCAAAATACACGGTAGAACTCCACAGTCAGCCTGTCCATGCCCGGGGATTTGTTGGTAGGCATGAGGCGGAGGGCTTCCGAGAATTCGGCCAGAGTGAGAGGTTTCTCCAGCCGGTCCCGGTCGCCCGTGCTGACCGCGGGAAGTTCGTTCCAGAGCACCCTACAGGCGGCGACGTCGGTCGGCTCCGGGGAGAAAAGGTCTGCGTAGAAGGCCCTGGCCCTTCCACGCATCTCCTCCGGGTCCGTGACGGGGGTGTCGTCGGCAGCCAAAAGGCAGATGACATGCTTCCGGGCCCCCCTCCTTTTCTCCAGGGCATAGAAGAAGCGGGAGCCGCGATCCATCTCCCGAAGGAGACGGATGCGGGACCGGACAAAGGCACCTCGGGCTCGAAGGTCCTCAAGGGCTCTAAGCTCCTCCCGCTTCTCCCGGCACGCTCCGCAGAGGGATGGATCTTCGGGGCTGGTGGCCAGTCGCCTCTCCAGCTCCAAAACCTCCCTCTC
>ML675624.1:23097569-23111702 GCA_007922155.1 Mesoclemmys tuberculata | reverse complement strand
CTCCCTCCCAGCTGGGAGGGAGGCTCCTCAGCAAAGCCCTGAAGCAGGGGCAGCAAGCAGCAGGAGCAGGCTCCCCCAAAAAAAGAAAAGCAGCTGCAGAAAAAGGGGGGGCTAGGGCCAGACCAGGGGGCTAAGGAAGGGGGCTCGATGGCATGTATATTAGCCCCAGGCTCAGCAAAGCCTTATTCCCTGGGTGATCCAGTTGGGGCTGCTTTAAGCTAATTAGGCCACCTAGGGCCTATCAAGGAGATTGCCCCAGCACTTAAAAGCCTCAGCAGGCAGGCTGTGGAGTTGGCAGTTTGGAGTTTTGGAGTTTACAGTTTGGAAGCCTGCGGCTTGGAGTTGGCAGTTTGGAGTCTGCAGTCTGCAATCTGCAGAAGCTTGGGACCGACCCAAGGGAAGGTAGCAGAACTAAGGGGCAGAGCGGGCCCCGTCCCCGTCTCCTCCCTACCCCTCAGCTGCACCACCGGCTGGGCCGGAAGAGCGCAGGACTCACGAGGATAGAGTACATCTCCCCTTCCCCCCCCACTCTGCTACACCCTCTAGGGTTATTTAACACGGCAAAGCTCATTAGTTTCTTGGCATTCGTGTACTGTATTCTGTTGTGATGAAAAGCAAGCCAGATAATTTCTGATTGTTATACTTAATGTTTATAGAATTCCAAAGAATTTCAGATAGTTATATTTGGAGATGAAATGTACTTTATCTGGAAGAAAAAGGAGAGAAGAAGAGATAGTAAGATAAAAAACAACAAAACTTATGAACCCAAAATCCTATTTAAGCGTGTTACCCTTCACTTTGGTGGCAGTCATGTTTGGTGAACTTCAAGACCTAAAGAGAATTTACCCACCACATAACTTAAATGCATGAAAATCTGTATTTAGAACCAAATTGTGTCCTTAATTCCTGTTACAATTCTCATCAATTTGAGTGTCTCAGAGCAAAGCACTGTGGTCAGGCCGACGGGTTGGAACTTGTAATTGGGAGGTCTTGACTATATTTTTAGCTGAGCCAATTAATGATAGCTTGAAGGGCTGATGAGGCTAGCTGGCACTTATTCTATGTATCTATTTATAATTATAACAAATTACAGTTGTATATATCTATATGAGAAATGTATATATTTGTAGATCTGATTGTATCCAACTTTCTCCATTCTTTTGTGGCCCTAAGCACCCTATGCTCACATCCCACACACTGCTGCAATGATTTCTGTACAAAATATGCCTTGTGCAGTATCATCTGAAAACCAGTAACACACTGGTCAATAATATCATTGTAAAATATGTGTAACAATGCTGTGTGAAATTATAGATCCTCACTAATAAGTGACTAAAAGGTGTTTAGGCTGGACATGTCAGGCGGAATTGGTGAACAGGCTTCTCCAAAAAAAAAAGAAAAGAGGCCGACATCTCAAATGGGGGGGAGGCAAATTCAGTGGGCTATTCACTTGATTCAGAGATTCCAGTAGGCAGGGATAATTTGCAAAATAGTAGCTACCAGCGAGGGAGGAACATGCATGGAGATGTATCTTCTTTACTCAGCAAGGACTTTATCTGGGAGTACCCTTCAGAAGAACATATTTCAAAGATTTACTGAACTAAAAAGATGTTGGGGGAAGCAAACCCCTAAGTTATCCTTTACTTTGAGACAAGGAACCCAGCAATTTGATCTCTATGAGGTGTCCTGGTCAGGTCAGCCAGTAAAAAACTGGACGGAAGACTGTGGCTGAGAGAAACAGTCTTTGTTCAAGAGGTTATCTTACTAGATTAATTTTTAGACTTTTAGGTGTGTGTTTTCACTTTTATTTGCTTGGAACTATCCCTACCTTTATTTCTTTAACTTGGTTTAGACTCATAGCCTTTAACACTAGTAGGGACCATCATGATCATCTAGTCTGACTGTCTGCACATTGCAGGCCACAGAATCTTTCCCACCATGCCTGCAATAGACCCATTACTGAAGACTTCAAGTTACAGAAAATCCACCATTTATATCAGTTTAAACCTGCAAGTGACCCAGACCCCATGCTGCAAAGGAAGGTGAAACCCGCCACACAACCCATCTCTGCCAATCTGACGTGGCGGAAATTCCTTCCTGACCCCAAATATGGTGATCATTTAAACCTGAGCATTAGGACAAGACCCACCAGCCAGACACCTAGGAAAGAATTATTTTTTGTAACTCAGAGCCCTTCCTGTCTAGTGTCCCATCACTGGCTGTTGGAGATATTTGCTGCTAGCAGTCGCAGGTCAGCTACATACCATTGTAGAAAGTCTCATCATACCATTCCCACCATAAACTCATCAAGCTCAGTCTTGAAGCCAGTTAGGCTTTTTGTCCCTACACACTCCCCTTGGAAGGCTGTTCCAGAACGTCATTCCTCTGATGGTTAGAAATCTTCGTTTAATTACTTAACCCATGCTCTTTTGACAATAAGCTAGTTTTCTTTCAGTATAAATAATGAGGGTGGGGTAAATTCAGTAAAGTGTGTGCTTCTAGTATGCTGACACTGGGGCATATTTTAGTGTCTCTGTGGAAGCATCAAATCTAACGGTTTTTCTGTGAGGGCCCAGTGAGAGGGTCTGGACACTGCAGGAGGACAATTTTGGAGCAACTTCAGAGCTGGAAGGGTACAAAGGTCAGCCTGTAAGGAGTATCCAAGTTGAGCAAAGCCATGGTGAGGCTTGTGGGCTGCTGGCAGGCTGCTGGGGTCCGAGCTCTGAACCGCAGCTGCACAGTCACAAGACAAGACCAGACACTCACTGAATCCCTTACTGGTCTGGGTGAACCCCATGATGTCACATTGGTATATTCAGCAGGATTTACATATGGTGTGTTGGCTAACTGTGTCTCACACTTCCAGCACTGATAAACTGGATTTAAGTGATTCACAAGTTAGAAGGTTGGAAAGATGTTAGAGAGATTACAGTTTTGTTATTTTTTGTTTGTTTGTTTTTGGACGAGGGAATTAGAACAAGAGTAAAGCATACACATGAGCGTCTGTGAAGCAACCACAAAGTTAGAGCTGACTAGGATGGATAATAACAGTGGGATGTGAACACCAGGAATGGTGAGCTGAGCAGAAAGACAAAGCGCATGAACATCAAAGATGGGAAGCTGCGTGGAGAACTAAAGAATGAGCAGCAGCACATCGGTGAGACCTGGAAGCTGAGAGGCGGAGAAGGAAGCAGCTGCACACCAACAAGCCATGGAGCTGAAAGTGAAGGAAACCCAAGAAATAGAGAAGGAAAGTCTGCATGCCCAGTGCATAATGGATGTACAGGGTTAGATCCCACAATCCCCTGGTCCTCATACCATCCAAGGAATGCTCAGCTGAGACAAACTGTGCCCTGCATACAGAGAAGCAGACTATGAAAGTCATGAAATTCCAAAGGACAAGAAAGCTCCAGCATTGATTAGTAAAAATAAAAAATTAGTGCCCGCTGAAATGCATAAATCGAAATGTAGAGCTCTCAAAATTTAAGACAATAGGAGTCATAGCGAATATTTGTATAAATTGGGTGATCTGACCCAAAAAAGAAAATGGGCCATGGGGAAGGGAGCAGAGAATTATGAACAGTTGCTTGATCTTGTGCACAGGAGCAGTTCCTGAGCATATGTTCTGAAGAAGTCAGATACACTGTTTGGGTTAAATCCCTGGACTCTGTCCAAAACGCAGCAGATTTGGCTGATTCCTATGTACAAGCCAAGATGTCACACCTCTATAAGTTACATGTTTGTTAGATTGTAGCATTCCCAGGTTAGAGACTGTATATTTGCTTGTCTATCAATTCGTATACTGGAGTTCCACTCTGGAGATGGGCCCTTGGGTGTTACTGCAAAATAACTATTAAATAATCTGCCATGGATTTCCATTAACCTCTCTGGCCCTCTATTTCCCTATCTGTAAAAGGAGTCAATCGATCCTTACACCAACTTTTAAAGAACAAAAAATGATAAGTGCTAGCTATTGTTACTTATTTCATTCTACTAGTTTGAATCTTGGGGTGACATCCTAGCTCCCCTGAAATCAATGTAAACCTTGCAGTCAACTCAGTGGTGCCAGAATTTTACTCTTGGTTTGTAACTGATAGTATAACTGTTCCTTTGCAACCTCCTTCGCTACCTTTTGTCGGAGAATGTTTAATTTTTCTACTTTCGTGGCAAAGGTATATAATGTGGGCTCAATGCAAGAGATTGACCCTGTGGAGACAGTCTGGGCCATACTGCCCAGATACAACTGCAAAATGGGAAAGGATAATCCATCAGGAGAAAGATAATTCTCAGCAGCTAGGGAAGGGAGATGGGGTCCAACAACTCCCACAAACCCTTTGGGACCTGTCTCCAGTTACACTCCTCACCTACATTTCCCAGATATTCTTCAGGTGTTCATGCAACTCTAAGGCTGCAATATCTTGGGGTCCCAGTGGGTAAGATAGAGCAAGGCCCATTGAAGAGCTTTTGGTGAGTCATGAGCATCAGTCTGTCCACTCTTCAACAGTGTGAATCACCTGCATGTACTCATTCCCTGCTATACGTAGTAGACTTTGCTACTTGTGTGTTCTTTTGTTTGTTTGTCTGGGGGTTTTTTTTTTGGGTGGGTGGGGGGGTAAACTGGTGTGGGGGCAGGTTTTGTGGCATAAGAGGCCATTGTTCCCTTTCATGTACAGTAGGGAATTATCTTGTTTTTGAAGGGGGACTGGATTAGACGATCCAATGGGTCTTTTCCGTCTCTAATTCATATGATTTTGTGATTCTGGTGTGCACATATGGGCTTCTGTATTTAAATCCAATGTACCTAAAAGCTCCTAGCATTTTCTCTTTTAGAAGTTCATACCAAAACTTTTCAGGATTGTGACCATGCTGAGAACCAGCACTCTGGTCACGGTAAATCCAATTAGGTCCCCTGGAGAGGGCCTGATTGAGGGAAGGAGTGGCTAATTATTAGATCAGCCTGGGTTGGGGAGAGTGAAGGAGATAATTTGTCCATTAACTGCAAGAGTAGAAAAGAAGCACAGGAAGGAAGTGCACAGGAGAGAGAAAGAGAGGCCAGCAGGGCCTGGGTAAAGGCAGATGTCTGCATGTAGAGATTTCTTTCCTCTCCTGTCTCTGGAAAAAAAAAGGATGATGATGAATGTATGTCACTGTAAATAGAATTGTTGCACGGAGCTGTAAAGGGTGGTAGTGGTTGGTATAACAAAACACAAATGAATTACATGGCGATGATTACAAACTGGAGGTCTGAGAGCCATTTGTGCAGGAAGACAGGAGCGGAAGACCCACGCCCTATCACCATGATCATGATAAATATTCATTCCTATGCCTTGTTTGAGGAATCTGCAAAGTGGGAAGGTCTGATTGAGAGCATTACATCTTTACAAAAATGAATTGCTCCAGCCCAGCTTTTCTTCTCCAGTGCCTCACCACCACCATTACCCAGCTAAATGCTTCTTTAGTTGGGAACTGGACCACTGGTGGCTTACTGAATTTCCATCCAGTTCAACAAATCCTGTAAATCCATTCATCTCTCTGTACTTTCACTGCTATGAGTGTTATGGATTTTCTTCCATCCTACAGAAGATCGAGTATGCTTTAAATTGCTGATAGCAGCTCTAAGTACTTTCCCCAGAGACAACTATGGTACTGTGCTCTGCGTGTGTGTGTGTGTATCCACCTATATATGTGTGTGTGCATCTATGTTTGTATATTATGGAGTGGCAGTTGATTTGTACAAATTAACCATAGCTTCCATCTTTTGCCCTATTTATTTCCCCTAAATTAATGGTTCCACAAAAATTCTGCAAGCAAAATTTCATCACAGGAACTTGTTAAAATTCAGAACGTTACTGTATTTTGAAATAACATACTTGTCCTTCCCTTTTTAAACAAATCTTCAATTTTTTTTGCTCATTTCCCCAAAAAGGATTGACCTTGACATTCCAGATATGTTCTGTTGGCCTTTCTAAGTAGAAATATCTTTCAGTGTTTTGGAAGGGGTTCATGTGGAAATTACAAACATAAAACACCTGTGATACTTTTGTGACAGTCTAGTCCAGGTTTAAGGGTACAATCTGGACCAGTGTGGGGTTGTCATCACTTGCCCTGCAACACCAGGTGCCTTACAGTGCTTTGCTACTATAGCTCCTGTCCTGAGACTTTCACAGTCAGCAAGCAGCATGCAGGTCACACCCTGAGAGTCTGTGTGCTTCAATAGCCAGGTTCAGCAGCTGTGACCCTGCGGTTGCCAGGTGTCTGGTTTTCAACCAGAAGGTCCAATCAAAAAGGGGACCTGGCAGTGTCCAGGCAGTTGTACTCACCAGCGAAGCAGGGGCTGCCTCCTAACTGCATCTTGTGGGCATACAGGCTGGCAGGCAGGGACGCAAACTCTGTTGTCAGGCTGCAGCTCCTGTCCCAGCCCAGAGCAGAGGAAGTCCAGCTGGGCAGTGAGGGAGGTGGAGAGGATTGAGCAATGGGGTATGGGGAAGGAGGCATGAGGAGCAGGCAGGGGGACAGGGAAGGCGTAGGGGGAGGGCGGGCAGGGGGCTGAGGCCTTGGGGGCTGGGGGCGGAAGAGTCCACTTAGAAAGTTGGCAGCCCTAGCCCACTCTGACGTCCATCAGCCTTGTTACTGCTGATTCTGGACACTTAATGATCAGTGTGAATGCCAGTGAGACACGGTACATCCGATTTGCAGATCAATAAGGTTTAATGTGCCAGGTTTTCTATAGATATACTGGTTGAATACAAAGCCTAAAATTAACTACAATATATCATACTCACTAAGCCTGGAGAGCTAAGCAGTCCCTCAGAAGGCTGTATACAGGAACGGCTTTCTTCAGGGGCCCCACCAGGGAGTCCGTGGCCTCTGGTTCAACCGGCAGCACCTCCCACGGAGTCAGGTGTTGATGGAACGCATCCCTTTGTCTAAGTTGTAACTTCTTATACCCTTCCATAAACAGCTTTCACCTAATTACCTCTCTATTCATTATCATATATGCTAATTACCTACATTGGGTTTTCACCCTTAATTACATTCCATTCTCACCATGATAATTGGGGTCGTCAAAACAACATCTGGTGATAGGAGGGGCGGTGTAAAAATATGCCTCTTGGCAATGAAAAAGTGTACTCCCAGACATTCAAGGATAACGTGTTGTTCCCATTACCATTATCTATGTGCAGCTGCAAGCATACATGTTGTGTATTTTGTCTTGTTATGTGTTGTGGTATGCAGAAGGGAAAAAACAGTTCAAGAGAGCTGGCAGTTTTTCAAAAAGACTTTATTAAGGGCACAAGAGCAAACTATCCCACAGCATAGGAAAGATAGGAAGTATGGCGAGAGACCACCCTGGCTTAACCAGGAGTTCTTCAGTGGTCTGAAACAAAAAAAGAGTCCTAAAAAAAGTGGAAAATATGTCAAATTACATAGGATGAATATAAAATATGGATCTAGGTTGTTCTCAGTGGTGGCAGATGACATAACAAGGAGCAATGGCCTCAAGTTGCAGTGGGGGAGGTCTAGGTTGGATATTAGGAAAAGCTTTTAAAGTAAGGAAATGGTGAAGCACTAGAATGGGTTACCTGCGAGGGTAGTGGAATCTCCATTCTTAGAGGTCTTTAAGGCCTGGCTGGACAAAGCCCTGGCTGGGATGATTTAGTTGGGATTGGTCCTGCTTTGAGTAGGAGGTTAGACTAGATGGCCTCCTGAGGTCCCTTTCATCCATAATGTTATATGATTCTATGATAAACAAATGACACAAGTATGTAGGGACAAAATTAGAAAGGCCAAGGCACAAAATGAGATTAAATTATCTAGAGACATAAAGGGTAACAAGAAAACATTCTACAAATACTTTAGAAGCAAGAGGGAGACCAAGGAGAGGGTCAGCCTGTCAAGGAGGGGGTAAAATCTATAACAGAAAATGTGGAAATGGCAGAAGCACTAAATTACTTTTTTGCTTCAGTTTTCACCAAAAAGTTAAGTTGAGATTGGACATCTAACTTAATAAATGCCAGTGAAAATTAGGTAGGATATGAAGCTAAGATAGGGAAAGAACAAGTTAAAAATTACTCAGCTGAGTTAGATGTCTTCAAGTTACCAGGGCCTCATGAAATGCATCATTGAATACTCAAGAGTCTGACTGATTTGATATCTGAGCCATTAGCGATTATCTTTGAAAAGTCATGGAAGACAGGAGAGATTCCAGAAGACTGTAAAAGGGGCAAATGTAGTGCCCATCTGTAAAAAGGGAAATAAGGACAACCCTGGGGAATTACAGACCAGTCATCTTAACTTCAGGACCCTGAAAGATAATGGAGCAAATAATTAAGCAATCAATATGCAAAAACCGAGAAGAAAATAAAGTGACAAGTCAGCATGGATTTATCAAGAACAAATCAGACCAAACCAACCTAATAGCTTTCTTTGACAGGGTAACAAGCCTTGTGGATGGGGGGAAGTGGTAGATATGGTATATCTTGATTTTAGTAAGGCTTTTGATACTCTCAAAGGACCTTCTCATAAAGGACCTTCTCATAAACAAATGAAGGAAATATAATCTAGATGGAGCTACTGTAAGGTGGATGCATAACTGGTTGGAAAACCATTCCCAAAGAGCCATTATCAGTGGTTCACAGTCAAATTGGAAGGGCATATCAGGTGGGGTCTCTCAGGGATCAGTTCTGGATCTGGCTCTGATCAATGGCAGAGAAAACTAGAAAATTTGTGGATGATAACAAGCTAGGAGGGGTTGCAAGTGCTTTGGACGATAGGATTAAAATTCCAAATAGTCTGGGCAAACTGGAGAAATGGACTGAAGTAAATAGGATGAAATTCAATAAGGACATATACAAAGTATTCCTCTTAGAATAGGATAGTCAATTGCACACACAAAAATGGGAAATGACTGCCTAGGAAGGAGTACTGTGGAAAGGGATCCCAGAGGGTCATAGTGGATCACAAGCTAAATATGAATTAACAATGTAACACTGTTGCAAAAAAAAAAGCAAACATCTTTTTGAGATATATTAATGGGAATGTTGTAAGCAAGACACAAGAAGTAATTATACTCTGCACTGATTAGGCTTCAACAGGAGTATTCTGTCCAGTTCTGGGCACCACATTTCAGGAAAGATGTGGACAAACAGGAAATAGTCTAGAGAAGAGCAACAAAAATTATTAAAGGTCTAGAAAACATAATCAGTGAGAAAATACTGAAAAAATTAGCTTTGTTTATCTGGGAAAGAGAAGACAGGAGGGACATAAAAGTTTTCTAATACAAGGAGGGAGGAAAATTGTTCTCTTTAACCTCTGAGCATAGGACAAGTAGAAATGGGCCTAAATTGCAACAAGGACAGTTTAGCTGTTAAGGACTGTTTTACCACTAAATGAAGTAAAGTTAAGCTCTATGTTGGTTGCTTGGTTTGTTTGGACCAGGCTGAAGAAAGCCCTGACTCCATGTAGATTAAACCAGATTAGTCAAGTGCTTTCCACAGAGCTGTATATATGTTAAAATGGCAGGATGTAGTATTTTGTTTCTTTTTGTCCTTGTTTTCCCCCTGTTTTTCTCTTTACAATTATTTTTAAACATTTTATTGGGGGAATGGCAGGTTTGGTTGCCTATCACTCTCCATTGTATGACCTTTTTTGAACATCATTAAGTTCTCCATGATTTGCAGGATGACATTGAAATTTAGCAGACGGATAGATCTGGGGCCCGGGAGCTGCCTTTGCTGCCCTTGTGGAAATCCATTCTAATATGGCAATGTTATACGCTGTTGAAAATTTCCAATTCCTGTCTGCAATTCATAAAGCAAAACTTGTTTCTGTCTGCATACAAAAATATCTCAGTATTCCATTGGCACTTCACATCTGCCATTGCCACATATCACTTCCCCAGTCCCCACACAGAGTGGAACCTCCAGACAAAACACACACAAAAAAGGCTGATGCTGCCACCTCCCAGTCAAAATACCTTTGGCCTAGGGGAAGGACACTGCACTGAGTATCAGGAGCCATGAGTTCAAAACTTTTTTTTTCACACTATAAGTCTGTGGCCTGTACAACCCTTATTATTCAGCAAGATCTCATCCCCCACTGAGAGGCTACACCAACTGGGAGCATAACCCAGATTTGTAAGATGTCAGGCCCACCTCCCAGCCGCTTAATAGGGTGACTAGATGTTCTGATTTTATAAGGAAAGTCCCAATATTTGGGGCTGTGTCTTATATAGGTACTAAGAAAGTAGGGCAATCAGCTAGTTATCTCAAGAGCCTGTACACAAATGCAAGAAATAAATGGTGAGTTATTCCAAATGCATCAAAGAGCTTTGTTCTTGTAAATGGATCATATAAAATCATATGGTCAGTATAAAAATTAAAACTAAAACTAAACAACAGAGTGAGAAATGGAGTCTATTAAGTATAGGTCACTGTCACACTGGCCCAAGTTCATAGTAGCTGCCCAAAGTAATCCATCAACTGTCTGTCCATTCAGCGGTTCTTAGTTGTCACAGAAAGCACCTCCATAGTTAGAACCCTTATGTAGTACACTTGGCAAGGACCACAAGAACCCAGTGACTCTGGACCCCAGTGTGGACCTTTTATATTGGGATACAGGCACCCAGTTTATGCAAAAGGTTACAAAGTAGCTGTCTGCCCTGGAATTATGGTGAAAATATGGGGAGGATTTTAGGCTTAGAAAAGTTAATATTTCAAATAATGAAAAAGTAGCTTTAAGGGAGTGACCGCAAAGAACCGCTGGAAATTCAAATGAAGGTTAAAATTTCCTTTAACTAATACTGTTATAAAAATACTAGACAGAATAGTGCAAGTTAAAAAATAATGCCTCAACCCTATCAACAAGTTCACTGAATTGTGTTATAACTGTAATGTTGTTCTTTTAAAAACGACATTAAGAATGTTACATTTACATGGCCAAGCACTCAAATGCCAGGAATCCTCATGAACATAGCATTATGATTAATTTTATAATTACAGGATTGCCTACAGTTTCTCAAAGAATGCAATTATAATAGCCTACAATTAATTTTTATAAAACTTTAGAACCATACTGTTTTAAAGTGGCAGAGAGGGTGGGGCAAATGTTTGCAGAGCCAGCAAAAAATCAAAAAAAAGTTGAGATACTAAGGTTGCAATTTAAGCACTCTTTTACCAAAGCAGCAGCTCCCATATTACAAGATGTTGTTTTTCACCCCACTTTAAGCACTGGATATATATTTGGTGTGTCTTGTAGTTACACTAATTTCATTGTTAGAATGGTCCATGAACTGTATTGATTTAGCGTAACATTTTCTGAAGTGCCCAAATGTCTTACAACCTTAAGCCTGTTTTCAAAAGGGACTTAGGCCTTTGGGGGCCTAATTCACCTTCAAAGTTTATGGGACCAAAGTTCCTAAATCACTTAGGTGCTTAAGCAGCAAGTACTGCAGCGAGTCAAAGGAAGCCATGAGGCCTTCAGATTCTTTCAGTAACTCTAACAGAGACAGCATCCGATTAGCTACTTCACTTTCTTCTCTTCACCTCCCCTATCCCTTCACATACTGAGCCTGAGTCTATCTCTGTGAGGTGGAAAAGGTGGAAGAAGGGCAGAATGTGTCCCCACTGTTGGAGCATATTGACAGAGCCACCCGGACAGACATGTAGGGTGTGGAGTAGAGCTGGTAAGAAAAAAAAAAGAACATTTTTGTTGTTGAAATTTGCCAATTCATCAAAATCAAAATGTTCTGTGGGACTGTGTGAGTTTTAACAAAACTCCTTCAGAAATGAACCCACTCACCCAGCTCCATGGCAACCTACTTGGGAAGCTGGGAGCCTGGGAGTCCCAGAGTTGCATCTCCTTCACAGCTCAGCTCTCAGGGATTTAGGGCACCCAGTTCCTTGATAGCCCAGGTTCCTGAAGTTTCCAGGGTCCCTGGTTCCAGTGCTTCTTCCCAGAGCAGTGTCTCCCAGCAGAGCTGGGTGGAGAACAGTATCTCTTTTCTATGGAGTATTTTTGAATTTGGGGGGTTTGTTCCAAATCAGAATGAAACCAAATTTTGAAATCTCAAAATCCTCCATGAAATTAATGCTCTCTGCCCAGCTCTTGTCTGGAGGATGCTTTGAGAATAAACTTTAAAAATGTAACTGACAAGATATAAACTGTTGACATTTTGCTTATGTACTCTGTCCTCTGTCTTGTCTATTTAAGCCCTGATTCCGCAAGCACTTGTGTGTGAGTGGTCCAACTGATTTAAATGGGAATATTCAGATTTGTACAGTTACTTGTGTAAGGTTCTGCAGTAAGTTCTTGGGGCCAAAAGAGGCAGCACCGTGTCTTCAGGTGTATTTGCAAAGCGCCTAACACAGCTGGGTTCCTGATCCTGATTCAAGCCTTTGAGCATTCTCACAATAAAACAATAAATAATAATATATGATAAGTTCTCTTCTCTCTAAGGGATGTAGTTTAATAGTCTGGTCTTGATTCAATAGGACAATTACACATATACTTCCATCCCATTCCCATCGAGTTCAATGGGACATAAGTCTTAATTGTTTTGATGAGCTGAGGCCTTGGATCCATGACCTATATATATATATATATATTTTTTTTTTTCCTACCAGTAGCACAATCTTTCACATACATAATTCAGGGATGAGCCAGTTGATATCTAACTTATCTGTGCAAGCCAGCCTTCCTTCCGTGCAACTGGAGATATTGTATACTATCCACCCCCATCCTGATGCTTAGTGTATAAGCAACAAAGAAGGATACATGCGTGAGCTGAAAGGTCAGATGAGAGTAGTTTAAACTACAGGTCACACATCACCATGCAAGCTGCAGAGCTTTTTTCAGTGTATTAACTGTGATATAATAAATGATCATTCAAGAAATACTGAGGGAAACAACACAGAACCATTTTTTTTCAGTAGGATTAGAATAGCAGGCTAACTGTAAATTGTTTTGTTTTAATATGTTAATTTGCTCAGCCTAGTTGTTTGATTAGTGTAACAGTGATTCGGGTTTACAAAAAGTATAAAATTTAATTTCAGAATAAAAAAAAAATTCTTTTGGTCTGAACATGAAATAATTGGCTTACTGATTTCTATCAGGCATATTGTAATTACTTTCTGACTTTCCTGTAGACTAGGCTGATGTTAAGAGAATATAGCAATCTAACACTGCTTTAACTCTTTTTAAAACTCTTTTTAGCGTAATACCATGAATATTGAGTGTGCTTTGACATAAGGAAATTCTGTAGGCTAAAGCCAGAAGGTAGTGCTTAGATGCTACTGTTATGAAGGCCATATAATTACCTGGACAGATAGAAAGGTTTGGTGTTAATTACTTTCTCATTTACATAATTAATTGCTGAATGTAATTAGGTTAATTAGGCAGCAAAACAAGCTTATGATTCCACTCTCTTAGGAGATCCACAAAATTTCATGCAGAGACTGCTGCTTGTAATCCAGTGCAGGCAGTGCAGTGATGGTGTGTAGGAACTTTCCTGCATATACAGTACATGCCAATTTATCCTAGGGAAATAAAATTGAATTGAACAACTCAGTAATTCTCTCAGGATAAGAAAACAAATATCTTTCAGACCCTACACTTCCCAGCTTGCCAGTGCCCACACAACTTGCCATTCACTCTGAATCACATTTTCCCTATTGCTGTGTACTAACAAATAAAATACATCTTATTCTCAAGGGCTGAACGATTCCAACTATGGAAATCAAACAAAACAGCATTATTCAACAGACATCATAAATTGGACGCTGTTTATCACTTCTCACCATCTGAATGTCTGAAAAATGCAAAATTCAGTTGAGTGCAAATGCCTAATTGTGTATTTTGGATACCTTGGAGCCACCCTATATTATATAGTTACTGCATGTACCTAAGGTCAGCATCATTACGGCTGGCTTATGTTAGGTAGCTTTAAGAATAATATGTGGAGCATACGTATACACATAAGACTAAGAAAGGAGATCATTTAACTTATTCTGAATGCCTCGTGTTCTCTGAAACTACAGGTTCACACCCCAGCAGAATTGATTCACCCTTCTTTTTTCTGAGGCTGGTAAACTGAGTTTCATGCAGTTTCCGATAGTTAGAGTTTCCAATTAACAT
>ML675624.1:23015723-23097559 GCA_007922155.1 Mesoclemmys tuberculata | reverse complement strand
AACTGAGTTTCATGCAGTTTCCGATAGTTAGAGTTTCCAATTAACATGATGTGGTTTGGCAGGGTTCAGCTGCGTTGAGATCAGCCATAGTATTACAGTTAGGTTGGGACTGAGGACCCTAGTGTATGCAGGTGAGACACTCACACTTAGGGAAGATCACCTGAATTTGTAATAGTTTATTAGCACAACCAGCAATATCACAAACACTACAATGTAGCAAAGTAGACAGAGAGAATAGAGGAATCAAGAATTTGCATACTCATGTCATCCTTTGCAGAGAACCACCTACTAGGTGAGATGACCCAGGAGTGGTCCTTGGCCTGACAGATTCAAGGCATTCTCATGGTCAAACATCTGCTGATGTTCCTAACTTAAAATATCTAAAGCTGGTATAAACTGGTATCTTGTGGTTACATGTCAGCACTTTAGCAACACTTGCTTATATCAGCACTCTGTCTTGTGACACCTTGTGATATAAGGTCACTTACTAGTTAGTTGCTTATGTCAAGTACTTAGACCTTAGGCTTTAGTTGGTTTGGCTAAGCTATTGTTTTATATGCTTAAGACCTGTGTGCTTTTACATTATTACCTTAGTCTAGACTGTACCTCATTTAGCATAATAGCTGGATACAAATTCCACACCATGTCTCAGTACAAATAAGAGTTTGTCCTGGTGCCCTTGGCCAAAATGTTCCTTTCTTCATTGTTGTACATTTCGATTTACATTGCTGCCAGGCCCATCCCTAGGTAATTTTGGACCGAGTCTTGGAAACCTTATTCAAATGGTTGATAAAGGTTTCAGTTCCTCACTTCTTTATTTGTAAAGTTCTTTACCGCTTATCAGTGATACATGACAGAAACTTTGGGTTCTCCTTCTAGTGATTGCTCATATGCATTCCACTTAGGTGAGTGCGCGCCCTCGTGCACGGTTCCCGGACTTTTTTTCCCTTAGCAGTCTCTGTAGGACCAGCTCTGGTGCCCCCTGGAGTGCCCAGCCGAGAGGCACGAGTACCTTTTCACCCACCCAGCCCCAGGGACTCTGGTGGTGGATGCTGCCGAACAGAAAAAGAGGCAAGGCACCCAGATTTCTACCCCAAAGAACAAGGAGGGTAGGAAGTTAGACCTCTTCGGGAAAAAGGTCTACTCCACAGGGGCACTCCAATTTAGGCTGGCAAATCATCAGGCCCTCTTGGGGAGGTACAGTTTGAACTTGTGGGACTCGATGCACAGGTTCGCAGAGTCCATGGCCCAGGACCAAGTGGTGGACTTTGCCACGGTCTTAGAGGAAGGGCTGACCGTCACCAGCACAGCCCTACAGACTGCGTCAGATGCTGTGGACATGGCCAGCAGGGCGATGGCCTCTGCTATCACCATGCAACGCGTGGCGTGGCTCCAATCCACGGGGCTGTCCCAGGAGGTGCAGCACTCCTTCCAGGACCTACACTTTGATGGAGCCGGTCTGTTTTCAGACAAAACAGACGAGAAGCTGCACGCTCTCAAGGACTCCAGGGCCATGCTGCATTCCTTGGGCTTATACACCCCACTGGTGGCGAGGCAACAGACCCACCAGCAGCAGCAGCACCTGCAGCAGCAGCAGCAATCTAGGCCACCGCCTAGGTCTCTCCACCCCCCCCCCCACCCCTGCAAGGGGTAGGGACAGTATCAGGGATTTTAGGTGGCGCAACTGCTCCAGGTTGTCGTCCGCTTCCCCGAAAGGGCCCCCTAAAGGTCCCAAAGGGAAGCGTCAATTTGACAGTGCTCCTGAATTCACCCCTGGCCTTCAAAGACAGACTAAGACCTTTCTACAAGCACTGGTGGGACATCACGATGGACCGTTGGGTCCTAGACACAGTGCGCCGGGGTTACGCCCTCCAGTTTGTGGCTTTCCCCCCCAAATCTCCCCCTTCTCCGTCCCTCTTCAGGGACCCATCTCACAAGCAACTCCTCCTTCAGGAGGGCCACTCCCTCCTGTACAAGGGAGCTATAGAAGCGGTTCCACTGCTCGAGGTGGGAAGGGGGTTCTACTCAAGGTACTTCCTCATCTCGAAAGCCAAGGGCGGCCTCAGGCCTATTCTGGACCTGTGCAGATTAAACAGGTTCATAAAGAAACTCAAGTTTCACATGATGTCCCTAGCGGCCATTCTCCCAGTTCTGAATCCAGGAGATTGGTTTGCAGCCCTCGACCTGAAGAATTCGTATTTTCATATCTCCATCCTTCCCAGCCACAGGTGCTTCCTCAGGTTTGCGGTAGCTGGTGGCCACTACCAGTTTACGGCCCTGCCCTTTGGCCTGTCGTGTTCCCCCAGGGTGTTTACAAAGTGTATGGCAGTGGTGGCGGTCCATCTGAGGCGCAGAGAGGTCCAGATCTTCCCCTACCTGGACGACTGGCTGATAAGGGGCAAGTCCAAGTCACAGGTGCATGAGGCGGTTTCCCTCATCCAGGCCACCTGCAACAGTCTGGGGCTGCTCATCAACGAGCAGAAATCGACGTTGTCCCCAGTACAGCGCATAGAGTTTATGGGGGCCTCCCTAGACTCGGCGCAAACCAGAGCCTCCCTCCTATGCTCGAGGTTTGAGGCCATGTCAGCGATAATATCACAATTGCAGAGGTGCCCCACGACAACAGCCAGGAAGTGCCTTCAGCTGTTGGGTTACATGGCCTCATGTACGTATGTGGTGAGATTGGCCCTCCTCAGGCTCAGGCCCCTCCAAGGTTAGTTGGCCTCGGTGTACGTGCCCAGCAGGCACCAGTTGGACAGAGAGGTGACACTTCCCCCCATGGTTCTGGTGTCACTACGGTGATGGAGTAACCCTAGGACAGTGTTAGAAGGAGTTCCGTTCAGGGACTTGACTCCTTCGGTCACCCTGATATCCGATGCATCGGACTTGGGGTGAGGGGCCCACATCAGCGGCGGCCTGAGCATTCAAGGGTGCTGGTCGCAGGAGGAGAGCAGCCTCCATATCAGTGTGAAAGAACTCAGAGCAGTCAGACTGGCATGCAAAGTGTTCCTCGAGTTTTTATTGGGCAAAATGGTACAGATGCTGACGGACAATACCGCAGCGATGTTTTATATCAACAAACAAGGACGGGGAGGGTGTTCCACGGCACTTTGCTGGGAAGCACTTCGACTTTGGGACTTTGCGGTGAGGCACAACTTCTGTTTAACTGCCTGTCACCAGCTGGGGATCCGGAACGACGAAGCGGACCACCTCAGCAGGTCGTTTCTACCCCGACACAACTGGTCATTGCATCCAGAGGTAGCGGCCAGGATTTTCCACGAGTGGGGTGTTCCCCAACTGGACCTGTTCGCATCATCCTGGAACAGGAAGTGCCCGAGGTTCTGCTCGCTCCGGGGTCGCGAGTCAGGCTCCATCTCCGACGCGTTCCTCATCGAATGGACAGGGACCC
The DNA here is from genome assembly GCA_007922155.1 of Mesoclemmys tuberculata. Classification (NCBI taxonomy): domain Eukaryota; kingdom Metazoa; phylum Chordata; order Testudines; family Chelidae; genus Mesoclemmys; species Mesoclemmys tuberculata. The sequence goes on along the minus strand of ML675624.1, from coordinate 23,094,150 downwards.
TCATGTACTCATTTCCCCCCATCCCGCTCTTGCCCAAGGTCCTTTTGAAAATCAAGAGGGACAGAGCAGACGTGATCCTGATTGCCCCAGCGTGGCCGAGACAGCACTGGTTCAGTATGCTTCAGGACCTCTCTGTTGCCATGCCGATCGAGCTCCCAAGGAGGCCAGACCTGCTCTCCCAGGACCACGGTTGCCTGCTGCACCCGAGCCTGGACCCCATGCACCTGATAGCCTGGAGATTCTCTGGCTGATGGAGGAGGAGAGGGCCTGCACGGCACAGGTCCAGCATGTGCTGCTGGGCAGTAGGAGACCTTCCACGCAGATCCTGTATAGGGCCAAGTAGAAGAGGTTTACCTGCTGGGCGGAGTTGTGGGGCATCCCCCTCAGTACGTCCCCAGTACAGACTATCCTGGATTACTTACTACAGTTTAGGATCCAGGGTTTAGCTCTAGCCTCCCTTACGGTACACCTGGTGGCCATCTTGGCTTTCCACTAGCCATTGGAGGGGCGGTCCCTGTTCTCCCACCCGATGTCGGTGAGGTTTCTCAAGGGAGTTGAGAGGCTCTATCCGCAGGTCTGTGACCCGGTGCCTCCCTGGGATCTCAACCTGGTCCTCGCTAGACTGATGGGGCCCCCTTCAAGCCCTTGGACACTTTCCTGCCTAATGCCAATTCCATTATAATCAAGACATTTTCCTCCCCATGATTTTCCCTAAACTGCATGGGTGGGAGGAGGAGAGGAGACTACACACCCTGGATGTGAGGAGAGCCCTGGCCTTCAACATCAAAAGGACGAAGCCCTTCTGGAGGACCATGCAATTCTTCGTTGCGGTGGCGGACAGGACGAAGGGATCCCCGGTCTCCACACAGTGCATCTCCAGGTGGATCACTGACTGCATCAAGTTCTGCTACGAGCATGCAGGCGTCCAGCTTCCTGGGATCGTGACGGCGCACTCAACTAGGGCCCAGGCCTCATTGGTGGCCTTCTTGGAAAGGGTCCCCCTGGACGACATCTGCAGAGCAGCCATCTGGTTGTCAGTGCACACCTTTGCCTCGCACTACACCATCGTCCAGCAGGCTAGGGAGGATGCGCGAGTCGGCAGAGCCATGCTGAGAGCAGCTCACCGGTGACTCCTACCCACTTCCAAGATATGGCTTTTTAATCATCTAAGTGGAATGCATATGAGCAATTACTCGAAGGAGAAAACATGGTTACTTACCAGTAACTGTTGTTCTTCGAGATGTGTTGCTGATATCCATTCCACACCCACCCTCTGACCCCGCTGTCGGAGTCGGCAGAAAGAAGGGACTGAGGGTCTGTAGGGCTGGCGGCACCCTATGTACCGCAGCATGAGCGCGGCACTCCAGGGGGCACCAGAGCCAGCCCCTACAGAGACTACTAAGGGAAAAAAATGTCCGGGAATTGTGCACGAGGGCGCGCATTCACCTAAGTGGAATGGATATGAGCAACACATCTCGAAGAACAACAGTTACTGGTAAGTAACCATGTTTTTTGGGAATGTGGGTAGAGGCAAATAAAAATCGAGCCCTACTATGCAGCATAACCTTCTTCAGAAGATCCATTTTTGTGTGCTTGGTAAGTTTGCAGCATTAAGTAATATCTAAATCTATACATAGGGTTTCAGCCAGTTTTACTTCACTCATGAAAAGGAACATGTCTGCTGTCTGAAAACAATTGTGTGGCTCAGAAAAGAATGCTGTTACTTTATCTTAATGCAGGTAACAATAACCAAAAGGATTATAGGTGTCATCTTAGCTAGAATGTTGAGGGAGTAAAACAAGACATTCCCAAGTGGTTCTTCCATGCTGCTCAGCTTACAAAGAACTGATGATGTTAGTGTAGTACGTTGTGTACTTTTACTAATCCATTTATATTACTCCAGTGAGCTCACATTAAACAGAGATATCCCTTTCGTGTCAGATATTACATTTAATCAAGTTGAAAAACCAGGCTAAAGAAGCAATGAAATTTTGTTCAGCTCTACAACCTTCCAAAGTACTTGTGTGCATTTGACCTAATTAAATATGTATTTTTAAACAGGCTTTTGCAGTCTGGAATAGTCTTATGGAAATGTATTCAGTACAGCTGGCTGCATACAGTTAGTTACAGGAAAAGTGTCGTCAAATGTTTGTTTGATTTTCATAGGGCTGTTTGCTTAGACCAGGTTTGACCATTTTTCATTTCCTAGTCACAAATGTTCATCTGAATAGCTGTGTTTGAGGAATGGCTATTCTGCACATGAACACTTGTATTCACATGCAAACAAGGGTATTTGAGCACAAACCAAAATATTTGTTATGTATTATTTTCTGTTTATCTACTACTCATTATTTGTTTTCCTTATTCTCTTGTTTAGGTGGGACTATAAACACTATATCACTTAGACAGATACAATGGGCAATCTTTGTTTGTATATTGTTTTAAATGTGTTATCATGGTTTTTACCAAAGAGAAAAAGGCTAGGCCATCTCAGCAGAGTTTAAACATTCTCCCATTGAACCTTCAGGGCTTAAATTAATTTTGAACATATCCATAAAAATCCTGGGTTCTTTTGAAAGCCGAGTAATTGAAAGCACACACAGCTCCAGGTTATACAGTATAGGTTTATAAATGATGAAACAAAGAGGGGGTTACCAGATCGCAGTCTACCTGCTATCTGTGAAAATGAGTTCTAGAAAATTAGGAAGTCAGGCAGGGCCAAGCAATTAACCTGCCTGTTTGAAAAGGTGGAGGAGGTTATTCTCATTTTAGCTCTGTGAAATCTTTTGTCCCATTGTACACAATTAATTTGAACACATGCATTGTCCTCAAAGCTTCCCTATTACAAAGAGCAATAAAGAAGCAATTTGAATTCACATTTTACATTCATACTCCCAGAAGTAATTCCAGCAGGCAAATCTGCTAAGGTATATGTAGGCTGATGGCATGGTCCAGCCAGCGGCATCTCGACCCTTCCTTGGACCCAGACTCCGAGGCAGGCCACAGCGCCCTTGTTAGGAGGAATAAACATCTCCATTAGCAGTCTATCACCCCAGCCCTTGGCAGGGCGGGCAAGCAGGCAGTTTCTACAGCCCCTGGCCTTACAGTTTGGCAGGGCCGGCAAGCAGTTTGAAGCCCCTGGCCCTCAGACAGGGTGGGACAGACAAAGCAGTTCTACAGCCCCCGGTCTCACAGTCCGGTGGGGCTGGCAAGCAGAGTGTCCTCTGGCCAGGAGTGCAGAGGGCTGCAAGCACTCCCTGGCTGGTTAGGGAAGGGGAACGCAAGCCCACCTGACTCCACTGCATCCTGGCCCAGGGCCCTATCAGTGGCAAAAATGGGTTGCCACTGCATCAGTGGGGCTCTGGCTGCAACACACTGACCAGGGTCTGCCCTTAACTCAGCTGCTGGCTGTGGCTTTCCCTGGGCCACTTCCTCCCAACCAATCCCAGGGTATCTGCATCCAAGTTGGGCCCTCTGGGTCACGGGGGAAGCAGCAAGTGGGTGTCCAGCTAGTCCCTTGCCATCGACGAGTGGCAGGTCCAGGAACTCCTGTGGGACATCTGCCAAAGGTAGCTCCTCCAGGTCACAGGGCCCCAGGGGTTCCTCCAGTCTACCAGGGTCTGTCCACACAGGTGGGTTCTCCACACCGGGCAGCTCCAGGTAGCTCCTCCAGGTCAGAGCCAGCCTCTGGTGGTTTCTCCCACTCCAAGGGCAGGGGCAGCTGCATCCAGGTATTGGGGCCCTGCAGCCCCCTCCACTCACTGGGATTGGGCAGCCCCCCATTGCTCGGACCTGGCAGCCCCACCTGGTCACCCAGGTTGGGCAGCTGCCTTCAGTCATCCGGGCCTGGCAGGTCAGGAAGGTTCCACAGGCTCCGATCGGCAGGGTGGCTGTGCCAAACAGTCTCAGGGCCTAGGTCCGGCCTATGCTACTGCCTCCGGGCAGACACATCTACCTCCAACGGCAGCTTCTCCCAAACCGAGTTGCTGGACTTGTCTTTTATACTTTCCTCCCTGGCCCTGGCTCCACCTCTCTGCTTCCGGGTGGCTTGGCCTGCAGGGCCTGGTTCTGTCCAGCAGGCGCAGAGGAACCCTTCCTTGGGCCCAGGCCCAGGCCCCGAGGAAGGCTACAGCACCCTGTTACAGTATAGCATTCAAGTAAAGGGGACAGGGTACTAAATGAAATCTTGTAAAATATCTCAGATCATCCTGAATGCTTCCATTTAAATCAGAAGCTTCCCAAGTTACTCTGTCCTTCACTCATCATATTGTGCCTATGTATGAGAGAACAGTATTACTGTTCTATTATATTTTGTATTATAGCACTTTTTCTACTGCAGTAGCAGCTAGAAGCTGCAATCCGGATCAGGTCCCCATTGTGCTAGGTGCTGTAGAAAAACACATAAGAAGATACAGTCTTCATCACAATCCATGGTCCCAACCAGTCCTGCAAGCATGTATGCATATGCTTACATAGTTTTCACTGGACTACTCACATATTTAAAGTTTAGCATTTGCAGGGCTTAAGATATGGCAGAGCATGTAAAAGGTTACATAGCATTTGAAGGCAAAGGTCTGAGTCCGATCTTACTTATTCCAATTTTACACCAGTTTACTCCATAAGCTTCAGTTCAGTTACTTCAAACTTGCACCAGAAGTACTGGCTATAGTACTTATTTTGCTAATGCAAGAGGATTCAGTCTCTGTTAATCACATTTTACAAAATAATTATTACTGTTTCCAAAAAGTATTTTTATTCATTTAACAAAAGGAAATTTAACTAGTCAACGAAGCAGAGAGGCCATTTATGCACTATAATAGAGTATGTAAGGGCTTATTCATGCAAACACTTAGTTTGTGGCAAGCTTCGGTGTACATCCACCTTGCACTAGCCTATTGGGCACTAAAAGTTCCTTAGTGTGCTTTAATCTACTCCCATTTCAAAGCGGGATAGATCAAAGCATGCTATGGAACTTTTAGTGTATTGAAACAGGGTCCACATGGACAGTTAATACGTGGCAGGCTACTGCAAGGTAGATTTACATGCCTCAAACTACGTGACTGTATAGACGAGCCCTCTATTTGGCTACTGATGGTAATGGAAGAGTAAGGAAGAAGAAAATCTCAGAGAGAACAATATTACAAAGTACAGAGGGCCATCCTATTACCATTTGGCAATTACCTGATCTTTGACTACTTGCTGTAAATATGCCCAATGGTCTGTGATGGGATGTTAGATAGGGTGGGTTCTGAGTTGCTACAGAGAATTCTTTCAAGGTTTCTGACTGGTGAGTCTTGCCCACATGCTCAGGGTTTAGCTGATCACCGGTCAGGAAGGAACTTTCCTCCAAGGCAGATTGGCAGAGGCCCTGGGTTTTTTTTCACCTTCTTCTGCATCATGGAGCATGGGGTCACTCGTTGGTGGATTCTCTGTACCTTGAAGTCTTTAAACCATGATTTGAGGACTTCAGTAACTCAGCCATAGGTTAGGGGTCTATTACAGGAGTGGGTGGGTGAGGTTCTGTGGCCTGCGTTGTGCAGAAGATCAAACTATCTTGATGATCATAATGGTCCCTTCTGACCTTAAAGTCTGAGTCTATTGATAGTGCTTAAATTACAACAGTGTAGAATATACTTTCCCTCCAAGTTCCCCACAAAAATAGTCAGGAGTCCACATGCTCCCTGATGCTGCATCCCTTCTGAACTGTTCCAGCCGCACAAAGAGGCTATAAATGGGTTGGATATCTGCCGTTGGGGATTCCTCTGATGTGGTGGAGTCCCCAGCTGACCTTGAACCTGCATAGCCAACCCATAGAAAACCTCTTGTCTTACTCTAATGATCCCCAGCTGGTATATTGCACTTTGAGGACCATTGCCAGTCTGCAGAAATAAGAGTAGCCCCAAGGATGCTTTAAACTATGCCACGCATAGTGCAGCTCATAGAACTACAATCAGGATCATGGGACTGCAATCAGCTTCTTTGCAGATCCTTCCTGTGTGCAGTGGAGACTGGGAGAAGCAGAGAATCAGGCCTAGGGTTTGTAGACATCTGCAGTATGGCTGGGCCCCATTCAGTGAAAGCTTCTCGTGGAATTCACAGCAAAAGCTGCAAGAGCTTAGGTGCAATAGAAGGTTTTAAGAATAGGGGAGAGAACAAGCCATCACAGTCCTTCCTCTTTCAAAACTACTGCCTCAACAAACCCTGAAAAGCAATCAAAAGCTAATGGTTAGCAGCTCACTCTTCTGAAATCACTGGTTGCTATCAGTGGGGGATTCTACAACCTAATTAGTATACTGGGGCTGTTTTCTCATCCACAGCATTACACAGTGCTATAATCACTTATATTAAATAGATTTGGCCAAGTTGGGACCCTGGTACTGACTGAGTTTTTTAAATATTACCTCAATAGAAATAATTTTAAAAATTAGGAATGAGTTTACGATGCAAAGTGGTTACAAAAAAAGACCAGTTTAACTTTGGGATGTATATGCAAAAGCACTCTGTTCCAATGAGGAAGGTGATAGCTCAGGTATATATAGCTGTGGTGCAAATGCAGCTGAAATAATGTCTTCAGTTCTGGATACCCCATTCCCAAAAAAACTGAGTCAAAACTACAGGCAGCTGAGAAAAGAGCAACAGAAAGTATAAAGCAGAAGAGAGAGTAACCTAAGAGGAGGAAGGATGATCTTGTATTTAAGACTGGACTGGAGTTTGGTAGCACTCTGTCCAATTCCTAGCTTTGGCATTGACTTCAACCCTGTGCAACCATGGAAAAGTTACCTGATCTAACTTGTGCCTCAGTTTCCCATCCATAAGATAGAGAGAATACAGTTGTGAGCATAAAATCCATTCATGACTGTGGGGAGCTCAGATACTACAGAGGTAAGGACTATAAAATTACCCAGCTAGTTGATGGACAGATAAAAAGAACTAATGTATAGCTTAGCTAAATGACTAAGGGGTTTGAAGAAGAAACACTATAAAAGTCTAATGCTTCAAAGGTATAAACAATAGAGATAGAATAGAATTATGTAGTGCTTCATATGATTAAAAGAGAAAGCTGTAAGAGGGTAAACTAAGAAAAGAAAAATTAGGCTGAATATCAAGAAAATGTATTTGGCTGTGGAAAATGTACAGTAAAGCATATTATGATATGGAAATAGTGGAAGCTCCATTACTTGGCAGTCTGAAAACTAAACTACACAAAATGTCAGAAAAGCAATGACAGGAACAATCGTGCACGGGATTTTCTAGTAGCTCGCTAATGTATATGTTTCTGTTTTCCCTCATTCATTCTTCCCTTAGAAGGGTAGCCTTTTAAAAAGTAATAAAATGGATATTTGGCATTGTTTAATACTAAATGGACTTATTAGGATTTAGCAAAGTCCTTAATTATTGATTGATAGGTTCAACAAGCAAATACACTCTAACTTCACTGTTCTTTTGTGAACGGGTGTGTGTTCACACCTTCCTTTCTTCCTCCGTTTTTGAAATTCCTTCCCCTTGGTCCCCCAAACTCTCCTCAACAATATGCAGTTTAATGTGGTTTTGGATGTGGGCTAGAATGTGAAGGATGTCATGCAAATTTTTCATAGGATACTTCAAACAGGAGTTTTATCTTGGGCTCCATTACTCCATTACCCAACTGTAATTATGATTTCACATTTTTACATCTAAAGAATAGCTGTTGAAGCTTTCATCTTATACTGAGAGAATACAAAAAATGTTTAGCAAGGCACTCCTGAATTGTGAATGGCCATTTTTTAAAATGTATTTTGGATTTAGTAAACACTGACTAAGATGAGTTTTTAGAAATTAAGAAAAGATTTTACCTGAGACTTAATTGATTCTTTTCTTTAGGTGATGTCATGAATATAGAGTAGGACGATATCTTTAATCACAGTAAGACATCCTAAGACACAGCAGATTGCCATTTGTCAGGCAGTTGCGTCTTGTCCGAACATACCTAAGGATATTGTGAGATCCCAGACTGATGTAAAACCTAGTTTAAATGTTACTGGTAAATTAGAATATCTAACCTATTTCTTTGTTTAATCTCATTGTTGCCTTTCTTTAGGAGGCCATAGAAATCCCCGCCACAAACTTAGTGCAACTTTGTTCTGTTTTCATTATTTACTCTCTGTCCAGCAATAGTGCTTCAAGCCCTGTTTTGCTATGTGCTGTACAAACAAACAAATAAGAGAGTCCCTGCCCCTAAAAGCTCATAGTCAGATTTGACAATTAGACATAACCTGTGAATGAAACATACCACTGGGGGAGGGGAGAGGTGCAAAAAGAGGTAACAGTGGAATAAGCACATTTTATGTATTAGGTGTTATGGTGGAGTGGGGCGCAAGGGGCCCAATTTCACACTGCAAGAGTGTGTCCCAATCGAGAAATAAGAGACCAGGCCACTATTTTTTAGTTAACCACTATTTATGTAACTTTTATTGAAGTATATAGGGTTATAAAAAAGGAAAAATGAATTAAATGAAAAAATTCCTATTACTCATAGACTCATAGACTCATAGGTCAGAAGGGACCAATATGATCATCTAGTCTGACCTCCCGCACAAGGCAGGCCACAAAACCCTACCCATACACATTTATAACAACCCCGAACCCATGACTGAGTTATTGAAATCCTCAAAAGTGAGATTTGAAGACCTCAAACTGCAGGGAATCCATCAGCAAGCGACCCATGCCCCACGCTGCGGAGGAAGGCGAAAAACCTCCGGGGCCTCTGCCAATCCGCCCCGGAGGAAAATTCCTTCCCGACCCCAAATATGGCGATCAGCTAAACCCCGAGCATGCGGGCAAGACTCACCAGCCAACACCCAAAAAGGAATTCCCTGCAGTAACTCAGTTCCCATCCCATCAACATTCCCACAGACCATTGAGCAGACTTATCCGCCGATAATCCAAATCAATTGCTCAAATTAAACTATCCCATCATAACATCCCCTCCATATACTTATCAAGCTTAGTCTTAAAGCCAGATAAGTCATTTGCCCCCACTACTTCCCTCGGAAGGCTGTTCCAGAACTTCACTCCCCTAATGGTTAGAAACCTTCGTCTAATTTCTAGTCTAAATTTCCTAATATCCAATTTGTACCCATTCGTCCTCGTACCTATATTAGTACTAAACTTAAACAATTCCTCTCCCTCCCTAACGTTAATCCCCCTGATATATTTATATAGAGCAAGCATATCCCCCCGGAGCCTTCTTTTGGCCAGGCTAAACAAGCCAAGTTCTTTGAGTCTCCTTGCATAAGGCAGATTTTCCATTCCTCGAATCATCCTAGTAGCCCGTCTCTGAACCTGTTCCAGTTTGAATTCATCCTTCTTAAACATGGAACACCAGAACTGCACACAATATTCCAGGTGGGGTCTCACCAGCGCCGTATATAACGGCACTAACACCTCCTTCTCCCTACTGGAAATACCTCGTCTGATGCAACCTAAAACCGCATTTGCTTTTTTAACAGCCGTATCACATTGGCGGCTCATAGTCATCCTGCTATCAACCAATACCCCAAGGTCCTTCTCCTCCTCTGACGTTTCCAACTGATGCGTCCCCAACATATATTTAAAATTCTTATTATTAATCCCTAAGTGCATGACCTTGCACTTTTCACTATTATATTTCATCCTATTATTATTACTCCAGCGTACAAGGTGGAGTAATTACAATTAAAAATGCTTCAATTCTTATCAAATACTATGTACAGGAACCCCTCATACACAAGCCACATTCCCAAACTCTACTTCCTTAAAACATTCCAAAAATCCTTCAATTGCAAATATTAGCAGCACCACAACCACAATCCCAATTCCCGTGCCCAACCCCGAGACAAAACCTCAGTGCCAGACTCAGTAGGGTAAGTCTCATACAAGACAGAGAGAGAGCACAATCCGTGGGCAAAAAGGATTATTCCAGCTTGATACACACACACACTAATATACAAGCACAGCCCAGGACAGCACGAGCACCTTGCTTCTCCCCTTTGCTCCACAGACACCATGGGTCATGGCCCGGCGAGGCCAGCCAGGGGCTGTTTGCGGCTAGGAGTTACAAGGGTCAGCTGGGATGCCTGGTGGGGAATACAAGTGGATTCCAGCTTGTTTTTAATCTGTGGGTTAGTAAGCTTGGAGCAGTGATAATACATACACACACAACCCCCAAAAAATATTCCTCAATTTAAATCCCAAATTTAACCAGGCTATATTTACCACATGTGGATGTTATCTTCAGTGTGACAGACGACAGATCTGCAGCTTGTTTTCTTGAGATAGAAGATAAAGTGTTAAAGAACAGTCCGGTGTTTAATGACTTAATGACTGTACTTACAGTTCATCGTGACCATAAGCAGCCATAAATCAGAGCCCACCGGTGTGGTGTCAACCAATTGTGTGCTTTTCAACAAACCTTGCACTTCACTAGTTCGGCATTTAATGGCTCGATGACTATACTCACAGTTCATCGTGACTATAAGCAGCCATAAAAATCAGAGCCCACCTCAACCAGTTGCAATGGTTGAACACCCCCTGCCACCCTATTCAGATTTGCCATGGTGTGTGGCTCTGCAATCCGGGGCAATCAGGTGAACACAGAGAATCAGTAAAAGAAAAATCCAAAAGCAGAAAAAAATCTGCAAAAAGAGAAAAAAAAACTGCAGGCTTCCTTGGTGATCAGGCAAGGGGGTTTAACACTTTTCTTTCTGAAGAGTGGGGAGGTGCCCAGGACTGGCCAGGTACCTGGGCGAAACAACAGGCTACCAACCTATTGTCTCTCCAACATGTCCAAACCAGAACCCCGGCTTAATGGCTGAGACCCCAGAAAATTAGCATATCGCCTGTTGGCATGGAAACTCCCTGACCTTCGTCAGTAAAGTTTTCTCATGAGCTCTGCAGCTGGTAGCTATAATTTATCTTATCACCTTCTCCAGGGCTGGTTCAAACCAGTTTGGGACACTGGTCGTGAGTTTCTTAGAAAACTGTTATTGTCTGCAGTTTTTGACTCTGGAAAATAACACCACCTATTTATTTATTTATTTATCTAATTTGAGGCTTAACAAGCTGCATCCCATCCCAGGCTGGCGTTTGGCCATAGCAAAAAGCAAGTGGAAAAATCCACTTCTAACGTTAGGTATTAGTCTCAGCTTGCCACCCTACATAGCTGATAAGAACATGTAGCAGAGGTTTGGATATAGGTTGGGGGAGAGGAGCAGAGTAGAGAGGCAGTGATGTGGCCAGTGAGTCTGTGGTCACACAGAGCCAATGGCTCTCAAAATTAAATTATGAGCTGGGTGGGAGGGAAGATTTAATCCATTAACAAATGAAGACAATACTCGTCTTTAATCCACCAATAAATGAAGACTATACTCTTCTTGGCAAAATTGATTAATTTAGAGCACAATATCTCCTTAAAATGAAATCTGATTGATGTTTTATTATGAAAACCTGAGTTTACGTAATCATGTTTCACATTTGTTTTCTCGGTAATATTATTTCAAAATGTGCTAATTGCTCCTTGTAATCTCTATAATCTATAAATATTAATGTTCATGCAATGTTAATAACAACTGATAAAACAAAATGCAGAAGAACAAGCAATTTAATTAATCAATTTAAATTGATTTCATGACTGCATAGAGAATTACCAAATTGTCAAAACATCAATAAGGGTTCCTGCTGAAATATAATATAGAGTAGATTCAATATTTTGTGTAATATAAATAAGATCTTCATGTGGTTTCTTTGATGAAATAGTTGAAGGCCATTTCATCTGAATTCTGGGAGATGATAAAAGTAAAGAGACCCTTCAATTAAAAGTAACATTAAAGGTCCAAGATGATTGGCAGACCCCAAATATAACCAACCTTTTTAATCATCTTTCTTTGTAAATCACATGCAATTATTTGTATACATTTGCTTTTTCTTAAAACAAATGCTTATTTGTTTATATTATAAAAATTAAAATCAATGTCTGCATCCTAGTACTCTTGAACAATCTTATAGTAATGAAAATGTAGGGCTGGAAGGGACCTTAAGAAGTTACTTAGTCAAGCTCCAGGTAAACTTAGACCATCCCTAGTAGCTGTTTGTCTAACGTGTTCTTAAAAACCTTCAATGATGGGGATTCCACAACCTCCCTTGGAAGCTATTCCAGAATTTAACTACCATTACAGTTAAGAAAGTTTTTCTTAATATCTAATCTATATCTTCCTTGCTATAGATTAAGCCCATTACTTCTTGCACTACCTCCAGTGGCATGGAGAACAATTGACCACAGTCCTATTTATAAGAACCCTTAACATATTTAAAGTCTGTTATCAGGTCCCCGCTCAGTCTTCTTTTCTCAAGACTAAACATGCCCAGTGTTTTTAGCCTTTCCTTGTAGTTCAGGTTTCCTAAATCTTTGATCTTTTTTGTCCCTCTCCTCTGGTCTCACTCCAATTTGTCAAAATCTTTCCTAAAATGTGGCACCCAGAAATGGACACAGTACTTGAGCTGAGGCCTTACCACTAATCAATACATTGGGTCAATTACCTCCTGTTTCTTATGTAAAAACCCTCCTGATAATGCACCCCAGAATGATATTAGCCTTTGTTGCAACTGCATCACATTATGGACTCCTTCCGTTTGTGATCCACCATAATCCTCAGATCCTTTTGAGCAGTACTATCACCTAGCTAGTTATTCCCTGTTTTGTAGTTGAGCACTTGATTTTTTTCTCATCCTAGTCGTAGTACTTTGTACTTATCCATATTGAATTTCACCATCATGATTTCAGAGCAATTTTCTAAAATTGTTAAGGTTGTTCTGAATACGAATCCTGTCCCCTAGTGCTTTCAACTCCTCCAACGTTGGCATAACCTGTACATTTTATGAGCATACTCTCTGCTCCATTATCCAAGTCATTAATGTGAATAGGGAATAATAGCAGACTCAAGACTGATCCCTGAGTCAGCCTTCCAGTCTGAAAGCAAACCATTGAGTATAGTCTTTGAACCAGTTGTCACCCACCTTATAGTAATTTCATCTAAACACATGTGAATGTCAAATGGGACTGTGTTAAAAGCACTAAAATGAAGATAGATCATGTCTACTGTCTTTCCCCTATGCACCAGGCCAGTAACCTTGTCAAAGAAGGAAATTAGGTTTATTTGGCATGATTTGTTCTTGAGAAATCCATTGTGACTATTCCTTGTAACCCTATTATCTTGTAGGTGCTTACAAATTGTTTAAATGATTTGTTCCAGTATCTTTTCAGGTATCAAAGTTACATAGACTGGTCTATAGTTCCCTGGGTTCTGTTTGTTCTCCTTTTTAAATATGGGTACTATGTTTGCCCTTCTGCAGTCCTCTGGAATCTCATCTGAACTTTATGAGTACTCAAAGATAATTACTATCGGTTTCAAGATTGCTTCAGCCACTTCCATTAAGTACCCTAGGATTCATTTTATCAGGTCCTGCCAACGTGAGTGATCTAACTTATCTGTAAATATTCTTTAACCTGGTCATTCCCTATTTTGGCTTGTGTTCCTTTCCCCTTGTTGTTAATACTAATTGTGATCACAATTAAACTTTTAAGTGAAGACTGAAGCCAAGTAGCATTAAACACCTCAGCTTTTGTGATGTCAGCAGTTATTAGCTCTCCTTCCTCACTAAGTCAAGTACCTATACTTTTCTTCATCTTTCTTTTGCTTCTAATGTATTTAAAGAACCTCTTCTTACTGCCTTTTATGTTCCTTTCTAGGTGTAACTTTACTGTGTTTTACCTTTTCTTATTTTGTCCCTCCATGCTTGTACTTGTAATATAACCGTGTGAGTGCACATTTTAAAAATAGGAGTCAGATCTCATTTTCAAGCTTCCAAAAGGTGACATTATAATTGATGTAATCTAAAGGATATCTGAAAATAATTGAACCTATCTTTTTAAGAGCAAAGAACATTTTATTTAATTTATCAGTTGGACATTGTATAGCATGTAGGACCTCCTTTTTGCAGATCAGTATAATTTGTAATTACTTTCACTGTGGACCACAAAGGAGTAATCTTGTGCCTATTGATCACTTCTTCAGGTTTTATTCTCTCCTCTAAGGTGATTTTTTTAGTGTCTTTCTAACAGTTTATATGTAACTACTACTATCTGGTCCCACTGATTTTTACATCTCTTTTCCTTGTATTTACAGTGGTATCATTCATGTTCCAGACATTCTGTTTAAAACTTGACTTTTATTGCTTATTTAGTAGAAATGAGATGAACCTGATGCAATTTGGCTACTTGAGAATAAAAGGTATCTCCTAGCTGCCTAAAGATAGAATGGGCATAGTCATGATACCCACACAAATTTCTTCTTATGACTGGGCTCAGGTGGAGAACAACTTGCAGATAGACTTTTGTGGTGCAGAGAGAGAGTGGTTTCAGCTTTCAGGTTTACAGGGTTATTGCTAAGGTACAGATGTTCCTTTTTAATATTCTGGTTTCTAACTTTGTCCCTGGATTAATTATTAAGAAATAGAATTCCAAGTGCTTTTCTGTGAACCATGTCCTTTCACAATTGTGTAATGAAGTTGTATGTGCAGGTGTTTTTCTAGTATACTGCATGCAGATATCCACATTGTGATTCAAGTTAATAGTATGTGTTACAAATCATAGTCAAAAGAACTCTATGCACAAACTAGCACAACTAACCCTTTGCATATCTCCTTAGAGATACCCTGAATTCTGTGAATTAGTAGAGAGCTTGAAGAGCATTCAAATGTAAATGGGCATGCAATGCATCCACTTACTGCGTCAGAATAGCTTTTAAGATTCAGTAGTATGATAAATTCTGAAAAGCAGTTAGACCCTTTCGAATAGTACCTTCAGCTTTCAAATATTGCATAAACAGGGATGAACTGAGCCTTTGAATACCCTGTGAGGTAGGTGAGTTTTATGCTTCCCCTGTTACAGATGAACAGAGTCATGAAAAGTTTAAGGCCCATATTCTCCAATATGACCTACTACTTTGGGTGCTCCATTTTGCATATATAAGACCTGATTTCTTTTTAGAGATGCTGAGTCCCCACAGCTCTCAGTGACATCAAATGACTATTGATGCTCAGTATCTCTTAAAATCAGGCTCTGGGGTCTACATTTTCAAACTTGGATGCCTAAAGATAGACACTTAAATCCATAGTTAGTCCATTTTTATATAGGTGCTGGATTTGCTTTGGAATTTGGAAACTAGTGCTTTGCACCTCCAAAAATCAGATGTCTTTGATGTAGGTGCCCAAGTATCAATTTAGCTGCACACATCTGGTTCAGACCAGGACACCAAACCTGCAGCTGCTGGAAACCTGCAGGCCACTGACATTCAACCACAGCGGGGATAGACTGAAATAACAGTGGGATATATGATCATTCATGATTCAGTGTCACCCAATCTGATTTAGAAACTACTTTGTGCTCACTGAGAATGCTGTGGAGATTGCTTAAGCCCCTGAAAAATAATTCATGCAAATTTAGACACTTTCCTTTTTGAATTAAAATCTCCCATTAAAAATCTTTCATCAACATTTTTCACCAAAAAATTATCATTAGAAATTTTTATTTTTTCATTGAGGTGAAAATTTCATTACAATTCAAATGAAATATTTTATTTTTACAATTCAATTTGATTCAAATTGAAACTATTTTTGTTTGTCCCCCCTCCCTACCTGCCCAAGAAGAGAAAAAGGAAAAGAGGAAAGGAAGAGAAGGAGAAAAAACCCAAAGCAAATAAATGAGATTCATTTTTAATCTAAACAAAGCAAATATTTTCATTTTGATGAAAATTCACAAAACAGTTTAATTTCCTTCAAAGTTTTTTCACATAAAGTAATAGAATTTTTTTTTCAACCAGGTCCACTCTTCCACCATCTACCTTGGCACAATTGTGTAAAGAAGTTGTGTGGGAGAAGACTGAACAGTGAATCTCTTGGACCATGCTAATGGGGTGGGGACACTCCCAAATGGATTTATTGAAATGGCTCTTGTAAATTTGAGACACCCAAAATTAGTGGTCACTTTTAAAAACTTGTCAAAGGTTCCCCAAGAAGTCTATATCAGAGCCATAATTAGCACAAAGGTCTTCTGATTCCCGGGCTCTGTGCTTTAATTACAATCAACCCTTTTCTCAGCTTCACCTGCTCTCCTTCTCGGCTTCACCTGCTCGCCTGATACTACTTTGTTTCTAAACATGAACATTATTTATATATATAGTAATATAACTAATATAAACATATTTCTTGGAAAAACTGTCTCTTTCTTATGGATTGTAATAACTTATTTAAACCCAACGAATTCTGCCAAGTACAGTAGCAAAGCTTTCCTTTAGTAAAGAAAGTTGTCAACATGATTTTTTGTGCACACCTACAAAAAGCACTTGTGTATCACTTGACCCTGGGCAGGAATAAACCAAGAGGTGCTAATTAAAACAACGTAACATCTATTTTTAAATAATGATCTGCTATATTGCAAGTAGTCTGGTTATCAGGGGATCTAACCTAATGCAGTGTTTGAAAGAGACCCTGGCAAAATTTTAAAAAGTAAAGGAAGATTACTTTAATATCCACTTCTTCCACTGTCCTTTTGCATTCCTCTCACAGGAATTCCCCTCCCCTCACATACACCATGCTCCCAAGAGTTACAACAACACATTAGATAAATTCTTCCCTCAGATATACGCATTTCACTGTCCTAGATTTCAGTGGAATTTGGGAGATTGCATCCCTCATCCAGGACAGAGTTAGGACCAAAACTTGTACTTTCAAATAACTGTATAAAATATTATCATCTTCAGTATTTCCTGTAAAAGTACTCATATCTGGGGCAAACCTTGCCTCTCATCGCCCAACTGCTCCTGGCAAGGGCCAAAAAGTAGCATTTTTGAGTGGGTGGGAAGAAGGAAACCCTGCCCTCTCCCCCCACTGGGACCGTGCAACTTTCCTCCATATTCCAGAGGCAAACTCTATATGTTAACTCTACACAGGAGTGCTGAACAGGGATGTGGTAGGGTTGGACTGTGGCCATTCTGTCACTGAATAGTGCAGAGGTCATGGTCTGAAACAGTATATTGGGGTAAGAGGAGAGATTTGGGATGAGAGATATTGGGTTGCTACTGTACTCTGTTAGCTGTAATTGCAGCCCCTGTATGGCATCATGAGTGCTTTGTGCCGCAGTTTTGGACTGGTAACAAAGATTCTGACCACTTCAGCAACTGTCCCTCTGCCCACCTACCCACTCACCCACCCTGCAGTTCCTGTGGGTATTAGTCACAAGACGAGGATTTGGCTTATTTTGATGGAATGACATTTAAATAGTGTAATTCTATAAATGCTTGATATTTAGCCCAAATTAATCTTTTGCAAAGAGATACTTCTTAAATAATGCAGCAGGTAGTGTTACATGAGTCAGCGCTGTATTCAACCTGTGGCTGGCATTGGAAATACATTATTTATTGGCTTCTAGGATGTATGAGGTTTGCAATTAGTTTAGTCATTTTATGTTTATTTTCCATTCCACTGGTGCAGTAGATTAAAAAAAAATTAAGTGACTGTAAGCAACTTATGTTTTCATACATGAGAAAATTCAAGACAATTTGGTTTTCTGTTATTTTATCTACCTTTATTTTTTTAATGTAACTGACTGCATAGGGGCCAGTAAAAGTTGAATACATATTGGTTCATCAGCATTCAGAGGTGATTAATAATGTGGCTATATTTAATCATCAAGGTTGGTGTCTAGAATGTATTGTGGATTTTTAAAAAAAGCATGTTGCTATTCAAAAGCTCTACACTCTTTATAACTTCCCTTCTTTTTTTGTTTTTGTTTGGTTGAAGGTCCAACTGTCCAACACTTTTTTTATGGTGCATGATATGTTACTGTTCCACAGATTTAGTTGTACTGCTCCCAGAGTAAGGTCAGTATAAAGATAGAAGAACAAAGTTCCAAATTTAACTGTCTCCTACACCAGTGTAGAGCTGATTAACACCACTAAGTTCAGCGCAGTTATTTTATATTACAGCTGTGTAATCAGAAGAGGAATCTGGGTCCATGTGCAGGTTTTTTTATTCTGCGGTAAAGAAATATGAATTTATCACTTGCATTTTCTTAGCAATATACTTATATTTTATTAGAATACAGATTTTTTTCCCCAGAGTAAAAACACTCAGACCAACTTGCAGACAATTCTCTTCCTATCAGCTCTTGGTACAGCTTTCTCTTTGTGTAAATGAGACATCATTTCCAACTTGAATTCTATTTTATAGATGCTTGAAAAAAGAAAAAAGGTGAAAAATATCACTGTTTCCCTCCTTATTTGGTTAAAATTTCAATTTTTTGAAAATGTTCAGTCTGCTCTCAATATTTGTAAGAATGTATGTCACTGGTACTCCTAGTTGATTGGAACAAAAGATATAGGAAACAAACTCTGGGAATTAGCCCTATTGTTGGATTAAAATAATATGAGAAATGTATAATTTTATTGCACCTCTTTCTACATGGTGGCATTGTTTTGGATATGGGAAGATTGTATTTTTTCCCCTAAAACAATTCCGTGCTAAATTTGAGTATACTGTATTTCATTTTCTTCTAAGTACCTACAACAACTCACTTGCAAAATAATAGCTGTATCATACGTTATGGTCACCTCATTCAACTAAGATCATTGAGACCCCTCTCCATTCCTCCAAAGGCCTTTTTTACTCTTTCTTTGTTGCAGCTCCAGAAGCCAACATCTGGGAAAGGTTGCACACCATCACAGTATATATATGAGTGCTTTAGATTTCTTCTCTTTTAAAACTGTCTATATTAGAACTGTGCCAAACTTTTGTAATGAGAGCTGAAAATTGATTAAACTTCGTATGTCATTCTACAGCATGACTTTGGCAGGCACTTCACTAATAATCAGCTCCATGGACCACTTGGAATTGCTCCAGGGACCACAGTTTGCTTGACATGAACACCAGGGATTACACAGTTCCCATTTTTATATGCTTGTTTATAGAAGTAATCCAAAAAGATCAGTATCTACGTGCCACATATAAAAGTGCAGGTTTTTCTGAGGTGTCTGTGTTGCAATAAAAATATGGTGTATTGGGGTAAGAGAAGATGATGTTTTTTGTTTTGCTTTTCAACCAATAGGAAAAATGTATTATTTTTCGGCTTCACATAACTGAAAAATAGAATAGATTTTCTTCACATGTTCTCTTTTCCTTCCTCTCTGCCCCAAATTAAGGCCATGATCTGAACATTTCAGATCCCAAAAGGAATTAAGAAAGTTGTGTATGTGGAAACGTGGAGGTATAATTGAAATTTCTTTGCAGCTCTTCATTAAAACATTTGCTGCCCAGAGATTGCTATACTTAAAGCATCACACTCATGAAGCTGTATTTAAGGTATAACTTTTCTGTTGGAAATTCTTGGTTTCTCGCACAGGATCACTTTTTTTTGGATGAAATTTCTCATGCATTATCGTGTAAGAGAATTTTTTTTTTAATGAAGAGAAAAACATTTAATATTGTTTGAGTTCTTTGAGCCTGGAAAATATATTTTTATATAGTCTATGTTTCAGATGATCTGTTAGCACATAGATACACAATATGGCTTTATTTTAAGAAAAGAACTGACATATTTGAATACATTAGGTACTTTAAAAGCATGTACAGAGCGTGCACATCACAGTATCTTTACTGGGTTTTTTTCCATGTACTAAAGTGCAATTATCCCTATGTTCACAGATGTAGATATCCCTAGTCATCACTAATTCTAAAGGGCTTTTCATTGAGAAGAGATGTGGTATGGATCTTTCTCTCTAGAATCTAGAAGTCTTAGTTTATAACATTTATAAAATATCTCTCTATGCTTGTGCCATTGATTCAGCGTGAGCACTGCTCAGCATCGTTTTCTGCCACATTCTGAATGTATCGTTCTGTGTAAGTTTGCAATGTAACCGTAGCACAAACTCAGACAACGATATTGCAGGTGTACAATTGTTCCCTGGAATTAACAAGTTACTGGAATCTGGACCAATTGCAATTGAAAGCACAGCAGCTACAGAGTAGAAAAATGTGTGCTTTCTCATCTGAATATTCCTAATCTTGTCTCATTCTTAAAGCAAGGTAAATGTGGGTGTAATGAATGCTCATATTGGTCAACTCTGCCCTGTGGCTAATCTTAATTGTGGACAAGATTCTACCACCCTCTTTCACCTTCACTAATCGTATTCCTTCCCTGTGTACATTATACATATATATAAATAAAATAATATGTGCATACATTAAGGTATAATACCTTTTTATGTCTTATTGATGTTCTTTACCACTTGATGCTTTCTCAGTTTATCTCATTCCCTGAAGTGTCAACAAACACAGCAACAACAAAATCTGTCCTCAACAGCTATACTGCCATGGGCTATGATCTTGTCAGATCTCATAAGCTAAGCACGACTGGGCCTGGTCAGTAGATGAAGATCACTAAGGAAAAAATAAGTCTGCAGGTCAATATTTTATGCTAAGACTGCATTTATTTTATCTGCAGAAGTTATTCATGGAGTTTTGGCTTTGCTTTACCTATCATATTTTCATTTATTTTTTCATTTTTATTTATTTTATTTTTAAAAATACAAATAATAGGAAATTGTGTTTATCTTCTATGCCAATGCATCTTTAGGGATCATATTTTGAGATAGTGCCAACATAGTAACTGCAACATTAGCTCATTCCCTAGGTCTTATGTTTTATTATATGGCATTTCTTTACATAATCATATAAAGCACTGCCCTTAGAGGTACGTTGTACTATCTGACATACAGAAATGATCAAGCAATACAAAGGAAGTTTTTACTCTTCCCTGTAATTACAATCATTATAGTAGACACCACTGCTGTGTAATGTAGACCACAAACTGATTTTATTTTTGTTCTTGCAGATATGGATAGTATTAATCTAGGTTAATTAGGTGTGGGAGGAACACCCAGTTGTTATGCTGCTCTCTCCCAGGTGACTGAGAAGCTCCTTAAATCAAGACAAAGAGAACTGATATTGAGGCAAATAATTATGAGCTTCACTTGACTGCAGGTTCGGAGTATTTAGCCAGCACAGACTAACTCCCCAAGGAGATCAAAAAGGACCCTACTCTTAACATCTTTGGTTCTCACTGCAAGACCAGCCCCTTTCCTAAAGCTTTCCCAACATAACCAAATCAGAACGAAATTTGTCAGTACTTTCACAGGTATTGTAGATACCAACAACAATATTAAAGAGTAGGAGGCAGAATTAACTATCCCATTTTGGCAAATATCATGGTTTTCTAGAACCCATGTACAGTGCCTAGAAACTACTGTGGTAGGCAAATGAGAAATGCCGATAAAGAGATTAGATGCAGGATGCTACTTTATTATGCTGGGATTTAGCCCTTCAAGAGTATAATAGAAGCATACAACCTTCTAGAAGTATATAATGTGCCACTAATGAAAGATTGTCAGCAATTCTAGGGATGTGGCAACAGATTGCCATAGACTAGAGACTGATAAAATAGCCCAGCTTCTTTAGCTGTAGGCTGTGGGAAGTTTAGAATATGTTGACAGCAAAATATGTTGTATCTGCTGAAGATTATTAGGATAGTGTGTTGTGAAAGAATGGAAATTTGTTTTGAACTGTCAGAGTGCTGAATGTAAGATGTCTCAAGACTGAAGACTAAAGTTGTATCTATGAATGCAGAATATCTCAGATATACACAGATGCTAAATATTAAGTCTACAAGCAACTGATAGTCCATGCTAAGCCTGATCGGTTGTTTCCAAGTGTTACTGTGTTTATAGTATACTGTAGAATTACCTAGAATTAAATGCTACATTGTAATGTAAATGAAATTATTAATCTCTTGACTCAATGGGGATGCATAGGTGTAACTGAGAATTGAATCTGTCCCGTAATGCATACAGATCCCTTTGCAATATTTAAGGACTTTATGCTAAGGGCTGATGGGGAGGGGTGGTCAGAGGGATGGAAAGACAGTTGTACCCAAAGATCAGCCCCCCCCTCAAAAAAAATTCTGAGACTGGGGTAAAATGGGGGGAAATGGGTGGAGGAGGGCTCCCAGGGAATATGATATACTGGGCCCCCAAATTTCTGTAACTGTTGCTAACTAAGGACCAACTTTAAGTTTTAACTCTGAATTTCTTGACATTTGTTGATCTAAATCTGACCCTTGGTATTATTTCAAAGTAGTTATTTGTCTGCGTGATATATTTACAGGGGAAGCAGACAGTTCATCTGCTTTCATGAATTATTCAGATAGCTGAGTTATGATACAAAGATGGAAAAGGCTTTATGTTCAAAGGCTTAACTAAACTCACTTAACATCGTTAGAAGCAGTGTCATTGGAAAATAATAATTAAAATTTCCAATGTGATTTTAATGTGATGAAAGGCAAAGAGGGAGAAGAGTGAGGCATGCAGCTGTAAAGGAGGACAGAACTGGATGCAGGCTAAAAATGAAAGCAGCAAAGAAGTACTGTCAGGTAGAAATGAAGCCCTAAAGGTGACCTATTTATTTTTACACTTTAGATTCTTTATCAATCAACTTGCAGGCATGGTATTCCTTATTTCATTATTAAAAGTACATGAACATTATGAGCATCTTCACATGGTACAATACTTTACAATCAATAGTATTACCAATTCTCAGTTTTGGTCCTATGCTTTTCTAACTATACAGTACAATTCATTAGTTCCTGCATTATGTTTTCATTAATATATATGAGGTTATGGTTCTGCACAGTGATGTAAATATATAAATATTTCTTTTTTATCTTCTTGTGCTATTGACCTTAGAGTACTTTCAAAGGCAGATTTCTCTGGAGGGTTTGTATACTTCAAAAGATGTATCGTATATTTTGCTTTTGGAATGTTCTTCCAAGAATTATGTATTGAGAGGACTGTGTTAAATCCGCTTTTGCTGGTTAGTGTTTTGTTGCCCTAGCACTGAAAAGCACTTGGATATACAAATGCTGCATGCAACTGGTTAATAATAATTACATGAAGTTATTTGCCTGGATTGTTCTGCTATACATTCTTTGGTAATATTTGCATTTTAATTTTAATCAGACAAATAATAGCCAGTATAAATCAATATGAATTAGGATTTGTCAGGGTTTTCTTTTCCTATAACTATAATTTGATTAGGTGATACATCTCAACAAGATATGGAATTAATTATTTTTTTAAAAAGCTAGACAGATGAAGCATAATTTAATTAATTATAATTAACATTTCCAATTAAGATCAATTATGAACTTCAGGAAGGCACTTAGTTACTATATAGCAACGTAAGTTGATTAGTTAGTTATATCTGAATATGGGTTTAATGTGACTCTTAACATGAGTAAAGTTACTTGTGTGTTTACAGGATCAAACCCCTAATTTTAAGGTCCAGAAAAGCTACAATCCTTGTCAATAATTCTTTAAAAAAAACAAGCCAATAAACAAACAAGCCATCTTTTAAGGTTGCTAAGTAACCTATTGCATGATTTATAAAGTTCTGAATTTGAAAATCAAGAAATGAATAGTTAGGGCAACCATGAGTTTTACATTGCCCACAGAATAAATAAAACCACAATGTCTCTATCAAATACAGAGTCATAAATATTATATCACAAGAGAGGTCAAAGAAGCCTAAAATGTGGAATGGCTACCAAACTCTCAGTAATAAATCACACAACTTCATAGGCAGGCTGGAATATTAGTGTCATAGCTCCAAGCATGCAGTTGATCTTATATTCTTTCTGCAAGCCAACAGAGAGCATCGTGCTTGCACAAATATATTGGCAGCTGATCTTTGCTCTCATGATGATTCATGAATAATATTCCTTTTGACATCAGCCAGAGCCATAGCACAATCCACGACAAAAGCCCTAGCTTTGATTGATTGAACACAATTTTGTCAGACAGCCAATGCAGGAGTGTGCAAAGAGGTTCAAGGATATGGAAAGTTTGAAGGGGCTGTAACAAGCCATTTTTGAACAAGTACAAGACTAATTTTAACCAAAGGTTAAAATTTCAAATTGAGATACATTTTTAATTACCTGTTTCTTTCAAATTGTGTCTACAAAATAAAACTGGCAATTTCCAATCCAAATTGGTTTTCCAAGCTTAAGTTACTGTGGGGTTGAAATAGGGCTTATAATAAAAATTGGTTGCAAGCTTGTCAGTGAATGCTGCCATCTCTCCATAACGAATATATTATCTTGATGAAAACAGGCGCTTGCTGTTAACTCACATATTTCCACTAGTATTGTGCTATAGTTTCAGATACTTAAATCAAGTCTAGATTGTAGCCCTTTATTTACAAATCGCAGAAATGGAACACAAATAATAGATCAGTCAGACTGTTCAAGCTGAGCCTTTGCATTTCAAGCATAGACCTCTCCACATGCAATCTGTTCTTTAAAGCTTTTCTTTGTGTTGCTACCAAATGGGCTAAGATTTCTGGCTTTATTTTTAATCAGCACATCAGGTGTGAATGATATGGCCAGCAACACCACACTACAGATGTCAACATCAAGTAAATATTGCAGCTTAAGTTTTGTATATTGCCCCCTTTTTCATGTAGCACTGTTATCTAGCAGGATAAGTCTGTAATAAAACATGAAAGTGGGTACATTTGTAGTGTTACATGCATTTGAACAAGTACCCCAGAAAAAGAAGGAATTTACCCATTGTCAGTCTGTCACTAAACTACTTTCGCTCCTTCTTCCCCCTTCCCAAAGAAAAATATTACTGTCTGCATATGGGTAACCTAAAGAAGAAACATGGTCAAAATAAAATAGGACACTGTTTTTTTAAGGCATTGGCTGTCCTTTAATTTAACAAGCTTCCTGCTCTGGCCAATTTATAGAAGCATAAATCATTGCTGTCTTCAGCTCAGTTCTTCAGAGTCTACTGCAAAACCCCAGAAAGTTCACTTCAGCTGTGGGAAGTCAAATAAAGGAAAAATTATTAAACTTAACTGAGAGTATCTGACAAGAACTATAATCCTATAGCAGCTTGAATCAGACTGTGTCCCAGGTTTTACAGGCCACCTGGTTGGAGTATGGTTTGGAAATTTCTTTTGATAGTTAGAATTCTACCCTTCTGTGTCACATGGAGCCAAGAACAAGAGGTGGATTTAGTCATGTTGGCAGGGGATAGAAAAACCTTTGGGTCCTGCTGGGAGGGTGGGGAGAGAGGCATTTGTGTTCTTGTCTCTAGCCAACAAGAAGTGGATGGGGACAGCTCAACCCTCACCTCATGAGACTGCCTGAGTACATTGAAGGGGAAAAGGATTGGCTATGCCTCTTTGAGTAGTGCTCTGACTGGTTAATTTGAGGAGAGTCATTAGAGCTAATTGGCTTGGCTCCAGCATTGTCTCCTTCTGGGCAAAGAAGACCTCTCCCCACAGTGGGCAGACATTCTTTGCACTCTTACTGTGTCGTACCTGGCTAGATCTCCACTTATGCTATGGGCCTTGCTATATCACCTTGTCAGAGATTTGAAAGAGATTTTCCAACCAGAGAAGATAGGCTCATGTTGGGTTGGAATTTTTACCTTCCTCACAGAATCCCAGAGGTCTGACCACTTAGTTAAGATAGCTAAAAGGAAAACATTAAAAAAACCTTAGTTGCAACCTGCAGTTGAGGTTCAGTATAATAGACAGAGTTAAGTGGGTGAGCAGATCCTGGGGTAAACCTGAATATGGCATCATCCTGGACTGGTTGTAGATGAGAGTGGTTCTAAGTCTCATGTATACTGTCATTCTTGTGGGCACCTTTATCCCTTTGAGGGGGATTGTGTAAGGGATCCCAGCATGAGCTGAATCCCAGGTATTGGGCATAAGACAGACTTTTGTCTCTCCTCCCTCTTGGTTAAATTGGATTGTCTAGTCACTGTGGACCCAAATAATTGCTTGATAGTTAACAGGATGGAGGGGAATGGGGAGTTGGCACACATTTCCCCCTCCCCACTATTTTGGGATTAGTTTAATAACATTGCAGCATGCTGAATGTAACCCATTCCTATTCTGTCTTAAATTTCCTGCATGACAAAATCAAAGACTCAAACCCCAATACAACTTTCTGTGAAGATTACCATGTTCCAGCAAATTGAGTTCTCTACCTCACGCCAAATATAATATTTCCTGATAATCATCTATATTGCTTCTTCAATTAAAAATTATATAAATAAATAGGGTAAAGTATAAGAAGTCCTCTTCCTAAATGGTTTTATAATGCTGAGTGCACATGGAACTCCCTGGCTAGCTATACATGGAACTGAATATTCATGTCCTTTCCCTCTCTTTCACTAAAGTAAGCAATTGAGGCTGAGTAATGCTAAAATATGCTGGGGTCCAATTGGTGCCATGACTTTAACTTTTGACATGAATGCTTATTGTGTTTTAAAAATTCTTCTTGCATTTTGGACTGCATTTACCAACTTGTAAATTTCATTTTGGATGAAATGCTAGTGATAAAGAGTTTATGGATTACATAATTACAGGTTTAATTCTTCTAAAAATAAGTTCTGGAGAAAACTTACTCAAAGCTAAGTCTCGCATGTTCTGCTGTGTTAATTAGTACACAGAAGATGTTTACAGGGACAGAAATAACTTCCTGTACAAATTTTGCCAACAGAATTTTTAAACTGATGACTGTTGCGTACAGCATAACTCTCAATTTAACAGCACCCTGCCTTATATATTGCCTTTTGAAATGTGTGTTGAAGACTAAATTGAAGGATCACAAAAACAGCAAATAGCAAAAGGCAATGTTTGAATTAATATGGAACTCTTTTCTTTGATACATGCAAAGTGTTTTATATCCTTAATTACCCTGTTAGCCATTTCTCATGTCAGTAATAAACAGGGAATATATAAACATATATCTTGCTGAGCTAATTCCAGCCAATGGTTTTCCAAGGGCTGTATTCTGCTTCTAATGTTTTCCTGTTGCTTCAGAGAAAAACAAGCAGTTTTCCTCACCAGGCACCACTGAGAAGTGAATCAGTAGACTGGATTCCTGGGATTCCATTCATATTGTGTCTATATGACCCCAGATCCAATGTGCTCAGCTTTACTCATTGCAGGTAAAAGTATTTTTCAATACTGCAAACTCAAAGTATGATCTGAAAGTCAAAATGGATTCTTTCTAGCTTGTGCATCATCCCCTCAGTTGCAGCCTCATTATCTTCAAATTATTCAAGGTAGTTGCACAAGTGTAATTGAAGACAAAATTTAACCCCATAATTGAAACTTAACTAACAATTATGTTGATAATACGGGAATAAAATCCAGTTAATTCCCTTTTAGTTGCGTTGGCCACACATGGGCTTACTGAAGCAAACTCATTCTTCTCTCCCTCCTACCCTCCCCCCCAAAAAATGTTGATAAAGTTAATGGATCTGACTCTGAATACAAACAGGTAGCTACCATCCTCCATAAATAGTAAACTGCAGTTTAAAGTATCTGTAGAGTTGGACCAAGAATGTATTCTTCTCTGTCTTCCTGTTTGGAAGTTCTTTAGCAGATGTGCACTGTAATTAAGTTTACTACACTCTTGTTATGCATCTTACTATTTGTACAGTGTTGTAACTGGGGAAGAGGGGGTTATTTCCTGTCTCATGACAATCCCATGATGCCTGACATGATGTTTCATTCACAGGTATAACTGCAGAAGTTGTTATTGACCATTGACCTTTAACTACCTGAAAGGGGGTTCCAGGGAGGATGGAACTAGCCTGTGTTCAGTGGTGGCAGATGACAGAACAAGGAGCAACGGTCTCGATTTGCAGTGGGGGAGGTCTAGGTTGGACATTAGGAAAAAGTTTTTCACTAAGAGAGTGGTGAAGCATTGGAATGGGTTACCTAGGGAGGTGGTGGCATCTCCATCTTTAGAGGTTTATAAGCTCAGGCTTGACAAAACCCTCGCTGGGATGATTTACCTGAGGATAGTCATGTTTTGGGCAGGGGGTTGGACTAGATGATCTCCTGAGGTCCCTTCCAACTCTAATATTCTATGATTCTGTGATTCTAAAATGATTTCATATCTTCAAAAAAGAAAAATTAAGCCCTCTGTGATTAGCCTGCCCCCAAATAAAATCAACTTGGGTTTAAAATGAATAAAATACTTTGTAATTAAGGACAGGTTCGTAGATTGATAGAATCGAAGGCCAGAAGGGACCATTGTGATCATAGAGCCTGACCACCTGTATAACACAGGCCATAGAACTTTTACAAAATAATTCCCTTAGCATAACTTTTAGAAAACATCCAAGTTTGATTTATAAATTGTCATTGATGGAGAATCCATCACAACGCTTGGTAAATTGTTCCAGAGGTTAATTAACCTTACCGTTAAAAGTTTATGCCTCATTTCTAGTCTGAATTTATATCATTTTAACTTCCAGTAATTTGACTATGTTATATATTTCTGTGCTAGATTGAAGAACCCATTATCAAATATTTGTTCCCCATGTAGGTAACTATAGACTGCATTCAAGTCATCTCTTAACTTTCTCTTTGTTAAAATAATAGATTGAGCTCCCTTAATCTATTATTATAAACATGTTTTCTAATCCTTCATTTGTTCTCTGAACCTTCTTCAATTTTCATTTGCTCTCTGAATCCTCTGCAAGATTCTTCTTGAATTGTGGACACCAAAACTGGTTGCAACATTCCAGCAACCTAATACAGGGATAAAATAACCCCTCTACTCCTACTCAACATTCCTCTGCTTTTGCATCCTAGAATATTATTAGCCCTTTTCCCAATCTCATAAAGGGAGCTCGGGTTCAGCTTATTATCCATCCTGACACCCAAATCTTTTTTCATAGTCATTGCTTCCCAGAACAGAGTGTCCTATCTGGTGAATACGACCTACATTCTTTGTTCCTAGAAGTATATATTTACATTTAGCCATATTAGAACACACATTGTCTCCTTGTGCCCAGCTACCCAAGTGATTCAGATCACTCTGAATCTGTGACCTGTCCTCTTCATTGTTGACTACTTCCCCAATTGTTGCATCTTATACAAACTTTCAGTGATGATTTTGCTTTCTTTCAGATCATTGGTAAAAAGGTGAAATGCCTTAGAGCCAAGAACCAATCCTTATGAGGCCCTACTAAAATCGTACCAGTTTGATGATACCCTGTTTATAATTACATTGTGAGACCTATCAGTTAGCCAGTTTTTAATCCTTTTAATGTGTGTCTTGTTAATTTTATATCATTTTAGTTTTTTAATCAAAATATCACATTTTACCTGTTCAAATACCTTACAGAGTCTACATATATTATGTCAACCCAATTACCTTTATCAACCAAATTTGTAATCTCATTTGAATACCAAGTTAATTTAACAGGATCTATGTGACATTATCCCATATTGATTGGTATTAATTGTATTACCCTCTTTTTAATTCTTTATTAATCAAGTCCAGTATCAGCCACTCCATTATGTTGCTCAGGATTGATGTCAGACTCACTGGCCTCTGCCTGGGTCATCTTTACCATTTAAAATATTGGCACAACATTAGCTTTCTTCTGGAACTTCCCCAGCGTTCCAAGACTTTAAAAATCAATATTAACCGTCCAGGGAGCTCCTCAACCAGTTTCTTGAAAACTCTTTTAAATCCACATCTGCTGATTTAAAAACTTTAGTAACTTTAGTAACTTCTGTTTAACATCCTACTGAGATACTAGTGGAATGAAAATAGTGTTATCCTACAATGAGACTATATCATCTGGTTTTCCCCATATAAACAACAGAAATGCTTACTGAACACTTCTGCCTTTTCTGCATTATTATTCATAATTCTACCTTTTCCAGGTAGCAATGGACCAATACCACTGTGAGGATTCTTCCGTAATATACTTCAAAAAATCCTTATTGTCATTAACTTTGCTGGCCATAAATTTCTCCTTGTGTCCATTTGCTTCCCTCATCAATTTTCTACAATTTTCTACAATTCCTAGCTTCTGATTTGTATTCATTACTAGGTGAGGTGCCGCAAGAGCAAAGCAAAAGAGTAGTTGATAGTTCTTTCTGTGTGTGTTGCAATATCTTTAAGTATTTGAATATAAACTTATCTTGGGCTACTAAAAGGTAGAAGTTGTTGTAAGTTTGTCTTCAGTGGTTCCACAGCAACTTAATTGTGGAGGAAGCAAAATAAATCCTCTAACTTCTTACAAAGTAAAACCATCATGTTCCACATTGGATGGACAATCTCTGGTCAAGTCCCCTTTAAAAGCTTTTTACTAATTTGGCTCTTCCAAGAAGGCATTGATGAAATGGGAGACAGTGTCTCTATAAGAGTTTTTTCAGTGGTATTGTACACACACCACACCCCCAGTTATACAGTCCACTGTACAAAATTGTGTCAGTATCGCATAGTCAGATTGGCTGGAAGGATGGCCTTAAAAGATAAATAATTAAATAAACAAGCTCTGGTCAGTCATAAAACATCCAATTCATAAAAAGTCCAGAATAATGTTAAAATTTTAATAAGGAAAATAATCTGAGAAAGAGAGAAATCGTTGTTTCTATTTTGAAATACTTACAGTTCAGTATTATAATGATGGGGACCATCGCTATAACCAGATAAGTGTTAGAGGAAATCTTGCTATACATTCATTGATGTCATGCCATAGGTAGGAATAACACTTTCCCAACATTGATTGTATTTTGTGTGGATATGATGTCACTTTCTTGCACAAAATAGTTATGTTGACAGACTTTCCAGGAAAAAAACCTCAATATTCAAATGTTTCCATAATTTGAAGAATAAATAGAAAACCATTAAAAAAGAAATGAATTTATTTTGTTTATTATATTGAAGGACAAATATACCAAAAATACAATACAAGCAGAATACATTTTATAATATTAGTAATAAACCTCCTCTACTCCACTCCAGTGATGTGATTTTACCAAAACCAAAAAAAGCAATGTATAAGTAGAATTACTGTAATGAATTATTAGATTTATGTGTGCAACTGAAGTGCTAATAGTACAGTGTAGCTGCCCTCGTACATATTTGTCCCAGACTCTGGGCACATATTTGGGGCAGCTAAGTTCTCATGCCACTTGCTCAACTGTGTCTAGGCTCTGTTTTTAGCAAGCTAGCTGGATCTGACTTAGTGTGAGTATGTCTCCTAGATCTGGGAATCACACTCCCTGCTCAAAGTATAGGCATACCCTACGTCATAGTCACTGTGTTGCTAAAAGCCAGTGAAGATATTGTAGTTCAAGTAGTAGGAGTCAACAGTACTTAGCAGAGTGTTGACATGTAGGACCAGACTGACCAAGATGTACAGTTTTGTAGCTCCATTAACTTAAATAAATGTACACCCTCAAATCATCTGACCCTGGACAAGGATATCAATATGACTTGGATGCTTTGTAAGGCCCATTTTACAGGCTATCCCATTTTAACTGAATTACTGAGGAGTGTTCATGCTTTTATAGTATAGTACGTGGCTTTGTTTTGTAATATTTGGGGCAAATGCCTCTTTCTATCATTTGATACATCAAAATATAAGTCACTGTATTAGTATGTTTCAAATTCAGCATCTCCCAATTTGAAAGAACCTCAGTACCAGGTTCACTCTAGCTTTTTTCCTGCAGAAGACCACTCTTCTGTGACACAGTGTATCCTATTTATGATATATATTTAGTTTTTCTTCAGTCAGTGTAACTGCCATGAATGATATATGGAGATTTTATGATTAATTGGGTGATGTTGCTTACAGTGTTGCCACTGAATACTGGCACATAAGGCTGTTGGGAGAGAATTCGTTTTCCAGGTCAAGTCCTGGTTGTATAGACCTGTTGGCATGCTTTTAACTGCAACAGCAGGCAGCAGGATCAACCATCCAGAATCTGTGAGCTTGCCATTTCTGGCAATAATTTGCCACAATTTACATCATATTATTTACCCACATTTAAATGCATTGAATAGGTCAATAAATCCACCTCAGAGTCCAAATCCAGCGACAAAAATTCAAGTAGACAGCATATTCCTGAATGTTATTGACCTCCAGAGCAGTTAGAAAAAATATTATAAAAATCAATCCATGTAAGTATAAATGTGGTATATGATGATGATGATAGTAAAACTTAGCATGCATATAGTGCTTTCAGACACTTTCTAAAACTTGTAATTACTGCTTAGAAAGAGAATTGCATTTGAGGAAGTATGAGACCTAGTAATAACACCAGAAATACGTTTATAGATAGTATCAGAAATATAAACTACCTAGTATTATGAGAGTACCCATCTGAATGGACATTTCAGTAACCTGTACTTATCCCTCAATAGCTATAGCAATATTTTCAGTACCATCTTTAATTAAACCTGATATGTGGTACTTCTATAACTGATTTTGCACCTCTGTGAATGTTCGGTGAATATCATTGCTCCTAGAATTCTATAAGTATCTCTTTCTAGAAGTAACATCATAGAATAGAGAAGCCTGAGGGTATTAAACACAACAGCAGATGAGCTGGACATCAATGACTTGGTTATATTCCACATCTGGCCCATTTCTCAATAACAACATAAATAAATTTGAGAGATTCCCAAGAAGCATCAATAGAAACACTTATGACTATATGAGAGTTAACATTAAGGGAATAAGAAATAGCTTAATGCATTTATTTAGAAATTTTTGTTTGAGGGAGCTATGACAGTAAAGTTAAACATGTCTAAAACAATTGGAGGGATTCCAAATGCAAATCGTTCCAGTTAAGTTTTCAATACAGAAAGCTATGCAGTAAAATAGGCTATAAAGAGTTGTACAAGTAATGAGTAAAAAAAGCATGTTAAAAATATAACTCAGGTAGGATGGAATGTTAGGGAATGTAGATATGTATATTTAAGATAAGTGAGTAAAAATGATCATTAGATGAGCAAAGAGAAATACTCAATATACATTAGCATAAATATTTCAGCTAACAGTAATAGGATCTTCAATTATATTTTCATAAATTGATTATTTAAAACATTATAATGAGGACACTGGAAATGGGGATTATGCAAACAGTGTGTTTAATTGGTTTGCTTTTGTCTGAATAAAGGAAGGAAAGGAAAACTGTCTAAAACAATTATAACTTTTCCAAATATCATAGTATTAGAACTTGTGTATTAAAAAAAATTGAGTATGGAAAGTCTTGATCATAGTCTGAATTTGAGACATAGTACTAACTCCAGACCCCAAAAAGGACATCTTTACAAGTAGCAATACAATCCATATAGTGTTTTTCATAAAAAATACAGCTGCTTTGAGTGGTGGAGAGAGTGCAGGGTAGGGAAAGGTGGGGAGTTCCTCATGGGAAAAAGTTGATTTTTTGGTGAAAAAATGAAAACTGAAAATTATTTCCCCCAAACTGAACAATTTTGGCCAGAAATTTTCCGTTGGAAAAAGAACATTTAGATTTGGAAGTGTCGTCATGGTACCTAATAAGAGTTGTAATTCATGTGTCTGGCCTGATTCTCCTGCATGGGCTGGACTCAAAGGAAAATTAAATGGTCAGTTGTTTCATCGTGGCAAAAGTTCACAAAGGATCAATATTTAAAATATTTATTAATGAGCTACAAAAGGAAAGAAACATTAGGGTAGTAAAATTTTCAAATTATACTGATTTTTTACGTTAGTAAAGATTACACTAAAAGTAGTGAGGGAATTTCCAAATGATTTAACAAATAAAGGTAAATGGACAACACAAAAGCAGTTGAAATTATAATTATATGACAGTGGTAAATATGGAGCTCAGGGGTTTTCTTTTAGACAGTGTATCACAGACACTATATAAATCAGTTGTAAGTCTCTCATATAGAATATTGTGTTAATTTCTGGGCATATTACCTCAAAATTTATATACCAGAAATAGAGAGGTTTAGAGCAAGGCAAAAATGAAATAGAAAAGAAAAAATAAATCATCTGAGTCATTGAAAAACTTTCGAATTAATAGAAATTGAAAAAACTGGCACTGTTTCGTTCAAAGAAAAGACAAATATTAAATAATGAGTGATATAGAAAAGGTAAATTGGGAATTCATATTTAGTAAGGCTGTAAATTAATCAAGTAATGCAAAACAAATTAACTTGATTTAAAAAATTAGTCATAATTAATTGCAGTTTTAATTGCACTATTAAACAATAATAGAATACCAATTTAAATTTATTATAAATAATTGTGGATGTTTTTCTACATTTTAAAATATATTGCTTTCAGTTACAACACAGAATACAAAGTATACAGTGTTCACTTTATATTGTTTTTTATTACAAATATTTGCATTGTAAAAATGATAAACAAATGAAATAGTATTTTGCAATTCACCTCATACAAGTAGTGTAGTGCAATCTCTTTATCATGAAAGTACAACTTACACATTACTGCACTCAAAAACAAAGCAATATAAAATTTTAGAGCCTACAAGTCCTACTTCTTGTTCAGCCAATCACTAAGACAAACACGTTTGTTTACATTTACAGGAGATAATGCTGCCCGCTTCTTATTTACAATGTCACCTGAAAGTGAGAATAGGTGTTCACATGGCACTGTTGTAGCCAGAGTTGCAAGGTATTTACATGCCAGATATGCTAAACATTCATATGCCAATTTCTGTTCCGATGTGTAGATTGCATTATCGTTTGTTTATCTTTTTACAGAGCAAATATTTGTAATAAGAAATAATAATATAAAGTGAACATGCCACACTTTTCTGCATTGTAATTGAAATCAGTATATTTGAAAATGTAGAAAAAATCCATAAATTTATAATAAATTTAAATTGATATACTATTCTTGTTTAACAGTGGATTAAAACGATGATTAATTGCAACTATTTTTATCTCATGATTAATTGTGATTAATTTTTTTAATCAGATTGGTTTTTGATATTTTTTTCAATGAAAATCCAATGTTTTCTACAGGAAAAATAATAATTTCCTGACCTTCTATAGAAACCAATGCTGGATAAACAAATAGAGTGGACAGAGAAGTTTTGTGAAACAGTATTCTGGAGCAAGCCCATGGAGTATTTTAGCATCAAGGAGAGCAATATTCAGCTGGACTTGAAATAACCATTTTTCATGTACCCACTGTTTTTCACCCAATCTCTCTCTACTCTGCCTCTTGTCATATGTTTACACGCCAGCTTACTTAGTCCACTTTGCAGGCTTTATGTTCTTTCATCAACTCTCCACATATTGAAGACTCTCTTCCACATGTTCCGCCAGTGCTGCTGAAGGGTGGGGTGGCAAAGGGGGCATTGCCCGGGGGCCTGGTGATTTTAAAAGGGCCTGGGTCAAGTGTGGTGAGTGAAGCTTCCCCTCAGAGAGGCTAGCTCCCCGTCCCGCCTCTTCTGCCTGTGACACTGCCCACAGTCAATCCACACTTGACCCCAGAGCTCCTCTGCTCAGCCCACTCGCCACTGCATCTCTTCCTCTCTCCCCATTTCCCTCCCCTCCTCTCTTCCATACACCCCCTTCCCCACATGACCTTCCCACTCAGCCACCCTGCTGTCCTTTGCTGCTTGCCACGTGTCCCTTCTCTCCTCCTCTGCTTATCCCCCGCCATGTCCCCCATTCCTCCTCAACGCTCATCCCTGCCACCGTTGCTCGTTGCATGGAAGAGAGGGGGTGTGGAAGAAAGTAGTGGAAGGGGGAGGGATGCAGCAATGAATAGGGGAGGGGTGAGGCCTAGGGTGGTGTGGGTGGGGCTGTGGGCAGAAGAGGCAGGACGGGGAGCTAGCCTCCCCTAGAGGACAAAGGTGCCAGGATCTGTAGTATGGATGGGCCCAGGTCCCTCCACCCCTCACCATAGGGAAGTGGCTGGACAATTGGCTGCAGTAGTGACTGAGGCAAATGGCTACACAGCAGCCAGCAGATCTCCCGGAAAGGAGGGGAAGAGAGTGTGGCACAGCCGGAGAGCTGTGTCACTAATGAGGATGCCATAGTCCCAGGAGTGACATGGGTCCCAGAATAGAAGTGATGGCGGTGAGGCACCACCAGCAGGGGCTTCAGTGGAAAGCAAAGCTACTCTCCATGACAGCCAGCAGGAGGCGCCAAAGTGTTGAGTTCACCCCATTGCAGTGAGGATCAAGAATATGTCTGTTTGGTCTATCAGCTGAGACTCCACAGTGGTACTAATAGCAGATGTTACAGAGGTCTTGTAGCTTTAAAGAATGTTCTCCACCCTGATTCCCTGTGATTCTGTCAAACTATTCCTGCATTCCCTGTTCAGTGATAACTACCTATTCTTTGTTAAATTTCTTATACTTACTCCTTTGGCATTAAAATAGTCACACTCTTTTTAAATTAATGCAAAAAGAGGATTCCTGTGACAAGATTTAACATGATATCACCAAGCTGTGTCCCTCCAAACCTTCTCCTATTCTGCATGACCCTTTCTCAAGTGCTGAATAAATGAAGTTGAGACATTCTCACCTACAAAATATCCTTGCTATAAAAAAGTCTTAATTAGAGCCTTGTATATATAAAGCATATGTTCACAGATGATACTGGTTTCTTTATAGTTTTGTAAATTCTGTGTGGCTTACTATGAATTCTACCGTGCCAGTCCAATAATTGAAGTGGATCTTGTTATCATATACTCAATAATGATCATATTGGCAGAGATGAAGATCTCCCATGCAAATCCATGTAATGGATGTTTGATGGCAGAGAAAGAAAGATAATAGTTTGCTGAAAGCTTATACTCCTTAAGATTTGACTAAATGAAAGACTGTAATCTAAATGACAATCAGTAGTCTGGTGTTAAATCTGATCTCTTGTTTTCACTTTTTATTTGAGAACAAAGTACTCTACTTCATACTTAAAGAATTGTAGTCAGCAATGACAATTTATGAATCATTCTGTGGTATTCTCTTACATGGATTTTTTTTTTTTTTTTTTTTTTTGCACAGCTATTGTAAATCAGAGGGTTTCGTTTCAGTAGAAATGGTAGCATGAGTTGTAACACTTTATTCAGCATAAAGTAAGGCCTAGTTGTGTAACAGCTATGCATTTTTTCATGAGGAGTAAAAATGCCTTGCAAAAGCCATATTTACGAGGAGACCATTTCTGATTGCGTCTGATTTAAAGAGTAAACTGGATCAAGCACCAAATCCTGAAGTCCTTACTCAGTTGTTACTCAGACAAAACTACTATTTACTCAGTGGGAGCATTGCCTGAATAATAACTGAGTTAAGACTTCAGGATTTGGCCATGAATTTAGAGGAACGCAAAATGAATATTTTACATCAGGGGGACCAAACTTCTAGCCACCTAAATCCATGACAGACTCAGATTCTGCAGCATTATAATTTTCAGAAATGATGAGTTTCTAAAATTCCCCTTGAAGACAATGGGAGCTGTGGGTGTTGAGTTCTTCTAAAAATCAGACTCTGAAGATAGTGTTCCATAAATGAACTAATGTGCTGCTGTTTAAAAATGCCCTGAAACAATAGTGTTAAGGTAGATGTGAACTGTCTCCATTCACCCTAATGGGGAGCTAATTCAACTCTGAACCCCAGTGATACCTTAAAATGACAGTTTTTCAGAATGCAATTGTTTTTGTACTTTGTGTGCACAATTTTGCATGCAAAGTGAAAAAACTATACATGCAAGTAAGAGTCAAAATTGCTGAAGGAAGCAACATTATCTAAAAAATTGGCCCAAGATTATGAAAGTCAGGTTCCTAAGGTCAAATTAATGTCTTTAGTCCATAAGGAACTGTTATGATGATCTAGTTCGACCTTCTGAGTAACACAAGCTATCAAACCTCACCCCGTAGTTCATCACAGTAAGCCTTGCGAGCTAAGGAGTCTAAAGTAACGCAGAAACCTTGTGATGGCTCTTTGCACAGCAGTGAATTTTACTTTTCATCTACAGGACTTTAAACATGCAACCATGTTTGAACATACGTGCAGCATAGTATTCTTACATCTGAGAAATGTCAATCTGAGGCCCAAGATGGGTGAGGTAATATTTTTTTATTGGCTCAACTTCTGTAGGTGAGCGATGCAAGCTTTTGATCTTACACAGAGCTTTTCAGGTCAATCCCAGGGCCAGAAAGAGCATGGAGAGGCACAGAGGTAGCACATTCCTCTCTAGCCAGGAATGAGTGCTTTCCTCAAAAAACGCCCCTCCAGCAAAATAAGGCATTTGTCTACACTGCTGTCAAAGATGTATGTTGCAGCTCACGTGGGCATACCTGCACCTAGCTTTATTTAGAGAGTGAAGCTAAAAACTACAGTAAAGACACAGCAATGCAGGCTCTTATAAGCCTGCCTGAAACCCAGGCATATGTTCATAGTGCTAGCATGTGCCAGGGTCTGTCTCACT
The DNA here is from genome assembly GCA_007922155.1 of Mesoclemmys tuberculata. Taxonomy (NCBI): domain Eukaryota; kingdom Metazoa; phylum Chordata; order Testudines; family Chelidae; genus Mesoclemmys; species Mesoclemmys tuberculata. The sequence continues at coordinate 23,055,734 of ML675624.1, read as the reverse complement.
GACTAATGTGGCCAAGTGAGTTAGCCTGATAGATTTCATTCACTGCCAGATGTCTTTATCTCTTCATTGTAATGCAGACATCACAGACATTTGCTTCCTTCATTTAATTTCTTTTACAATTTGCAGACATGGTAGCAAAATAATTGGAATTTGTTTATTAAAAAGGGCCATGTTTGACACATTATCACACAGTCTGCCTTGCTGTTTTATTTTTAGCTGTGCTACTTAGATTAAAGCTAACATGGCATGCCTACCCAAACTGCAATCACATCTTTGAGGAGGGTTTGGGTATACCCTTAGAGAACATGGATAGGCCGCACAATATTCTAATTTTGTCCTCTGCTGCTGGGAAGATGGTGGCCATAGTGTGATATCTCAAAAGTGGGGAGAAAGAGGATAGATGTGTAGTGGTTATTAGAGAAACACAAGTTTCTGGGAAAACCTAAATGTATTTGCTAAGGCATGGTGTGATCCTCTGCAGAGAGAAGTGTTCCCACTTTAGTGGGCAACTGTAGCTGCTCTGTGGGAAAGATTTGTTCTTTACAGGGTGGCATTGCTGTATCACGGAATAGTTTTTCTAGGCACACATCATTATTACAGGCCTGATCGTTAATGCATATTACAGAAGGACTCCAGTGGCACTCCTGCTTGTACTTATATGAATAGTAAGAGTCCCTTCATAATTAATGTAACTGCAATCACTATATGATATACCGTAATACTGTTTTTGTTGATGTTGATTTTATCCATCTCATGATGAAAGCTGAGCATAAAATAAATAGTCCATTACTGTTTTTCAGTCCCTTTTTTATATTGTTCCAAATTCCTGAGAACAGGAGAGAGAAGAGGAGGAATAATCTTGATTTACCAGTTTTTTATTTGCAGAGTGTATAACCCTGTTGCCATGGAGATCAGCATTTAACTTGCAGACGTGACTCATTGCTGCCAAAGCTCTTGTAAAGGCAGCACCATAATGGAGAGTCAGGCAGATGTTTGATTATAATAAATAGCTTAATAAACTTTTGGGGGGAGGAGATCTTGATTTGCATTTACCATTCAAATGTTCACTTTGCAAGTAGGGGCTAGAAGAGGGAAGAAAAAGGAGAAATTAAAAATATCCTGTCTCAAATTCCAGGTTAAAGCTTACAAAGAGTTGCACCTTTTCAGAGACATTCTTTGCTCCTGTTTTATCCCAAGTTTTTATTTTTAGAGGATTTTGGAGGAAAAGAAATCTAATGCATGGCACCTGATCTCTTAGTAAGACTAAAGAACATAAAGCAATTGTAGCCATTGGAGGAGTGCTTTGGAACGCTTATCAGCAAAAGCTAATGTGCTATAGAACTTAAAGAACTTAGTTCTGAGAACCCTGTAGAAATGAGTCCACAACTATCCTGGAGTTAGTGATGGAATTTAAATGGTAATGCTTATATTCACCTGCCTAAAGTAGAGAACTAGATTTTCTGCTGCCTATAGTACCTGCTGGGCACCTGGGATTGGAACAGAGAAGAACTGATTGAAGCTTCCTGCTCTATTTGTAGCTCTTATGCCAGCCCAGTAGTTTAGTGGAACATGTTAATTACGAGACAACCTGATCTCGTACGGTTCGTATTGGGTGCAAGGTTGTGGGAATGAATCAAAGGAAACCTTCTTTTAGTACTGATGCTAATTGTTTATTGAAACCTTATTATTTATGTTTACATTGATTGAGCCTAAAATCCTGAACCCCTAGGGCTAAGCACTACACATTGAATAACAAAAACTTTTAACAATACACAATGTAACACACCTTCTTACACACACATATACACAACAATACTTTAACAAACCTTCCCTTTCCTCATACTTCTTACACACTACTCACCAATCCGACAGATGACAACAGAAACAAAAACAAATTCTTCATTCTCCAATTTGGTAACCCTTTTTGCCTAGAACTAATACCCTGAGTGGCCCTTGTCCCTTTTTTCTTGGGGTTTTCCTACTCAGTTTGTTAAACTGTGTGGGTTGTCAGCTCGTGCTACCTTTCTCTTTTGTTAATGTGGTGAGCGATGGGCTGGAGAGAGGCGAGACGGTTGATCAGGCCACCTTGCAACATGGTTCTGGTGCGTTCCCCGGGCAGGCGCAATTCTGGGTCCTGTTCCTGGAGCTCTCTGCCCTTTTGGTTCCTGACAATCCCTTTTATCTTCACTCCTGCCTATACGTCTGCATACCCAATTATGTCCAATTATGGTGCTGTTGTACATGCCTTTCTGGTACATGGAACCATTTCTTTTGCCGTGGTTGGGCTTGGCTACATGCACAACTTTGGATTGGTCTGTGTTTTGTCTTTTTCTCTTTTTTTGATTATGGGCCTGTTGTTTTTTGTTTGTTTTGTTTTGTTTTGTTTTTGTTTGTTTGCTATTTTTGTCTCCATCAGTACATTCTTTTGTCTGTTTTTCCCCTCCTTACATTACTTCCTTATCTCAATTGACCTCAGGTCACAAGGACCCCTCCGGAATGACAGAATATTGCAGTTCCAGTGTTGAGCTTTCCTAGGGCAGAAGTGAGGGTTTGACTTTAAAGGCTTGCTTTTATTTTGAAAGCAATGTTCTATAACTACCTAAGCTACTTATAAGGGGCTCATCTGGCTTTTGTTTACATAAGCAAGCGTGTGGACATGTACACACACACACATGCTCTCTTTCTCCTAGCGCTGGAGTCCTGGTAACTAACAACCATGCTGCAACTTGAGTTGGGAAAAAGTCTCTAGCTGCTCCACTTCTTTCTTTCAGTTAGTTGCAGGAGCCAATTATTTGGACCATATAGGAAAATTAAGGCAATGAGGCTTGGCTCCTGGATATAGAGTTTTAATGTACAGGAGATCTCCTTCCCACAAGCATAACCGGATTAATAGCTGCTGTATTTAGCCTTCTGGATAATATATAGACTAGAATACTGACTGTTGAATTGTCCCCAACCCCTTGTCTTTGTCTAGTCTCTCTAGGAATAATCTAACTTGAGTTCACCAGCATGTATATGGTGGAGAGGAAAGGTTGTGCACTCTGTGCCACCCATGGATGCTGCAGATTGGGTCAGCTCCAAGTAGGGTTCAGAGGGTGGGGCCTTGGTCCCATCTCCTCCCAACCCTTTCAGGCAGTTTGCTCACTGGGGAAGGAAGGGGTCAGCAGTTCATGTTCATAGGGACTGTAATAGTTGTTAGACCTTTTATAGGCCAGGCAAGGGAATAAACTTCTTGCACTATTTTAAACCTTTTGTCCCCAAAAGATACACCCAAGTACTGGGCTCAGTCTAATACTTAGGTGACCTTATTGCAAGCCAAAACTGGCACTAGAATAATGAAAAATATTATCAGATTCCTGCTTGTTGAAAGGACAACAGTTGTCTGTCAAGAGTTCCTGTCAATCAAGCTCAGGTCAGTAAGCATGTGTAAATTTCAAAAGAGAAAATATGTCAGTCCTGTAATTATTGGGGATTATTTTATTTCTTCTTTCATTGTGCATAGAATGTATCCATCAAACCATAGGGCAAGATTACCTTTTTCACTGGGTTAATTTGTGTCATAAGCATAAGATTTGTGGAAGTTTCTATCCTCATCTTTTCTCCTTCCCCTAACCCTGGTAGTTCTTACATGGGTGAGTAAGCTGATTGGAATAGTGTGCAGCACTGCTTTGGCTTCAGTACAGTTCCACAGCTCCATTTCATTGTCATCTTTGATTGTGAAAGGTTCATTTCACTGTAGATTATTAAATCAGGACACTAAATCACCGATGGAACCTCACTTCTGTTAACTTCCCAAGCAGTGTACAAATATGTTACCCTTGAAAGTTACCAAGAAACTATTTGTTGTAACAATGTAACAAGGACCCATAGTTGGAGATTCTACAACAGGGAGAATTATTAGATCACTTATACCAACTGTCATATATTGGGATAGCATAAGATTAGATTAAAGGAAAAGTGAATGTTGAAATGACTGAGCATATAATTAAATTTTTAAAGGGCTGGTAAACATCATGGAGTATTGAAATTAGATCTTCATACATCTTCTTAATTGTGAAATGGGAACATCAAAGAAAGGGCACACGGGAGTCGCCAACCTCTCTTGTGAGATATAACTCTTTCCCCTGTGTCTTTTGTATTCTTGACATTTTCTGTAATGCATCTAATGTGGCCCTTCTTAATAAATAATAAATTCCAATTGTTTGTCTGCAAATTGTAAAAGAAATTAAATGAAGGAAGCAAGTGTCTGTGATGTCTGCATTACAACAAAGTGATAGATCTAATCCACTGCCAGATGTCTTTATCTGACTGACTCACTTGGCCACAGTAGTCAGTGAGACTCCTCATGTAATTAAAGCCTGAAGACTGGGTCCATAGTTCCATATCTTTATAGCCCACTTCTGAATTATGTTTCTCTCTATTACCTCACTCTTCCTCTGAAAGTCTGATAAAGTTCTCTCTATGTAACAAACATAGTAAAATAGTGAATTTAGGGAAATGGATGTTCTTGTATAAGGGAGGAAAAAACCCTCTTGTGTATGAATTATAGACAAAAGTAAAAGGTACGGCTGTGCAGAGGACAGAAGTTCCATTTAGTCAAGCATTTCGATGCTTTGAAATGTGGTTTTGTTCCAAATCAGAAAAAAATCTGATTCGTTTCAATTTTGACTTTTTTATTTTGTATTATTATTAATTTATCATTTATGATATTATATTTCAGTTTCTTTTATTTTGTAACAAGTTGTTTCAAAACAAAAAAAAATCAAAATATTCCATTCCAAAAATGTCGAAACACGATGCTTTTATCAGAAAACATTTTTTTTCTGATTTTCTTCCAAAACAAAATTCTGGCACAATCAACCTGCTTTTGTAAAGGATTTTGATGGGATAGAATATTCTGACAGAATCCGGTTCCATCAAAGTTTCTCCATCAAGCTGTTGTAACAGACTTTTTTTTTTTTTTTAAAAAAAAGGTTGGATTGATTTTTCCATGTAACACAGAGCTGGCTGTGCAGGTTGCCAATTGTGACAGCAATCTACATTTGATTTATAGTGTATATCAATAAAAATAACACTGAGCAAGAAAACGATTGACTGTGCTAATGATGGCAGGAAATAGGGTTTTATGGTAGGATTTAGGGAATGTTCTTATGGTTGCACACAAAAAAGATGAGAGTCCCCTATCCAAGGATATAGGCACCCTTAAATAAAAATATTCCAAATATTTTTTTAAATATCATTTTTATGACTTTGTTTATCGACTAATCTAACCAAAAGTGGCCAGAAAAAAATCCACATCCTTTCACCACTCTCATACCTCCCCCCTCCAATCATTCCCTAAGAGCCAGGAAACATTAGATAGGCTTTGCATCATGCTCTAATGGTCAACAGTTTGGGGCTGTGCAGACCAAGGTGAGGAGTGAGTTCCAAGGCTGAGGGAAACTGACAGAAAACTATGTAGGTAGCTGCCTTTTCTGAAGAGCTCCATCATGAGCATCTCTGCTGACTTGAACTGTGATGGTATGTATCTTGCAAGCAGGCAGACCCTAGGGCATTTAAGGCTCTATAGATTAAGACAAGCATTTAAAATTCAACCTGGAAACCAACAGCACCAGTGCTGATTATAGATCACTGGTGTAATATGTTCATGGGGAGATGCCCTGCTTAATAAATGAGCTACTGAGTTCTTCACTAGTTCCATTAACACCATCAGTTTATTATGTAGCTTCATGTGGGGTGCATTGCTATAATCTAATCTCAGGGTGACAAAGGCATGGATGACATCATATGAGATAAAGGACCAGGAAGTTTTGGTGGTAAGTAAATAGAAAAAACCTGCCCTGGCAATTGTTGCTGGCTGATTACCTAGCAGTAGCTGAGAAACCAACCGTAGATTATAAACGCAAACAGCAACAAAATGCAGACATATCTTTAATCAGAGGCAGATATTATCTTCACCTCATATCCCAGTTGTTTCTCCTAATCAACCAACATCACTTCAGTTTTATCCTGATGGAGCCTCAGCTAGCTGTCATTCATGGTCCAGTCTTGGACAGACACTAGGTAAGACAAGATGAATAAGGTAATATCTATTGAACCAACTTCTGTAGGTGAGGGAAATAAGATTTTGAGTATATGCAGAGCTCTCTTCTACAATACTGCAGCCACTAGATAAGGTATTTAACAGCTCTGACTGGATCAAATGAGATGGAAATATGGAATTAGGTATCAGTATTTCACTGAATGCACCACAATGCATGGGTCATCCCTAATTCTCCAAGAGGCCCATATATTTCTTAAACAAGAGAGATGAGATTGACACACTACAGAACTGCACATAAGAACTCCCTCTTACAGGAAAGAGCAATTTTCCATCATCTCTCTTGGGGAATATGCAGCAAGAAAGAAATGGAGCCAACCAAAAGCAAGCCCTGCTCATCCCCCCGGTGACCTGCAAGTCAGTCACAACATTTCAACTAATTTTAACCCAGAATGGAAGATTATGAGATACAGGGACATATTTATGATTGCTTGAGCAGCAGCTGCATATATGCTTCTGTAAGAGAAGCTGGCCACCTGTCTTCAATCCAGGAGGCACTGACAATCTCAATAATGAGCCCAGTTGTTCACCGTGGCCTTAAAAAAACTGTGAAAAATGATAAAGTTATTTCACAGGGATCCAAGTAGACACTTTATTTACATTTTAGTGGCATTTCCATTAAAAATATTATTGCAATTGTTATCAAAATGGTTAGAAAAAAGTTTCATTTATCAAAAAGCCAGTTTTCAGTAAACACAAATGTTAGTAATGGTTTTGATATTAAAACGTTGTTAAAATTTTGACTAAGCTTTTTGAGTTTAAAAAAAAAAAAAGTGACCAAAGTAATTTTGTTTTCCAGAATGGTCATTTATTCATAAAAAATTTGTCTGAAAGTTTTTCTCCAGAACTAGTTGTCACATAAAGTGCTTCCACCACATGCAATATTTGAGTGACAATGACTGAAACTCTAAAGAGTGAGAACTTATTTCTGCATGATCCTGCTCTGCCATATGGAAGCAGCGAGCTCTTCCATATAAGCCCAATTTAATCTACAAAGTAGGAAGAGATTTCCTTACAATGGTAGGCATTTTATTTGGTAGCCCAGTGTAGACAACTCAGATTCATCAAGCTGTGTCCACCATTGTGTATTGTGCAATGGGGGTTCTCAAACTTTTTTTGCCGAGATCCCCTTTGCAAATATTTCAGGCTGTAACAACCCCTTCCCCCAAGAGTGGTAATCCCCCCCGTGCCATGCCACCCTCACTGACCTATGTGGGGGCTGACAGCTCATGACCCCCGCATTATAACCTTGTGACCCCGAGTTTGAGAACCCCTGTGCTATGCATTGGTTGACTGATACATTATATTCCATGAATCAGTCACTTTGAACATCCTCTGCATTTTGATTACAACTTGGGTCACATTTTTATGGCGTTTATGTAGGTATTGAGGCCAGATTTCCACTGATCCATATGCCCATCTCACTGAAGATACGTTCCAAACCACATATTGCACAGTGTAAATTGTCTCATACTAGCTGGCTGAGCCAGATCCTCAGTTCATTTAAACTGAAGTAGTTTCATTGATGTCATCAGCTGGGAATCTGGCTCAGCTACTGTAGGTGGAGTACTGCCCAAAGTCTTACATTATTTCTAGAAGCTATAAAGCATATGTGAAGAAATCTGGTGTTAAATTACAGATTAAAAACCTGGAGAATCTATCCCTTTAAGGTTGCCCGCTAATAAAAAATATGTGGTATTTATTCAGAATGGGAATGGTGATTAGAATATAATTTTATTGCTATTTGAGGGGATACAGGTTTCCTAAGTGAGGCAGCAGAGAAAGATAAAATGGAGCCAGCCGGACTATATGGTTGTCTACAGCAACGGAAAGGGGCAAAACATAACATATTAACTGCTATTTAAAGTACTAATTAAAATGGTCCATGAATGAGTAAATAAATAATTTCAATGGTAATTTTTAACAGCTACTGCCCATAAAAACCAGCACAAATAAATCTATTGGTCATCTAGAAAGTATAACAAGATCCTCTAATTTAAATGCATAGCATACAGTGGGCAAACATTCAAGCGAATCAGCGTCAGGATGTTATTCCCATTACATTACTCAAAATTCTGTGCAGTAATTAAGAGAGATGAGTAAAATAAATATATTCTGTGCTAAAGATCACAACATCTGGTAAGTAACTATTTGTAGCCACTGAGAGAAAGGTTGAATTCTGTTCTGATCATGCCAAGGACAATTTTCTCAAGCATGAAGGTGTGGCTAGATGGAATTAAGAATTTCCTGCAAGTCAATTATAGTCAACCAGTCACCTTGGCGGTGCCACTCTTTTACATGCTCTTTGGTTTCATGCTTCCATTAAAGCTATTAGTCAGGTCCTGACTAAGATATTGTACACTGTACAAATGACTCTCCCCTTTCTTGAGGGTGGCTGTCTTCTCGTACTCCCAAATCATCCCCTCTTTTCTTTTCCCTAATATTCCGTATTTCATCATTCTTCCTTTGATCACAGCAGATGTCTTCAGTATAGCCCCTAGGTACTGCAGTAGAGGGGGGTCACTACAGGGCAATTTGTAGTTTTCAGCTAGCCGTCCTTCTCTAACCCCATTCCCAGGACCAAATATGCAGCACTCACATACATGTCAACCTGGACAGAAGTGACCATGAGATGGTAGAGGTTGGGATCCTAACAAAAGGAAGAAAGGAGAACAGCAAAATACGGACCATGGACTTCAGAAAAGCAGACTTTGACTCCCTTAGGGAGCTAATCCCCTGGGAGCTAATATGAGAGAGAAAAGTGTCCAAAAGAGCTGGCTATATTTTAAAAAACCTTACTGAGGGCAGTAAGAAACAGGAACAAACCATCCCGATGTGCAGAAAGAATAGCAAATATGACAGGTGAGCAGCTTGTCTTAACAAGGAAATCTTCAGTGAGCTTACACAAAAAGGAAGATTACAAGAAGTGGAAGCTTGGTCAGATGACTAGGGAGAAGTATAAAAATACTGCTTGAGAATGCAGGAGTGAAATCAGGAAGGCCAAAGCACAATTGGAGTTGCAGCTAGCAAGAGACATTAAATGTTTCTACAGATATGTTAGCAACAAGAAGATCAGGGAAAGTGTGGGCCTCTTACTGAATAGGGGAAGCAATCTAGTGACAAATGATGTGGAAAAAGCTGAAGTACTCAATGCTTTTTTTGCCTCTGTCTTCACAGGCAAGGTCTGCTCTCAGACTACTGCACTGGGTAGCACAGAATGGGGAAGAGGTGAGGAGCACTCAGTGATGAAAGAACAAATTCATTTATTAGAAAAACTGGACATGTATAAATCCATGAGGTCAGATGCATGACATCCAAAGGTGCTGATGGAGTTGGCTGATATGATTGCAGAGCCATTGAACATTATCTTTAAGAACTCATGGTGATTGGGGGAGGTCCTACCCCCCTCTCTAGTCCATACCAGCATTTGTTCATGCAAGCATATGATTGACTATATGAGGCTTCCTTGTAAACTCAAGCACTCTGCATACAAACATAGTTCATAGGTTTCTTTCATGTAAGCAGGACTTCTGGAGAGAATTAAATAAGTGCTGTATGCATGACACTTTGCCTACCTCGTTCTTGGGTCAGACAATTAAGTGCCCAGTTCTGTCACTGTTCCATAATGAGTAGTACCTAACTCCATGAATAGTCCCAATAAAACCAATAGAATACTTGTAAGGTATTACTAACCTGAGTAAGGATGGTAAAATTGAGCCCTTTGGGAATGCCCCTTTGTTTATATACACCTTAGTTCATGATTAGATCAAATTAATTTATATCTGTGAAATATTAATTTATTTACAGACTTGGGGCCATATTCTGCTCTCATTTCTACCAGTGAAAGTCCAGAGTAACTCCACTCGAGTTACAAGTAATTCCCTATATTTTTAAGCTCTCTGAGGAAAACTGAAAGCTTCTCATAACATGGGAACTTCAATCCTCCTAAGTGTTTACTCAGCCTGAGACCAGCTTTGGTATGCTTCAGGGCTGAAGCTCTGCTCTTGCAAGTTAGGTGAGAGGCTAGTGAATGTGACTGAATTTGCATGATCTGCAGGGAATGCTGTACTCTATGTTAACACAAAGATAGACAGTGAAGTCAGTAGAGGTCCCCTGATTTATACCCCCTGTGGACCATTGTACTGCAGTTTATGAAGCCTGTATAACAATGTACTTTTCTCTCTGTGTGTGTGCGTGCGTGCGCCTCTCACATTTTTCCTCCCTCTCTTCTGGGGCAAAAAAGGAAAGGACTTCAGTCCTATAAAAGAATGAGAAACCTCCCACTAAACTCCATTAATGTTAGAGGAGTATAAGGTATTCTGAGATAATTCCCAGGATAACTCATTTAGCTCAGGTCAGCTATTTTTAAAGTTCTCTCAGGTAGCAAGTTTGGAAATGGTCTCCAAACCTCATAAGAACTGTCAGATTCATTTTTCATTCTTGCAGGGTTTTTTCTGCATGAACAGGATTTCTAAAAGTGGTGATATCCACTATGATGATGATGATGGGGAAATCTTTTATCTTGCTCATCAGTATCACCTTCCATGCTACAAGTGACAGCCTCAGGGAGGCCTTGCTTGAAGAAGAGAACACACAGCAATTATTCATTATGGGAAGCAGTGCACCCAGTAGATTAAACACTGGATTAGATAATATGAGTCCTGGGTTCTATAACTAACTGCCACAGAACTGTTGTATAGTCTTAAACAAGTCACTTAATCGCTCTTGCCTCAGTTTCCCCATGAGTAAAACAGAGGTAATGATACTTACCAACTTTAATAAAGTGCTTTGAAATATACAGATGAAGAGTACCTCGTAGGTTATCAGTGGTGTTATTTTAATTGTTGTTTTAATCAAGACAAAGGTTTTACTAGAAATTGTGTTTGAATCCTATTTTTGGTGTATTGTGCCTTGGGTGGGGATGCTTAATTAAAATAAATCCTTATAATTATAATAACATGTTTTATAGTTGTACATATCTTTAGCTTAATTTATAGTGAAAGGAACATTGTTAAAGATAGAAAAGATTAAGAAAACATAAAACAGGCATCAAACTTCTTAGGTAAAAGTTTCACCCTCGTGAGTAATCCCTTGGAAACAACACGTGCCATATTGGACAATTCAAGGCAGGTAAGAGGTGCAGCCCTCCATCAAGTCTCTCTGCTTAAAAATAGGGAATTCTATGTAATAAAGCAATGTTTCTCTCACTTTCCTTTCTACATGGGAAAAACTTGATTTAATCATTTTCCGTTTAAAGAAAATTCTAGTCAGTTAATATGGTATGAAGACTGGCTGGATGCTACAGTACATAAATAATCAAATAAGATGTTTTATAGCTCTATTGTAATTGAGCCACCTAGACTTGGTGTATTTAATCAATGTTCTTTCCTTTGAAACGTATTTTGGCTGTTAGACAAGTACTAGGCCACCCAGAGTCTTTCATCTCTGATGTTAATTGACTATTCTATGCCAATTACTATAGCGTGCTGGAATCCAAAGTAAATTTATTCTAGTTTCCAAAACAAATTAATTTGTCTTCCCAATTAAAGAATGCAAATATACTGATAGTTCATAGAGAAAAGATGTATCACACTCAGAATTAAAAGTTGGAAGGAGAGTACATGGAAAAACAATGAAAAAGATGACCTCTTTTCCTATGATTCCCTTTACTGTTGATCATGGATGGCAATTTGCTAAAGCTTATGTGTGGACCATCAGGAATAAATACAGGGCAAGGTCAACACAGTGTGGAAATTATGAGGAGGGAGAAAAAAATCCATCAACTGCTGGGTTTTATGTGAGCCTTAAAATACACTAGAGAGTGGAAGTGCACAAACCAAAATAAGTGTAAACTAAGGAGAAAATACACTCTAGTGCAAAATAAGTTGATTACATGGCTGCATCCCAGAATATCTAGGGAACAAAGAGTTTAGCAGGACTTAAAGACAAGTAGCTCTAGATTCAGCATAGTCATTTAAGTTTATTTTAATCAGAGTTCAGGATGCTGATGTAAAGGAGAGAGGACAGTCTGACAGCCAAAACTGAATCCTGTGGGACTCTGTGTGAGAGAATTCTGTGGAAAAGCATCCATCATGACACTTGGACTGCCTGGAAAGAAATTAGCAGAGCCATTTTATTGAGGTTCTATCAGTTCATGACAAAAACAACGGGAGTCCTGTAGCACTTTAAAGACTAACAAATTTAATTTCTGGAGGCATAAGCTTTCATGGGCTGCCACCAACTTCATCAGATGCAAGAAACAGAAATCTATTGGGGTGTGTGTATATATATATATATATATATATATATATATATATATATACACACATCCAAGGATAAGGAACAGCAGTAGAGAGGGTAGGTGTAGGAAAGTCCATTCAGTTAGAGTAGCTGAGGCCTATTCACAACCATTGATTAGAAGGTGAGAATGTGTGAACAGTGACAATTACTTCTTGTAATGAGAGAACCATTCCAAGTCCTTATTCAGTTCATGACAGGATGAGTAGGTGGGTCTCTACTCAACAGGGACAAAAGCAGCTGACAAATTAGGTATGTGGCAGAGTTAGAATAGTTTCATCTCTCTGAATTGCTGTGAGGTCATCCTTCACCTCCAGCAACATTAATAGTACTCTGACTTTGCCCGAAGCCATAAGGTGAGGGTGGCAGGCTATAGGTGGAGGTGAGATGTTGCTAAAGCTGATTTGTGATCACCTATCCAATAACCTTGCCCTGGAATGAGGGTTTCTCTCTTGCCTCTAGGCTTTGAATTCTCCACAATGCAATAGCCCTTGTATTTTTTTCTCTACTGAAAACTTTATTTCCCAACCTCTAGAATATTTGACTTTGCAAAGTTACTGCCTAAATCTTTGAATAATTGTTTTTGATAACAACTAAAGAGCCATCTTAGATCTGCCATAAAAATGTATTTTTGAGATATTAGATCTATATGGAATCTGTTAGTTTATATAAATGTTTTGGCATCATGTCATGTTTTGTTTGCTTATGTGGTATATCATGTAAGCAGCAGCTGCACATAATAATAATAATAATTCAGACAGAAACTAACGCCCACTAAAGTCAATGAAAAGATTAATTGATTGTCTTCAATGTGCTCTGGATCTATCCTGTAAGACAATGGATGGAATTTACTGATGTGTGCGTAACTACTGAATACAGAATTCTACCAGAACTAACAATAAGGAATTCTCCAAGATTTAACTATACAGCAAGACCTTTCTAATACTATCTGTAATAACTCCATTTGGTGATCCTCAGCAATGTAACTGTGCACAGTGCTGTATTACATTTCTGTTCAACAGAGCAAGGAGAAAAGTGGGACCCGGAATTTGATGCCACAGTTAAGAAGATTCATTCAATTTGTTGTGCCGTATATCGGGCCTAATTAGGAAGTGAGGTTCTGTAGGCACAGTAAAGTCCTTCATACATAAAAATAAGAAGTAACTAGCTGATTCAGTTTACTTTACTGAATCAGCCTACTTATGCTTGATCCAGAGTAGGGATGTGTGATGACACAAAGGCACAGCTTTTATGCTGCAGAGGACAAAATGAGGTTGAAGAGTGGTAATAAATTAGGAAAGTAGATTTAACCCCACAAGCTATTTGTTACAGTTGCTACATTTTACTGAACAATTTGAATGTTTTTGTGCCTCCCAAGGTGGTGGTCTTGATTTTCTGTAGATGAGCAATGCTATGAAAAAAGATAAAAAGCAGCAGTTACCGTTTCATAACATACACTGTCTTTATCAACAGCCACCAAGCACTGACGTTCCCCTAGCAGGTCTCCAATAATAAATGAACGTAAATCAAGTATTAGTGCAATCATGCAGGTCATTTATAATTGCCAGGAATTTAGACATTAGCAAGCAAGTAGCAGAAGGTGGTTTTGACATGCAGAAATCTATCACAAATTATATTGCTACCTATTATAATAACTACAGTGCTTTGATTAATGTGGTGGGGATGCCACAGAGAAATGAAAGCAACTGTAGTTGGATGAATAATGAAGAAAGCCTATTCTTGTTGCAGAGAAATATTTTGACAAATAGTGCTATATAGGAAGATCAGAACATTGCTGCAGTATAATGAAAACATTAGTATGCCAAAATTAGTTCATGTATGTGATATGAAAGTGCTCTCTAGATGTCAATAAATAAGAAAATGATGATCCACTTATTTAAATATCAATGTGATCTTTTCTTGTGTGCAGTTTCCTCCTGTTAACCACTTTGAAAACTAAAATTTATGTACAGTAAAACCTTAACATACGAGCGAGTCAACTTACGAGTTTTTTGAGATGCGAGTCGTCGCGCGGTCGATTTTTTGCTTTGAGATGCGAGCCAATATTTGAGTTACGAGTGAGCTTACGCCACCCGCCGCCACTAGGAGGAAGCGTGCAAGCGTTCAGTTCACGTGTTTATCTCACCGTGCTCGCATCTTTGTCTGACCTTCAAGGTAAATACACTTAATAAAACCAGTTTATTTCTTTACATTCTCTTTTATTATGTATTATTTTTTATACATTATTTGTTGTTTATAAAGTACATTTTTCTTATTTAAAAACATGTAAAAAAAATTGGGGTGGTTTTTGGGGGGCGGGAACAGATTAATAGCATTTCAGTTAATTTCAATGGGGAAAATTATTTTGACATACGAGCAAATTAAGTTACAAGCTCAGTCACAGAACGAATTAAACTCATAAGTCAGGGTACTACTGTATTGATATCCTTCCTCATTTCCCTGCAGTTCACTCCTTGTTTTAAAGAATTGTGTATACTACAAACTTTTAAAAATAGGTTTATATTCAAGATTGATCTGTGACTTCACATGTGGTTCTGCTTTTTTACATGGTAAGTTCAGAAGGCAATACAAACAGCTGTGATATTTAATAAGTTTGCTTTCACTTTCTCTTTCTCTCCTTCTCTTGTCACTTCCTGTTTTTGTTTTTCTTTGTCTACTCAAATCTATTAATCTAATCTTCTCTCTACTGTATTCCTCCTTCTAATCAGTCTTATCTGGAGTATCTACTATTTATCTTCATCATCTTTTGTGTATGTCACATATGTTCAATCTGATAATTATCTTTTCATTTATGCTTATCTATACTCTTGCTCTGTTTTTCCCCTTTGAAATTATTATAGAAAAATTATGACAAAGCATTCTCTCTCTCTCTCCACTTACAGTTGATAACCACCCACAATGCACATATCCAATTCCTCAACTTCACGCTCCAGTGCACAACCTTAACTCTGACCTATAATACATTATTACTGTTTTTAAAAATACTGAGGTTAGAGTAGAAACTGAGTTTTCATGAGACTGGGAGGAATTAGCTGTAGGGTGAGAAGAAATCTTCGGTGAGTTTAAACACCATAAAGGAAGCTTATAAGAAGTGGAAGTTTGGACAGATGACTAGCAAGGAATATAAAATACCACTCAGGCATGGAGGGGTGAAATCAGGAAGGCCAAAGCACAATTGGCATTGCAGCTAGTAAGGGTAACAATAAGTGTTTCTACATGTAGGTTGGCAACAAGAAGGTCAGGGAGAGTGTGGGCTCCTTACTGAATAAGGGAAACAACCTAGTGACAAATGATGTGGAAAAAGCTGAAGTACTCAATGCTTTTTTTTTGCCTCTATCTTCACAGACAAGGTCAGCTCTCAGACTACTGCACTGGGCTGTACAGAGTGGGGAGGAGGTGAGCAGCCCTCAGTGGTGAAAGAACAGGTTCAGGACTATTTAGAAAAGCTGGAAATGCATGAGTCCATGAGGCCAGATGCAATGCCTCTGAGGGTGCTAAGGGAGTTGGCTGATATGATTTCAGAGTCATTGGCTATTATCTTTGAAAACTTGTGGCAATTGGGGGAGATTCCAGAAGATAGGGAAAAGGCAATATAATGCCCATCTTCAAGAAAGGAAAGAAGAAAGATCTGGAAAACTACAAACCAGTCAGCCTCACCTCAGTCCCTGCAAAAATCATGGAGCGGATTCTCAATGGATCCATTTTGAAGCACTTGGAGGAGAGGAAGGTGATCAGCATGGATTCACCAAGGGCTAGTCTTGCCTGACGAAACTGATTGCCTTCTATTATGAGATGACTGGCTCTGTAGATGTGGGGAAAGCAGTGGATGTGATATACCTTGACTTTAGCAAAGCTTTTCATATGGTCTCCCACAGTATTTTTGCCAGCAAATTCAAGAAGTATGGGTTGGATGAATGGACTATAAGGTGGATAAAAAGCTGGCTAGTTCATTGGGCTCAACAGGTAGTAATCAATGACTCGATGTCTAGTCGGCAACCCATATCAAGCAGGGTGTCCCAGAAGTTGGTCCTGGGGTGGGTTTTGTTCAACATTTTCATTAATGATCTGGATGATGGGGTGGATTGCACCCTCAGCAAGTTTGCGGATGACATTAAACTGGGGGAGTGGTAGATATGATAGAGGGTAGGGATGGATACCGAGTGACTTAGACAAATTGGAGGATTGGGCCAAAAGAAATCTGATGAGGTTCAACAAGGACAAGTGCAGAATATCATGCACTGCTACAGACTGGAGACCAACTGGCTAAGCAGCAGTTCTGCAGAAAAGGACCTGGGGGTTACAGTGGAGGAGAAGCTAGATATGAGTCTACTGTGTGCATATAGACCTACATTAGTAAGAGCATTGACAGCAGATCGAAGGAAGTGATTATTTCCCTCTATTCAGCACTCGTGAGGCCACATCTGGAGTATCGTGTCCCGTTTTTGGGCCCCTCACTACAGAAAGGATGTGGAAAAATTGGAGAGAGTCCAGTGGAGGGCAGTGAAAGTGATTAAGGGGCTGAGGCACATGAACTGGGCTTATTTAGTCTGCAGAAGAGAAGAGTAAGTGGGGATTTGATAGCAGCCTTCAATTATCTGAAGGGGAGTTCCAAAGAGGATGGAACTTGGCTGTTCTCAGTGGTGGCAGATGACAGAATAAGGAGCAATGGTTTCAAGTTGCAGTGGGGGATGTCTAGGTTGGATATTAAGAAAAACTTTTTCACTAGGAGGGTGGTAAAACATTTGAATGGGTTACCTAAGGAGGTGGTGGTGGGATCTCCATCCTTAGAAGTTTTTAAATCCCAGCTTAATAAAGCACTGGCTGGGATGATTTAGTTGGGATTGGTCCTGATTTGAGCAGGGGGTTGGACTAGATGACCTCCTGTGGTCCCTTCCACACTAATGTTCTATGATTCTATGGTGGAAGTGATAGGACATATCCTTTGGTGATGGGGTGTCTCTAAATGTGTTTGGATATTTGAATGTATAGGTGTTAAGGAACGGTGATAGTGCCCTGATTGGTGATTTCCTTGATTTTTCAGTCATGGTCCTGGCAGGAAATGCAGTTGAATAACTACCTTTAAGTTAACTAAGTTTTGTGTCCAACATGTTCACTAACAGTATTAAGATATTGCAGTCCATTTGTTTCGTGCAATAATGATTCAGTGATGGCAAATGGCTATTATGCACCATTACACAATAACATGCTTTCCATCACACTTAGCCTTTAAATTGGCTAGGAATCCTTTCTGCTGTCATTGAACACACACTGGACCTGTGACATAACATTTATCTGTGCCACAGCTGTCAAAGCTGTCTAAGGCTCCGAATTTAGATAACATTCCATGTAGTGTGGAAAAGAGATTGTCATCGCTAGGTGAAATAACGTTCCGTTGTATTAGTTTAATCCTGAGATTGGAGGGTGTTAGTTTTCACGGGTTGTGGTAGATGGTGAGATTTGGGAACGAGGTGGAAGATATGAGGCTGCTTTACTTTCTGGAAAAGGACAACAGTATTAGTTAATCCCCATCATTAGTTGCAATTACCAGTACTGGCCTATATCAAAGAAGGTAGAAGATACACTGCTGTCAGATTATTACCATGCAGCAGTGTGTTTAGATCTATTCTGAGCGTGTTGGAATTTTGCATCCAAGGGACAAAAGGGGGGGGGATTTGTTAGGGACGCAGCAAATTGCATTTGAATAATACTGAATATTGGTGCTGTTGTAACGTTTACTTTCTGTACATATTGCACGTCCCCTGAATTCCCTTTTCTGGTGTTACTGATCTCAGTCGTTGGGGGTGGAGCTATGCTGTACCACTTGCATTACTGTCCTGAGTAGAGGAGGCTGCAGAGCTGCACTGGACCAGGAAGAGGATCAGAGAGATTATTTTTCAGGTATGCACAATCGCTCCTCAGGTTTTAACTTGTGCACCATGGGTGGTGAGGGTGTGATGTGTTTCATCTGCTAGATCAGATTCTGTGCTGCTCCTTCTCCACAAGCTAATGGGGGGCAGGGCGGGGGGGATCAGGGCCAAGATTTCCACATCCCCTCTTGGCATCCTGATCCTGTAGTAGCAGAAGCAAAGTCCCTGCACTCCTCAGAATGGAAGAGAGAAGCCCTTGAGAGAGGCCCAAGCACAGCTGTACAAGGGGTGTGTGTGTGTGTATGTGGAGGGTGGGGGCAGGCGGGCGGGAAGAGAGATTGTTGCTCGCCCTTCTACATCCATGCATGGGTCTCTTGCAATCCTGGCCCTTGGTATTTTCCCTCGGCTTTGTCCCTATAGTCTGACACCTGTAAGCAATGTGTATTGCTAGAAATTATTTTCCAGTAAAACCTTCTGACTGGCTTTTTACTTTGGAATCAGTCAAAAATACTTAGTTACATGACATGTAACTAGTATCATATTGATGTATCAAACTGTAGTGATTCTCCTTGAAACTTAATATTTATTTAGTTTGTAGTTTTGATAAGGACTGCTACAAAATTCCCACAAGGATAAAATACAACAAAACAAAAGATGGTTGTTGATTTAAACTTGTTCAGAAATGGCACATCTGATTGTCTCCCCCCCCACCCAAAAAAAGCATGTCTGTTTCACATCAATGCATATCTGAAACTTCCTTATGTGCTGTATGTGACTTCTTTTTACCTGATTATATCATATAAAAGTATCTACTAATGTTTCAACATTCACGAATGGTTAGATATTTTTTTAATTTAAGAATATATTTATTCTGTTTTGAATTAAGTTTCTGACCTTACACATCAGAGTAATGCAGGGATAGTAACTAAATATTGTAGCATGAAAATTGTACTTGTAATTTCAGGCAAAAGCATTATTGTGAAACCTTCACATAATCCATTGTAACAGTAAGTATACTAATGACTCAGCTTGGCCTGTGATGAAAATTGCTCCGAGTGCCATTCCATTGTAATTAGCAGCTTCCAATCAGAAAAATACTGGGTGTCACATTATGATCATCTTTGTTGATTGGCACCCCACTTTACAAATATGTCTCCTTTCAATAGAACTGTTTGTGAAGTAAGATATCATTCAATGTAAGAGGATCAGGATCTAGCCCACTATTTGGGTTGATGTAATGAGAAATGAAATGAAGTGGTGCGCTATTAATTTGGCACTAGTTTTCCCTTCAGTGGGATACAACACTGTCAAACGTGGCAGGTGTCAAATAAGATCTGCTTGGTGATGTGTTGGTTAGGGTTGTCTTCCTTTACACTGTGACAAATCCTGTGGCCTCAAGAGAAGAGTGATGAGGGACTAGAGAATCTTCATGTCTCTCACAACCATAACCAGGCCCATATTTGTGTAATTGGAATTAGAGGGAGAGGGTGAAGATCTTGCAGGAGGGTCCAAAGAATGCTGCTCTGGAATTTTTTGAAAATATTTGCCATTTGGTGCTGTCACAGGGTGCTGACTGAGAACTGAAGGTTAAGCCAGCCCTCTGCCCCGGAACTCTAATCAAAGGGGGAATGAAGCCAGCTGAGCGAGCCTGTGGGCCTGGGCTAACAGGGAGCAGCTGTTACACTCATTACAGCAGCCCTACAAAGGCTTACAGGAAGGAGCTTGCGGGAGGGAGGGAGCAGGGCTTACCAGAGAGGAGCAGGAGGAAAGGAAGGGGGTGAGTGGTCAGCCTGGGAGGGAGAAGCCCTGAGAGAAGGGCTGGGTCCGTGTGGCCCCTGAGCCTGGACTGTACTTGTAAATAGTTGGTGGTGGGAAAAGCCTGTAAATAAAGAGCATGAGTAGGAGCACAAAGCTGTGATCTGCTTGTGGGGCAGAGGACCTGAGCACTGGGGGGCTTGTGTGAACCTGCTATAGTGCTATACTTACTCTTCAATCTCTAGGAGCACCAAGTGATAACACTAGACAAGGGCTAAGCTCCCTCAGTGGTAGGGAAACCGCCCCTTTGCTCCTGGGATTTTGTTAAACTTGTGACACATGGGGATCCCCCTTCAGCTCATCCCTGAATCTGCCAACTTTATTTAGCTTCATGGGAATGCATGTCATGCAAACCATGCACACTGAGCCATCTGCTTCATGTTGTGTACAAACTGCAAGAGTGCCCCAGAAAAGTGTTGTAGGTGTATTCTTCTCATAGATGAATGGAGCTGGCAGGGTAAAGTGGATGATCTAAAGTGTATCAAGTAGGTGCCTGTGAGCTAAAGGAAAGCAATTTTGATTTTTTTGTGTGTTGAGGCAGGCAGATTCCAAGTTGTAATTTTATCTGCATTGTAGTTTTCATTTTGGATGGCAAATAGTTCCTATATGTAAATGGGACCTTAAGAGTTATCTTAGGCAGTTACCATCATTATATATTATTTTTTGGTGCTGATAATTTGCTGAATGCTGTATAGAGCAAAATAAACAGTATTTTAAAGTTGTAGCCCAATGCACTTTAATATGACTATTGTAAGCTGTAGTGCTGTGAGATATTATTGTTGAATACTGTATTATTTTTATAAGACACTTCAGATAAAATGACTAATCCAAACTTCACCCACAAATTGAACTGACCTATGAGATTTGAAAAAGCTTAGTTTTAAAAAGAAACCCAACTGTTTTTTTACTATTTTTTATTGGATTTGAAAGTGAAAATACCAAACAATCTTTTGTGAAAGGTTATCCTTAGACAAATCCTGTTGCTGCTATAAATCTTCCATGAAGGCCTGTTCTTTTGAGATTTTCAACATCAATTCTAGGACGGTTTCAAATAAGTTCAGGTTTCAGATAAACATCAAACAGTTAGATGTTTATATCCAAACTGAATTTCTTAAAATGTAGGTAATAATTAGTGCTGAATGAACTCATAACACTTTGAAGTTAGCAAATTGTGTTTCTGTCATTTATGAAAAAGTAAAAGGGAACTTTTCTGTTTCTACTTCTGTTAAGATTCATTGAGGTGTAAGTGCTTTTGAAGTAGTGCATAGTGATTAGGGTCCTAGTGCATATGAAGAATAGATAATTATAGGACTTAGGTTGCTTAGTATGATGTACTTGAAGGTAGTAGAGATACTGAAGCAAAATACTGAATAGCCACAGAAAATACTTCCTTGAAGAACTAACAGTGAATTTGACAGTTTTGATGGTGAAAAGTGGGAAGGAAAAGACCTTCTTGGTCTCTCAGCATTATTGTAGGATTAAACTGTGCCTCTCGTGCACTCCTGGGCCAAAGTTCCCCTCTTCAGAGCTTTCTAAAGATCTCTGTTCACTCGACATTCTTCAATATGGCTCCTACAGATGGTGGACCATCTTTTTCCCCAATTGATGGAAAAGTTCCATAGTTTTCCTGCACATCTTAAACATGAGACACTGGTGCTCCTGCTGGCAGGTCTGCCATCATCTTCTCAGTTTCTTCTTTAATGCAGATGCCTTTGACTCTGATTTCTTTTCCTACAGTCCTACACTGATAACTAGAAAGGAGCTAAGGTCATGACAGACATAAATCAGCTAGTTTAGACTCAGAGGAGACATACAACTTTGAAAATGCACTCTACTTTATTATTTTTATCTACTGATGAGAAGTCCTCAAACATCCTGGAAAGTTTTTTTTACTATCATGCCTTCTCTTTACAAAACAATGAGCCTAAGGCGAGTCCTCAACTTTTTCCCATTGTTTAAAATTTTCCTTAGTTATCTTTATTATCTAGTATATCATGGTGAAGAATGCAAGTTTCCCACTGGGGAAACTATTTATTTGTGGTGGTAACAAAATCCTGGACATTGCCACTATCAAGGGGTTATAGACTCATAGGTCAGAAGGGACCAATATGATCATCTAGTCTGACCTCCCGCACAAGGCAGGCCACAAAACCCTACCCATACACATTTATAACAACCCCGAACCCATGACTGAGTTATTGAAATCCTCAAAAGTGAGATTTGAAGACCTCAAGCTGCAGGGAATCCACCAGCAAGCGACTCATGCCCCATGCTGCAGGGGAAGGCGAAAAACCTCCGTGGCCCCTGCCAATCCGCCCCGGAGGAAAATTCCTTCCCGACCCCAAATATGGCGATCAGCTAAACCCTGAGCATGTGGGCAAGACTCACCAGCCAGCACCCAAAAAGGAATTCTCTGCAGTAACTCAGTTCCCATCCCATCCAGCATTCCCACAGACCATTGAGCAGACTTATCTGCCGATAATCCAAAATCAATCGCTCAAATTAAACTATCCCATCATAACATCCCCTCCATAAACTTATCAAGCTTAGTCTTAAAGCCAGATAAGTCATTTGCCCCCACTACTTCCCTCGGAAGGCTATTCCAGAACTTCACTCCCCTAATGGTTAGAAACCTTCGTCTAATTTCTAGTCTAAATTTCCTAATATCCAATTTGTACCCATTCGTCCTCGTGCCTATATTAGTACTAAACTTAAACAATTCCTCTCCCTCCCTAACGTTAATCCCCCTGATATATTTATATAGAGCAAGCATATCCCCCCGGAGCCTTCTTTTGGCCAGGCTAAACAAGCCAAGCTCTTTGAGTCTCCTTTCATAAGGCAGATTTTCCATTCCTCGGATCATCCTAGTAGCCCGTCTCTGAACCTGTTCCAGTTTGAATTCATCCTTCTTAAACATGGGACACCAGAACTGCACACAATATTCCAGGTGGGGTCTCACCAGCGCCGTATATAACGGCACTAACACCTCCTTCTCCTTGCTGGAAATACCTCGCCTGATGCATCCTAAAACCGCATTTGCTTTTTTAACAGCCATATCACATTGGCGGCTCATAGTCATCCTGTTATCAACCAATACCCCAAGGTCCTTCTCCTCCTCCGTCGTTTCCAACTGATGCATCCCCAACGTATATGTAAAATTCTTATTATTAATCCCTAAGTGCATGACCTTGCACTTTTCACTATTATATTTCATCCGATTACTATTGCTCCAATGTACAAGGTAGTCCAGATCTTCCTGAATAGCATCCCGGTCCTTCTCCGTGTTAGCAATACCCCCCAGCTTCGTATCATCCGCAAATTTTATTAACACACTCTCGCTCTTTGTGTCAAGATCAGTTATAAAAAGGTTAAATAAGGTCGGTCCAAGAACCGATCCTTGAGGGACTCCGCTAGTAACCTCCTTCCAGCCTGACAGTTCACCCTTCAGCACGACCCGCTGTAGTCTCCCTTTTAACCAGTTCCTTATCCACCTTACAACTTTCACATTCATCCCCATCTTTTCCAATTTAACTAACAGTTCCCCATGCGGAACCGTGTCAAACGCCTTACTGAAGTCGAGGTAAATTAGATCTACCGCATTGCCCTTGTCTAAGTAATCCGTCACCTTCTCAAAGAAGGAGATCAGGTTGGTTTGGCACGATCTACCTTTAGTAAATCCATGTTGCAATTTGTCCCAATTACCATTGACCTCCATGTCCTTAACTACTTTCTCCCTTAAAATTTTTTCCAAGACCTTACACACGACAGACGTCAAGCTAACAGGCCTATAATTACCCGGATGTTATAATTATGGATGTTACAGAGCCCGTTCAGAGTTTTTGTGAATACTGCTGTGTGAATTTCCTAGCAGAAATACTGAAATGTTGCCCCAATTTGACCATCCCAGGGAGCAATCATTTTTAGGGTATTTTTCAGTGAAGGTCTCGGGCACTGAAGCTCAGCTTGTTACTACTAGAATGATCTCATGGAGTTCCTTAAGCTAATATTTGCTTTAATAACTCAGGTTTGTACATGTTAGAAATTAATAATTATTTGAGTTATTGTATTTTAAAGTCTCAATTTTTATTGGAGCAAATGTTGCCAAATACTCATAAAGCATACATTGTTTTACCTTGTAGTCAAAGAACCGTTGATTTATTTTGTTTTGGACTCAAGATACTGAAAGAGGATATCCAGCAGATATGCTCAGCCTTATTTTATTACTTTTGCCTTAATAGGTTATTTCAAATATAAGAATTATTCAAAAGAGTTTAAAAGAATATTCATTAATAATTCCTGTTCCTTGTGTTAAGACCTTTGTGTTTCTCAGGTCTAAGTAATTTCTACTATGAATAAATTTCAGTATGTTCAAATTTCTGCAACTGAAAAGTTAGAAAATAACATTAATCCCTCCCAAGCCTTGTGACTTACTATACTCCAGTGCAAAAATTGTATCCGTCCCTTTTTTGAGATGGCATCAACCTTCCTTTCTGCCCTCTGCTTTGAAGAAGGAGCATATTAGGTAAAAACAAAAACCAGTCATGCTAAACAGCTTTTTTTCTGGTGCGGGTGGGTGGGCGGGTGGGAGGATGTTTTCCAGTAATATAACTACATTTAATATAAAATAATTTAAACAATGCTTAATGAGAGAGTGTCCTTGAGAGACACCAAAGCTATATATTCAGATTATATATAGTTTTTATATTTACATCGTCCTCATCAAACATGCATCGTCTACTAAGGATTCTTGCACCAGCCAGAATAACTACAGTTGATGACATTGCACTAGGCATCATGTAGTGAAATTCCCAGATCTGGCTCTATCCTACAAAACCACAAATCTCTGGGATGGCCTTGTGGGTGGACCCCAGATAGGGTCAGGGTGTGTGCCCCTGCACATGTTGATGGAAAGTTTGAGAGCATAGTGTCCTGCTGTGTTTTAGTTCATCCTGGCACTATGGCTGAAGAGCATGCAATGCCTTAACTGAAGGAAGGCCAGATCTTTGTGAGATTGTCATACTTTGCATGAAGTCAAACCACTTTATGCCTAATATTTGGCTCTGACAGCAGATATGGAATTCCTTTAGCCACTCCAAGTCTGCCAGTAAGAGGGTCTGGGTCTCTGCCCCATATAGCAAAACAGATGCACAGGTTTAATAGATGCTCAACTTCGTCTCATGCTAAAACGTCCTGTGCATCCATAAGTGGACATGGACTTCAGGCAGGGGGCAGCAGGACCTATTCATTAAAGAACATCCTCTTTGCTGCAAGTGTTTGGCCTGCTTGCAGCCTAGGTAGATGAACTTGTCAATGCTTTCCACTGTGCTTGTCCCCACCTGAATTGGGAGGCAAGGTTCTTGGAGGGCAGGGCTGAGGTTCTCTGGCTTCTCCACAAACAAGGCAGCATTGTCAGTAAAGTCTTGGTTAGTACACACTTCTTGACCAACCTTGTTTCTGGCATGTGGAGTGGCAAGTCCTAAAGTTCAGTTGATGGCTCAAAAGTATAGTGCCAGGGTGTGAATGCATCTCTGCCGCATACCTAAGGTTGTGTAGAAACAGGGCAAGCACTGTGAACAAATATGCACTCTCGCACCAGTAGCAGTGATGTTCACTCACCATATTTAGCAGAACATCTGGAACACCAACTCTTTTCAGTGCTAGTCAAAGTGCCAATCTGTTGACCAGATCAAAAACCAACTTTATGCTGATACATGCCACGGGAGTCAGGGAGTTAAATTCTTGGTGAAGTTCAGCCAAGAGCCAGAGGGGAAGGATGTCATCTATTGTTGACTAGCCAACAGTGAAACCATAGGAGAATTTATAACTGGAAATATTTCAGTACAAGTAACCAGATACATGGCTGTAAAATTGAATTTATTATTTAGAAATTACTAAAACTAATGCTGGGGACTGCAGAGAAATATAGTTCAGCTAAATGGCGTGCTGGCTTAATGCCCTGCCAGAGCATGGAAGAGCCTTTGGGCTGCAAGAAAAAAGCAACAGAGCAAAAGCATAGTAGAAAGTTGTATTCAGTTTTATGTTCTTCAAGCACAGGCCACACGTAGTGTTCACTAGCTGAGATAGAAAGCCTAGGGGAGGCAGACAGTCAGGCATGTAAAACTACACTTTTTCTAACCAAATTTCACACTGAACCAAATCTTAAAAGCTTCATCAAACACTCTGGTTTTGCAGGGGGGGAAGCACAATGTGAGTTTTTTGGATTCTTTGCATCATTTCCAGAGCAGAACTGGATCTGTCCTTTTGCATATCTTCCAGCGTCACCTGAATATAATGAAATTCCTCATGTCACACATTTTATCATGGACGTGTCTCCAGAATTATTTACAGGCCTGGACAAGTAAAAAGTGTCCACTGTATATGTGACTTATTACACTGCTACTTAGCTTTTCTGAGTTGAACTTTACATAGTCAGAGTTATACCACCAAGGCTAATTGTCTCAATGCCCCTATGAAATAATAAAAATAATTGTTAAGTACATGCTATCATCCCCATTTGTAGAGTGATTAAACTATTTAATAAGTTACTGACTGAGACAATAAGGTGAATAAATAGCATGGCTGGAATATTCATGGCTCTTATCCCACATTCAGCCCATTAGACCTTGATATAAGATAGAAAAAGTGAGATGTCAGTGTCCTCAAATGTATGCAAGACAGGAAATAGTGTATAGTCCTTTGGCTTGTGCTGTACAGTATGGCATGACTAGAGCTGGCTGAAAATTTTCCAGTGGAACATTATTCTGTCAGAAAATGCCATTTCCTCACTGAAACATGGGGATGTGTCAGTTTAGAGTTTTCATTTAGAAAAAATGGTGGGGCAGGGGAGAGAAGCTTTTTGATAAGGTCGAAACATTTCCCCTCAACACATTTGGAATGGAACATTTTGATTTTTGGTTTCAAACAAATTTAGGTTTTAAAATAAAGATCTTAATATGTTTAAATCAAAACAAAACATTTTAATCTAGGTGAAATGTTCTGATTGACCCAAACCAATTTTTTTTTTCCAAAAATTGCTTTGCAGGAAATTTCTAAATTCTTTGGTTTTGTTCTAAATTCAGAATTAAAATAAATTTCAAAACCATTGAATGTCCCACAAAATGGACATTCCAGTTCCCCCACAGCTCTAGTCTTGGCACTCATTTCATTAATTTTTAAATAATCATATCTATGAAGATTGTGGCAACAAATTCTGTTTATTTGTACTGTTATGCTGGGGATTGGGTGACTGTAATAGCTACCCTTCATTAAAGATAAATGTTAGAATCAGTTAAACTGCTTTTGGAGTAAGATAGTTGAAACAATAGGGGCCACCAGCCAAAAAACACAGCTCAGCACCTAACTGGCCTTGCATATGGCCAAAGGGTATTTACTAAGCGCTCTCTGTGTTTGCATTCAGCCGAGTATTGTTTTTGGTGGAGCTGTGTGTGAGAGAGCAGATGCAGCCTCAAATACTGCAAAAGTGGACAGAGAAGGAAACAGAAAGCCAGAGAAGCACTTGTGGAGTGTAGAGAGAAAGCTGAGAGAGAGAGAGCTACTTGAGTAAATGGCTGGCTAGAAAAAGAAGCTTGGAATGTTGAGTAAGGAAACTGTCTCCTGTTGGGTTCCTGCTGTGTTCAGGGAAACAGGACTTTTACAGCCTTTGTAAATAAACAGGATTGAATCAAAGCAACTCTATCATCAGTTTCTCTTCCTATGGGAAGCAAGCCGCAAGACCCTGAATGTTCATTCACTGTTCAGGTCAAAGGGGATATTATTACTGTTTATTTTATTGATGTTACCAGGTGCTGAGGCGCCCTAGTCACGGACCAGGGCCTCATTATGTACAAACATAGAACAAAAAGATGATCCCTGCCCCCCTGAGCTTACAGTCCAAGTACAAAACAAAAAGCAACATCTCAGTACAGCCGGACGCCAGGGGAGTACAAGGAAACAATGAGAAGATATCGGGGATAGGCAAAAAAGCAGCCTAACTGTTCCTGAGTTCTTTGTAGGCATTGTGGCAAAGGAAAGTTTTGGGGAGGGATCTGAATGAGGGCAATGAGAGAACTTTGCACATGCTTTTGGGAAGCCCATCCAAAATAGAGAGAACAGCATGGGAGAAAGCATGAAGGTGTTTGAAAACATAACGGGTGGGTGATGGAGACTGGCATCATGGGCTGATTGGAGGCAAGCAGTGACTGATAGATAGTGTGAGAAATGATAGCTAGGGATAGTCTTTGCAGGACCCTGAAAAGTGAAGTTGAGTATCTTGCTTTATTTGACAGTGAAAGGAGAGCCAGGAGAGGGATGCAAACAGAGGGGTGACATGGTCAAATCAGTGGGCTAGGAAAATGATCTTTACAGCACCATTCTGAAAGGATATAAGCAGTGCAATATTGCATTTGTTGAAGGACAGAGAGAAAGATGTTGCAGTAATCAAGATGCAAAGTGATGAGAGCCAGGGCAAGAGTTTTAGTCTTGTGGATTAATAAAAAAGGAAATTAGAAATTATGCAAAAAAATCCGCATGATTTAAACATAGCCTAGATGAGAGGACCCAAGGAGAACTCAAGGTCAAAGATGATACCCAAGGTATGAGCCTGAGTGACAGGTAGAATGGTGGAGGAGTCCACAGTGGTAGAATAAAGAGGTAATGAAGATTTGTGGGGGAAGGTTAGGAGATCTATATTAGCCATGCTGAACTTGAACAGATGGCTAGGCATCTACCAGAAGATGTCAGAGAGACAGGCTGATATTTCAGTTTGGACAGGAGAATGGTCTAGAATAGGGAAGCAAATCTGTGATTCATGGACATAGAGATGGTAGTTGAATTTGTGTTTGCGAATGAGATGACCCAGTGATAAGATGTAGAGAAAGAGACCAAGGACAGAGCCCTGTGCAACCCCAGCAGAAAGCCAGAAGGGGGCATAAGGAGGCTCCTCTTAAGGACGTGTTGAAGAAGTGATTAAAGAGAGGTAGGAGGAGAATAAGGAGAGGACTGAAACCTTGGGAGGACACGAATTTCAAGAGGATGAGCATGGTCAGTGGTGTGAAAGGTGGTTGACAACTCAAGGAGAATGAAGATGGAGTACTGCTTCTTAGTTTAGTTAGGAAGAGGTCATTAGGGCCTTTGCAGGGAGTGGTTTCACTGGAGTGAAAAGGGGAAGAAGATGGATTGGAGAGGGTCTAGAATGAAATTGGAGGAGTGGAACTCAAAGAAGTAACATAGTCACAGTTTCCTTAAAACTCGTTGACTGGCTTGCTGTATAAAATATCACTCTGTAAATGCTTACTGTTGAATTGCTACTAAAGGAAATTCAGTATAATTTACCATTGATGTTATGGAATAATAAAACATCTTAAATGGTGCTGTATGGAACTTTTTTATTGTAGCTGCCTCCAGAACTAGTGTTGCAGTTTTGTAATTGGGTACAATATGCTTTCAAAGCCTTTTGTTGTGAATTTTTAAAGAAGAGAATGAACAAGTTTATACCTTTTAAAGCATTTTACAGACATTAACTAATTCATGCTATGAAGTCTTATAAAATTGTCTCATATGAATATGTTTTTATCACAAGAGACATATTAGGAAGACCATAACACACTTTCCTGATGTATGAAAATAATAAGAATTGATGCTTGAACATATGGTTGTTTCTTTTACTTTAGGTTTTAAAGGTAAAATGATATCAAGTGTGCAGAGAAAAACAGCCTTTTTTCAGCAAAATCAGCTCTTCCATTTTTGACATATTTCAATAACTTAAACCATTGATTTTTAAATTCATCTTCAAAATTACACATGGAATTACACAAGGAGCCCTTTAAGAGCAAATTTCTATAGCCATAACTTCACTGAAGCTCTGTTGTTCTGCTGCCCTTATAAGCACACACAACCATGTTTAATGTGGATTTGAGTGAAGAACTGTGCCTTTAATGTACATAACCTCATCCAGTTTAACTTTTATTTTATTTTGGTGTTCTGGATAACTGAATATTTCTTTGAAATAACTGATTTGCTCATGTTACCTCAAAACCTTCTCTTCTCTTTATTCATGCAGCACTAAGGTAGACCCAGAGTTTTCAAAAATGGATGATTTAGTGGTTGCGCTGGTGGATAGCAGAAGATTTCAGGCATAGGAATCCTAGCTCATTAGGGAAATGAAAGAGTGATACTCACTTTTGTCAGATTGGCAAGAGGAAGCCTTGCTGTAATGCAATGTAGACTCCACTCAGATGAAAGCAGTACGCAGTTCTAGTCCAGAGCCAGATCTTTATACAGAGTTTGTAATTTGCTCCTACTTTTTTTTAATAGATCATTGTTGGTGCATAAGCTTTTGCACATTACCACGCTATTTATGCACACAGATCAGGTAATTCAACATATAAATACTCAGCTTGAATGTGAATGTGCTGTTTGAGTGCATAAATCTGAATTGTAGGGCTTACATAACTTGCAAGCATAGCACATTATTTTAGTGTGTCTTATGTTTCTTCATCTAGTGGCTGGGTTCACATGAAAGAAACAGAGCCTCTTACTGCTACCAGATAATAGAGTGTTCACCAAATGGTGGGTCTTGATGACCCAGTGGACTGCAAGAAGGTTCTTAACAGGTCACCACTTCTCAGGATTTTTTTTAAATGGGCGCTGGGATGTAACAGCAATTCTCAGTATAACCCAGATTACTTTTCCTTAAACAGCACAGTGATTAGTTTCCTGGTTCTAAATTTACATATTTCAATTTTAATTGGGTTTTTAGGAATGCATAAGCATACAAAAGTGTTCAAGGTCAGTTATTATTTAATCATCAGAGTGGAGCGCAACACTTTTTGCATGCAGGGTGTAAGGTTCCAACTTTCACTTCAGAGTAATTGCATAACTTTGGCATCAGAAGTTAAATCGAGTATTAACAACGTGGCTGGGTTATCTGCAGACATCTCCTATGACACCCTTCAAAGCTGTTAAAATCAAAGTAACTCTCATATAATATTATTTAACTGTCTTAGATCAGCCTAACATGGCTGGTCATGACATGGCAGATTACACCTGATATTTACATTAGAAACAGCAACATGGCCATAGTTATAGATGAGCATCCATGTATGTTATTTTAAATGCTTATATTTGTGGGGGGGAAAGGAATAATATAAAATTTAATACAAATGACTGTCAAGGTGAAGTGTTCATGCTGAACATAAAGATGGGCATGCAAAACCAGGAAAGTCTGGGGCTGCTATGCCTTTTAGGGTTGCATGAACTACTGCTCTTGCTCGTACCATATCTCAGCCCTGTCTAGCTACTGTGCCTAGTCATGTCTCAGAACTCTGACAGTTCCGAGCAAGCAATGTACTGGCTTCAAAGTTTCTTTCCCAGTGTAAAGAATCAAGAATGATAACTGCATTTAAAAATAGAGGTTTTTCTTTAAATAAATATATATGTGCTTGAAGTAAAGAAACATGTGCAATAAACTGAATATGGCAGCAGAGAACAAAGGGCCAA
Source organism: Mesoclemmys tuberculata (assembly GCA_007922155.1). NCBI lineage: Eukaryota > Metazoa > Chordata > Testudines > Chelidae > Mesoclemmys > Mesoclemmys tuberculata. Next base: position 23,024,138 of record ML675624.1, on the reverse strand, counting down.
AACCTGTCGTCAGGAGGTATGACAGAATTCTTGACAATTTGGTTTTGGATTTGTAGGTTCCAGAGAAAATAAAAAACCACAGTGCTTGTCTTGTTCTGGGATACTAACAAATGAAGCCATCAAAATTGTAGCGCCATCTGAATACCAGATATCCTTGTTTAGTTGATAAACTGGTGAACTTCTTTTTATGTAAACAGTGAGAAAAAAATGCAACCACAAAGTTGCTTATGGATCCTCTGTCATGACAGGGAAATACAACACAATTGTAAAAGACATTAAACGAGTTGCACTGAATGCTAAGGCAGTGCACTGCATTATCCAGCACGAAGGACTGAAAACCAAACAAATGGATGCAGAATAGCATGATTTTTAGTAGTGCCATTACAGTAGTAATCTTTGTCAAAGCAAGACACTTGAATTCATATTTATTTGCTATTTGTGTTCTGATACTGACCTGCTTCATTCCAGAAATGCGTTGACTGTCTCATGGAGAAGTTTTGGAATGTGGTTTAAAATATAGAAACAAACTGTGGCAGTTTGTCAGGAGATAACTCTGATTTGGCAAATTACTTCAGCAATGGTGTTTGGATGGCCAGATTCTGCAGATATCTTTAATGCAGTAAATTTATTTTTGCAGGATAACAATATGAATACTCTATTTTTGCCAGACAAATTGAAAGCTTTCCAGAAGAAATTTCACATTTGTTAACTAATTAAGAATGAAGTAATAGACATGTTTTCACTTCTTTAAGAATATCTCAATAGCGCTGACAGCATCACATAAAACACTTACCAGTGGTTCACTGGAAATTTTCATGTTACTTCCCCAAATTGAAATCTAACTGGATTTGGGGCCCATTTACAGTAAACTCAGAAAATCAGCATTCTCTGGAGAGCAAAGAAAAGAATGAGTTCATTTATTGCCATGCAATAGTTTTCTGAAGGTGAGATTTCCTTCAATCATTGGAAAGTTTTCTGTTTGGGGATTAAATGTGAGTACCCTGCATTGTCAAAAAAAAGCTTTTTCCGTTTTGCACCACCTACCTATGTTTGACCAGCTTTTCCATGCTGACAGCAATTAAGAATAAACAATATAACAAGCTTATTGTTGAAAAATTATTTCAGATTTTGCCTCTGCAAAATTTCCCCCAAAATTGAAAGGCTGTGCAAAGCAGTGTGGAAGCGCATCATTTTGTGGGGCAGGGAGGAGGGGGTTTGTGTTTGAATTAGTGGCTGAGTTTAACTGCACATCCTATTTCACTGTCGTATGTTAGAGACACAGTAATATTTTTGTGAAGTTAATACAAAATCAAGATTTCTGTTGAACAGTTACAGCTTGTGGGTCCAAATACAATTGGAGGGACACCTTAATAAAAAGGCTGGGAACCACTGAAATCATCGACACTGCTTTAGCACAAGTGATCTAGTTTCACTTAAGGTCCTGGATTCAATCTCCTCTGCACTGGCAATTCTCCACTGTTGGGAAGGAAGGTCTCTGTACAGGCCCATAATTTCCTGCCTGCCATTTAGAGGTTGAAGTGGGGTACCTTAAATGTAGGCCGAGAGAATCCACAATATATTTCGCATGGATAGGAAACTGATGTTTGAGACGGTATATTTTTAAAATAGGATAGAAATTATAACCTGATTTTAATGATGTATGACAACCATATTTAACCTAAGTTACAATGACGAATATGTCACTGAAATCGTAATTGGACAAGACACAGCATTAATTAGTAATAAATTGGATATGTTGCTTTGGAAATTTTCTAGAGAAAGAAAAGGCTCTGGCACCCAAACCTTAGGCATATGAAGACTGGAGAATGGGCCAGCCTCCTCATCTCTCTCTCTGGGACATAATCAACTGAAAAATGAAAAATATAAGTGATCACAAAGTGCAGTAGGTTTTGCTGGAGTGCATGAATGTGTTGTACCACTCAATACTGATTGAGATAAAGCAAAGAGGTATTTATTTCAGTGAAAAGATGTTCGCAGTGCAGACAATTCATGGTGCTGAAAAGAAAAATAGCTCAGTTAGCCATAGTCTGAAGAGGGATAATGTAGATGTCGAATGACAAATAGAATGGGGAGGTTTCTGCTGAGTTGAATAGGTTGACATGTGACAGTGAGGATATATTTTTAATCATGTCTCTTTATTCAAGTAGGAGTAGGTCTGAAATTGAAGAACACATCTCAGTGAACTGGTCAAGTCACCATATTAATCTGAAAATTGAAAAAACCTTTTTCTAGAGTAAATACCATAAAAACCTACAAGAATGGTGCCTGGTTGAAATCCAGTTCTTCTGGAAAGTATAGGTACCTGCATCAACCTGCATTTGTTATCAGAATGTCACATCACGCTTTGAATCCACCATCTAGGGTAATAAGAAAACCATGGGTTATGAGCTCCATAAAATATGTATTTGATTTTCACCTGGATGAGCTCTGTGCTTCAAAATAAAATTCTTGGAAAAGGGAGATCCGTATTTGAGAAGGCACCTTTTATTAGACTAAGTGAGGCTGATGCTAGAATGGCAGAAGTAGCCAAGGATATTCCTTTTTCTGTGTATTGTCTGCAAACACTATGATTTTTACAAATACACAATGTATTAGTAATTATTCAACAAACACTTTATGATACTATATTTAAGTCTATTTGATATTTGTGAACTATTTGCCATAACTATTCACATCAAATACTCCCCAACATTAATTCATATTCAAACCCCTTCACTCAAGCTTGGAAAAACAAACAAAAGAGGCCATAGTGAATAGCAATTCAGAATTCAGGTTGTTAATTTCTCCCCTCTATTGTTTCAGCATTTATTAGCATGAACAATATGAACAATTTTGGCAGCCAGTTGCTAAGCTGCTGGGTAGTAGACAGTGTGTAGACTAACACACAGGGGCCTGCACACAACTCAATGCATTCGCAATCAGGCTTAAAAAGTTTTCTCTTCTCAGTCTGAGCCTGCAGTGTCGGGTTATATCTAATTCAGTGATTCTCCCAACTTTGTTTTCCAGAATGACAAATCCCCAGGGCGCTCTGCAAGTCGATCAAGTAACATTTCAAAGGTAGGTGGAATATGGTAACTTATTTACATAGAATTCCAAGGCACAGCAATTTATTAAATGTAATGCAGCACTTCATTCCACTACCCAGATATCCGTATTCTGACATTTTCTTGTGTTCACCAGTGTGTAATGTTAGGCTGCCTAGTGCTTTCATTGCAATGTAAAACACATGTTAAAATACACAGCAATCTTTTTATTCCAGTCAGTATAATACCTCTGGGAAATATGCTGTCAACTTTGGTCTCAGGCAGAATTCTTTCTGATCAGTTCTAGAATGATGGCACTGTTGTTTGAAATATGTTGCAGTTATGATTGTATCAGTATTTGCTATATGAATCCCATCTACAGGGGATTTACAGCTCAGCAGAAATGGGCCAGTGCTAGCATCTCAGATCCCTTTCAATTTCTTGGGGCGGCAGTAAAAATATGCCTGTTTCAGACTTGAATCCAAGGATTTTAACCAGCTCTTATAGCGTTGGGTCAAATGTGGCTGAAATCTCAAGTTCAAAATGGCAGAAATCAGAGCTAAAAACTGAAATCTCATGAGAGCAGTTCAAAAGGTTTTGGCCATAGAAGCCAAATCCAAATACTAATCATAATTTAATTTCAAACCCAAACGTCATCCTATAGTTAGTTCAGATCCCGCTCTGAGCACTGTCTTCAGTCCTTTTGTAATGGTGACTCTGCTATAAAAGGTTTTATCCCCAGGGCAATATTTGATTTGAAAATGGCTACTCTAGTAATTTTTAAGTGACATGACGGCAGTTCAGAGAAATGCAAGTTAAAAAGGAATTCTGTGAGACTTAAAGCATTTTTGCAAGCATTAATTGAGATCCTCAGATGAAAGGAGTGATAGATAGAAATGAAAAGTAGTATTTTTAATAATAATAACAAGAGTAAGATCTGGTACCTCTCATTACAGGAGATTGAACTAAATAATAGCAGACACCCTTAGTTCTGGTAATGAAATTACCATTATATATGTGTTGGTCCTAACTCTGAATTCCTCACTTCTTAGTTTTGTCAAAATCTTAATATTATTTAAACATAGTGTTATGTGTGTGAATTTTAACAATGTCTTTATAGAGGGGCCCAAACTGGTTCACCAGATACAAAGACTCTTGAACTTTGGGAAAGTTTGGACTCAAACTTCACTCTACCATATGTTGAACTAAATTCAAAACCCTAATATCCCCAGACTTTAGGAGGATCCAAAGATTGTGGCTCAGTCCTGCTCTAATTTTGAATCCTGTTATAATCACTGTAAATCTATGGAGATTTATAATACCGACTTGCCTGTTTTTCTAACAGTGACAAAGTACATGAGCTAAAGTTAAATTATGACAAAGCCACAGCATCAGTGGTTCAGAAATAATCAGTAAGGGAGTGTAGAAATATATTCAGTGTGTATTAGGGCAGAACATATCAGCTGCTAACATTTCTCTTATAGTGACCTCTGTGGAGCTCAGTTTTACCGGATGATGCTCTTTAAAAATGATGTGCACAGCTTACAAATTGGCTGTTGCAATGCAAAATTATCCAGACTTGCCCTTTCTTATGCTGTCTCCTGCTCATCTGTAGCATGATGTCATTCCATTTGACCAGCTACATTTTATATTCCACTAATAGGGACTGTAATATGCTGGAGTATACTTGACAGATGATCCAGTGTTTCCAATTAATTTTCTGCTCCTGAAAGCATTAAAATAAAACAAACAACCAAACACCTGGTTTTTAGATTAATTTAGTGTGGTACAAAACCTGATCTAATTGAAATGATGATCCCTAAAACAACATAATTGTACATATACTTTCCAGGCATATTGTTTTCCTAGAGTGTTTTAACACAAAAAACCCAAGACTCTATTCTCATTAAGTATTCAAACCTACACCCATCAAAGTCAATTGCAAAGTTCCCATTGACTTCAGTGGTGCAGGACTAGACATTAAGTCTTTATCTAGTGATATGAAATACAATATCAAAGTATGTTGCTTTTATTCTACAGGTTTCTGTCTGTATTATTTCTGTAGAAATGGGGGGCAGTGGGAGGGACAAGAGAGAGAGGGGATCTATATCCTATAGGTCTGATCCAAAGCCCAATGGAAAGATTTTCATTGACATCAATGATTTTCAATCACACCCTATATCAGATTCAGAATATCAAAGATTTAGCAAATACAGATCCATATTTCATTACATTCATTTTCTGTGGACTGATCACATAACTTCTTTAAACCTGCATATACCTAGAAGTTGCCATGGATTGTTTTTACATTGAAAGTATCTGCTGAAAAGTAAAGTAAAATAAGTAAAATTGGTTGTGCTGGAATGCTTCCTAATGAACTTGGGCTGAGCCTCTGAATCTCCACCATAGGTGTAGTATATTCATTTGAATTGAAGGCAACAGCTTGGTGGTACAATAGTTTAATTATATTATTTGTGAATTCAGCAAAATATTTATATGTTCAGCTCATTTTGGATGATGCGATCTAAAACCAGCTGTGTAGACACATTGCAGCTTGGGCTGGAGGTCAGACTCTGAAGCACACAGGGTTGAGATGGTGGGATTTGGGCTTCGGTACCTGAGCTCCAGCCCAAGCTGCAAAGTCTAAGTACTGTCTTACACAGCTGTTTTTGGAGTGCTAGCATAAGTCTGCTAACCCCAGTCTAGACCTAGGCTGGAAGGCTTGCTTCTAGATGTGGACATACCCTTTGAGGCCCTGTAGTTATGCAAAACATGTAATTGGCTTAGCTCATCATGTACTTAACAGTAATAATTCCATTTCTTTTAATTCACCAGACTCTTATTGAAAAGAATATGGAAAAAAAGCAGAATTATGGGACTTTGAAAGATATATTTTTTTCATTTTAGAATATTTTCTGCTCAGAATTCAAAATGAGCTGAACATGTAACTATTTTGCTTATTTTATATCTGAATCTCCCATAAGAATTTGCACAATGAAGTATTTTAACCAAGCTAGAGGGAAAAGCTTTTATTTATTAGAAGTTGATTTTTTTGTTCTATAATATTTATTTGTGTTAAAGTCCATGGTTTATACATAAATTAAAACAACAGAGGTGATAATTAATGAGGGGGTGAGTAGGGAGTAGAGTCAATAAATGCAATGAGCAGCAAGCGTCCAAGTTCTATGCAGCTCCATGTGTAAAATCTATAGAAATCAAAGCACTACTTTCAATATGACTCTGAAGGTCACCTTAAAAATTACGTAGATTTATTGCTGGTGAAAGATGCCAAGTTACAGATCTAGTAAATTTGATTATCTAGAGCAGTGGTTCTCAACCAGGGGTACATCTACCTCTGGGGGTACACAAAGGTCTCCAGGGGGCAGATCAATTCATCCAGATATTTGCCTAGTTCTAAAACAGGCTACATAAAAAGCACAAGCGAAATCAGTAAAAACTAAAATTTCACACAGATAATGACTTGTTTATACTGCTCTATGTGCCATACATTGAAATGTAAGTATAATATTTATATTATTTTATAATTATATGGTAAAAATAAGAAAGTAAGCGATTTTTCAGTAATAGTGTGCTATGACACTTCCATATTTTTGTGTCTGGTTTTTGTAAGCAAATAGTTTAAGTGAGGTGAAACTTGGGGGTATATCAGACAAACCCTGAAAGGGGCTCAGTGGTCTGGAAAGGTTGAGAAGCACTCAGCTAGATGGCAGCAGCAGGGCAAGCGTCCCACAAATCCTTGCCCAACAATACACACGCTGTACAAGGTGGGACTTTTGCTATGGGTAAGAGGTAGTAGTGGACCTTGAGGGTTGCTGAGTGCAAGAAGGGACTGAGTTAGTCTCACCCACTTTTCCCACTTTCTATTAGTCTGCCACCTTTTAAGCCTTCACATCCTTCCACCCACTTCTCCATTCCAGCTTCACCTTGATCCCCTGGCCTTCTCCTCCACATTAGCAGAAACTTTGACTGCACCCCCTCAGCCATTTTCCCACCCTGGGCTCTATGCTGGTCTGGCATTCATGGAAGGAGGACAGAGGAGAATTAATGAGGGTGCCTGAAATGCAGTAGCCTGTGGTGACCAAAAAGGAGTTACTAGAGCTCCTGAATGAGCCCAGCCAGATGTGTGAGGATCCAGCTGGCTGAGGGAATGATTGCATAAAGGGCTGCCAAATGCATGAGTGTCATGCACAAAGAGTGCCATTCGGCAGCCCTGAAACAGTTCCATTTAATAAGTGTTACATAGGAAGTAAAGAGGGTTAGCTGCTTATTATGCCTCAGATTTATTTTGTTTAATAAAAGGATACAAATAGCAAAATATTATTCACTTTCCTCCTTTGCTCATATTAGTAAGTTTTCCATGTCATGAATATCCCACAATCTAAAGGGGGGGCGGAAAGCCTGCTATGGGCATGAAAATGAAGGACCAGCTCCTCAACTAGTGTAAATTGGCATAGCTCCACTGAGTTCAATAAAGCTATGCTGATTTACACCTGCTGTTGATCTGGCCTTAACACTTTCTACCTGTGTTATAACTTCAGTGAGAAGTCTGGTGAAAGTTACAAGCTCTGTTCTTCTTATGCTGAGCATTCGTTTTAAAACAGGAAAAAGTCTTTCAGTGTAGAGCATAATCCTAATCATTTAAACCAGTCACTACAGGCCACATCCGGAAGTCCTCACTCAGGTGAAACTCCATTAATAATAGAATGTGGGATCTTTAACCTTGAGGTTGCCTGTTCAAATCCAGGTCATGTTGGTGACAGTTTTTGGTTCCTCTCATCTATTCATTGTTCTGCATACTATATGAAGGTTCAGTTTCAAGCAGACAAATGTTCATATCCGAAAACTGCTTACCACAGTAGGCACCCTTGTGGCAGGCTTTATTGGAGAGTCCAAGGAGTTTTTTTTTATTGTCTCCCCAAAGTAAACCACAACCAGCAAGATATAAACAAAGAAACTGTTGGTAGGGGATGGAAAGATATAAAGACCTTTTTGTGTTCAGTTTAGAAATGATGATGAGTGTGATACTGGCTAGGTGGCTAGACTTCAGGAGAGAAACACCGGTGAAAATCTATCTGAGGTCTCAGAGAATGGAAGCCAGTCTTTGGTCTAAGTTCCATCATTTTACTTTGGCACTTTCCAGCCCAAGCTAGTAAATACTATCATTAGATAGAAAGATAAAGAGATGGGTACATAATTTTTTCATGGCAATTTTTTATCAAACCTATGAAAATATCTCATGGAGTTTCAAAGATGAAAAGTATACTTTGGCGTTTTTGGGAGGGAGTGGGTGAGAGAGGAATAGCAGTTCTCCTTCGAGTGGTTGCTCAGATGCATTCCACTTAGGTGTGTG
>ML675624.1:22972535-23015323 GCA_007922155.1 Mesoclemmys tuberculata | reverse complement strand
CCGGCGTCCGAGCCATCGCGGACTACTCCGGCACCGAGTGTGTCTTCAGTGCGGAGTGCGCCTCCGGCACCGGGGGTCTCGGTGCCGAAGAGGAAGAAGCGCCATCCACGCTTGCAGCGCTCCCCCGCACCGCAGGAGCGGCCGGGGTCGAGTTCGGAGGTGCTCCTCCTCATGGACGTGCCGCCGGCATCTGCTCCGGCAACGGCCCCTGCTCCGGCACCGGCCCCGGCACCGACACTTACTAGGGAGGCTCCCCCGACTCCTGGAAGTGGGGGACCCCCTATTCGGGACCCTTCGACGCCGGAGGCTATCGAGGCGGCTCAGGCTTTGTTGGAGCTGCCTACGCCTCCGGCACTCTCTCACCGGAGAGAGTCAGGGCCCGTTTCCCGGGGCAAACCCGCGATGGGGGGCCCCGAAGGGTGGGCGGCCCCGGCACCGGTGGACAGGCCGCCCACCACCCGACGCAGGAGAGTCGAGCTTGGAAGCTCCTCTCCATCTTCGTCCTCGGACGACGCGTCGCGGCACCGTTCCCGGCACCGTTCCAGGTCCCGGCACCGTTCCCGGCACCGTTCCAGGTCCCGGCACCGCTCTGGACATCGCTCCTCGTCGCGGCACCTCTCCTCGTCGTCGAGTTCTGACTCGGCACCGAGACGGCGTTCTCGGCACCGCTCCCCAGCATCAAAGCGGCGAAAGACATCCCGGTACCGGTCGCCTTCTTCTTCGGCGTCGCCTCGTCGGCACCGAAGTCGGAGTCGCTCCTCGAGATCGTCGCGTGGCGGGTCTCGGAGCGCTCCTTCCCGGCGTCATTACCGCATGCGTTCTCCTGACTCGGGGTCCCGGACCCGACGTCAGGAACAGATATGGTCGTCGGCACCGCAGCCGGCACCGCAGCCGGCACCGCAGCCGGCACCGGACCCAGTACTGTTACCGACACCGGCACCGACTGTTGCGGCACCGGCTTTGCCCTCGGCACCGGTGCCGCCTCTGAGCTGGCCACAGGGACCCTGGCAGTGGCCGTTGTGGGCCCAGTGGGCGGCTCAGATGGGGCAGGGAACTATGTCGGCCCCTGCCTCTGTCACCCAGACTCAGCAAGCACCTTCGGTGCAGGAGGGTGACCGCTCCTCTGGGGAAGAGGAGGTGGAGGAGGACCCTGGGGAGGGCCCCTCCACTGGGCCCCGCCGCCCATCTTACTCGTCGTCTCCGGATGAGGCGGCGGTACGAGACCAAGGGGCCCCGCTCATTGATTTCAAAGCGCACCAGGAGCTTCTAAAGCGGGTGGCTTTGAACCTTGGCCTTGAGGTCAAGGTGTTAGAGGAAGAGGTGGACCCCCTCTTCGGCCGCGTGGGGGCCCAGGGACCAACTAGGGTGGCCCTTCCCGTACATGAGAGGGTCCTGCGCCTGGCTAAGTCAGTCTGGCAGACCCCTGCCTCGGTTGCCCCGACCTCTAAGGGCGCCGAGAAGAAGTATTACGTGCCGGCCGAGGGGCACGAGTACTTGTATGCGCACCCTGCCGCGGGTACTTTGGTGGTGGACGCCGCCAACCAAAAAGACAGGCAGGGTGCTCAGACTGCCTCCCCTAAAAATAAGGAAGGCAGGAGGCTGGACCTTTACGGTAGAAAGGTCTATTCTACTGGGGCGCTTCAGCTGAGGGTGGCCAATCATCAGGCCCTCCTCGGCAGGTACAATTTGAATCTGTGGGACTCCTTGAGGAGGTTTGCGGAGTCTCTCCCTCCAGACCAGGCAGTGGACTTTGGTTTGGTGCTGGAGGAAGGTTTGTCTGTGGCAAGTGCGGCCCTACAATCTGCGTCGGACGCCGCAGACACAGCCAGCAGGGCTATGGCCTCCGCCGTTGCAATGAGGCGGGCAGCGTGGCTGCAGTCCACAGACCTGTCGTTGGAGGTGCAGCAGTCCATCCAGGACCTACCCTTCGATGGAGCCGCCCTCTTTTCGGAGAGGACGGACGAGAAGCTGCACGCTCTCAAGGACTCAAGGGCAACGCTGCGCTCCTTGGGCCTGTACACGCCCCAGGCGGCTAGACTGCAGAGTTGCCAGCAGCCGCAGCAACCGCCGCAACGTCAGCGGCAGCAGTCTAGGCCGCAGCCTAGGCCCTTCCCCACCGCAAGGGGCAGGGATAGGACCAAGGGCTCTGGATGGCACGATCGCCCGCCGCCATCCTCCTCTTCCTTTAAAGGACCCTCTCAGGGGCCTAAGGGGAAGAGACAATTTTGACGGTGTCTCCGAGGGTGGCACCGTCTCATGTTCCCTGGGTTCCCCGCCTTTCCTGGACAGGCTCAAGCCGTATCTCGGCCTGTGGCGGGAGGTAACATCGGACCAGTGGGTCCTCAGCATCGTGCGCTGGGGATATGCCCTTCAGCTCCTGGCCTCCCCTCCCCACTCCCCACCCCCCCCCGTCCCTCTTCAGGGACCCATCTCACGAGCAATTACTCCTTCAGGAGGTTCAATCCCTCCTAGTCAAAGGAGCCATAGAAGTGGTTCCACCACTCGAGGTGGGGAGGGGATTCTATTCGAGGTACTTCCTCGTTCCCAAGGCCAACGGAGGCCTCAGGCCTATATTGGACCTGCGCAGGCTCAACAGGTTCATAAGAAAGCTGAAGTTCCGCATGGTATCCCTAGCGTCCATCATTCCCGTTCTAAACCCAGGGGACTGGTTTGCCGCCCTCGACCTGAAGGATGCGTACTTTCACGTCTCCATCCTTCCCGCCCACAGGCGGTACCTAAGGTTTGTGGTAGCTGCTGGCCACTACCAGTTCACGGCCTTGCCCTTTGGCCTGTCTTCCTCCCCCAGAGTGTTCACCAAGTGTATGGCGGTGGTGGCGGCCTTCCTGCGGCGCAGGGGGGTCCAGATATTCCCCTACCTGGACGACTGGTTAATCAGGGGCAAGACCAGGTCGCAAGTGTGCGAGGCGGTCTCTCTCGTCCAGTCCACCTGCCATGCTCTGGGGCTGCTCATAAACGAGCAGAAGTCGATGCTGCGTCCGGTGCAACGCATAGACTTCATAGGGGCCCACCTGGACTCGGTGCAGGCGAAAGCCTCCCTCCCACGTTCGAGGTTCGAAGCCATGACAGCGATAATATCGCAGCTTCAGAGGTGCCCCACGACTACAGCCAGGCACTGCCTGCAGCTGTTAGGCCACATGGCCTCGTGCACCTATGTGGTGAGGTTGGCCCGCCTCAGGCTCAGGCCCCTCCAAGGTTGGCTGTCCAGGGTTTACATGCCCAGCAGGCATGCTTTGAGCAAGGTGGTAACGGTGCCCCCTTGGGTGTTGGGGTCACTGACTTGGTGGCTGGACCCCAGGACTGTGTTGGAAGGGATTCCCTTCAGGGCCTCCACCCCCTCGGTCACCCTGATCACAGACGCATCGGACCGGGGGTGGGGAGCCCATATCACCGGTGGTCTGACCACGCAGGGTCGCTGGTCCCGGGGGGAATTGGCCCTCCATATCAATGTGAAAGAATTGAGGGCGGTCAGACTGGCATGCGAGGTGTTTCGCCACTCTTTATTGGGGAGAATGGTGCAGGTGTTAACAGACAATACCACTGCAATGTATTACATCAACAAGCAAGGGGGGGCGCGCTCCTCGGTGTTGTGTCAGGAGGCGCTCCGACTCTGGGACTTGGCGGTGAGATGCAATTTCTGTTTAACCGCCTCTCACCTGCCTGGGGTCAGGAACGACGAGGCGGACCGCCTCAGCAGGTCATTCCTACCACAATACGAATGGTCTCTCCACCCAGAGGTGGTGGACAGGATTTTCCGCGTGTGGGGTGTTCCCCATCTGGACCTCTTCGCGTCAGCGCAGAACGCGAAGTGCTCGAGGTTCTGCTCGCTCAGGGGTCGCGAGCCGGGCTCTCTTTCGGACGCATTCCTCCTCGAATGGACGGGGGCCCTCCTGTATGCGTTTCCCCCCTTCCCGCTCTTGCCCAGGGTCCTCTTGAAAATCAAGAGGGACAGAGCGGATGTGATTCTGATCGCCCCGGCGTGGCCGAGGCAGTACTGGTTTTGCCTGCTCCTGGACCTGTCTGTCGCTCCCCCGATCGAGCTCCCGAGGAGACCGGACCTGCTCTCCCAGGACCACGGCCGGCTACTGCATCCCAACCTGGACTCCCTGCACCTGATGGCCTGGAGGCTCTCTGGCTGACGGAGGAGGAGAGAACCTGCTCGGAGCAGGTCCAACGCGTGCTGTTGGGAAGCAGGAGGCCCTCCACGCAGCTCGCCTACAGGGCCAAGTGGAGGAGGTTCACCTGCTGGTCGGAGTCGCGGGGCGAAAACCCCGGTACGTCCCCCGTGCAGGCGGTCCTGGACTACCTGCTGCAGCTTAGGCTACAGGGGTTAGCGTTGGCCTCCCTCAGAGTACACCTGGCGGCCATATCGGCGTTCCACCAGCCGGTGGGGGGACGTTCCCTGTTCTCCCACCCCATGTCGGTGAGGTTCCTCAGGGGTGTAGAGAGGCTTTACCCGCAGGTCCGTGACCCGGTGCCTCCCTGGGATTTGAACCTGGTCTTAGATAGGCTAACGGGTCCCCCCTTTGAGCCCTTAGCCACCTGTCCAATGATGATCCTTTCCTGGAAGGTGGCTTTTCTCGTGGCCATTACCTCGGCCAGGAGGGTCTCTGAGCTAAGGGCCTTAACCTCGGAGCCCCCCTATACCGTGTTCTATAAGGACAAGGTTCAGCTTAGGCCTCACCCGGCGTTCCTGCCTAAGGTAGTCTCCCGGTTCCATTGTAACCAAGATATTTTCCTCCCTGTGTTTTTTCCTAAACCGCACGGGTCCGAGGACGAGAGGAGACTGCACACCCTCGATGTGAGGAGGGCGCTGGCGTTCTACCTAGACAGGACGAGGCCGCTCCGAAAGACCACGCAGCTCTTCGTCGCGGTGGCAGAGAGGATGAGAGGCTCCCTGGTCACCTCCCAGTGCATCGCCAGGTGGATCACCACCTGCATCCGGCTCTGCTACGAGCGTGCAGGCGTCCAGCCCCCAGGAGTGGTGACGGCTCACTCGACGAGGGCCCAGGCCGCGTCGGCGGCCTTCCTGGAAAGGGTCCCCCTGGATGACATCTGCAGGGCTGCCACCTGGTCTTCGGTGCACACCTTTGCGGCGCACTACGCCGTCGTCCAGCAGTCAAGGGACGACGCTCGAGTCGGCAGAGCCGTGCTGAGGGCAGCTCGCCGTTGACTCCTACCCACCTCCAAGGTATGGCTCGGGAATCACCTAAGTGGAATGCATCTGAGCAACCACTCGAAGGAGAAAACGTAGTTACTTACCAGTAACTGTTGTTCTTCGAGATGTGTTGCTCAGATCCATTCCACACCCACCCTCCGTCCCCGCTGTCGGAGTCGGCAGAAAGAAGGGACTGAGGAGGGGAGGGGCCGGTCCCGCTATATATACCGCTGCATAATGGCGGTACTCCAGGGGGCGCTGAGACCGGCCCCTGCAGGGGCTGCTAGGAAAAGTTCTCCGGAGGGCTGTGCACGAGGGCGCGCACACACCTAAGTGGAATGGATCTGAGCAACACATCTCGAAGAACAACAGTTACTGGTAAGTAACTACGTTTTCTTATTATATCAGAACCATTTTGTTCATCCATCTGTTTTCATTCCATGTTGATTTTTGTAAATCTGCCGAGTAATGCTTTGGATGGAGCCACTGAGCTTCTTTTAAACTTTTGAAGAAGTCTTCACATCACTTGGTGCACTCGGTCACGTGAGGCAGAAAGACTATCCTAGGCATTAGCAGGCAGCTCATCATTAATTTTTCCATTTCACATGCTCACCCACATTTCAGACTCTTCTTGATTGTTGTTTGTTGTCCTTTAGGTCAGAAATGATGCAGCATATTTGTATCAGTTAGCATTAAAGTTTTAAAAGATGTTTCTATGACCCCAAACACTTAAACATCGGGGCAAACAATGAGGGAGGGTCTGATTTTTGCAAAAAAAAAATATTAAAAATCAAGTAAAGGGAAGTTTACACATGGAACTAATGATGTTAATATCCTGTAATCTTCCAGTTTCAATCTGCATGCTTCACAGTGTTGATGCCTGGCCAACAACTGTGGTTGGCATCAGTGAAAATCCATCAGGCAGGTTAGTTCACTTGTTGTAACTGTATTACATTGGGCCCATCTTCTAGTGCTCTTCTTCTTTCAGACCAAGCTTTATTCTGCCAGGTCAGCTCACATCTCTGGGATAACCCCCATCTGTGCTTCTCAAGGAATCCCAGGAAACTTATCTTCAGCCAGGGTAGTTCCTAGACACACTTCACCCCTTGCAGGCTCTTACTTCAAAGTCTGCAAACCTAGCAGTCCTTTCCTGAGATCAGTCTCTCACACCAGTAATTCCCAGAACAAGATTTCCTGGCTCTTACCTTAGAGCCTCATTTGGGTGATACGGTGCTTCAGTTTTCATCACGTCGGCCCATTTGAAATACTTATCCAGAAAAGTAAACAACATTCTACAAGGGAATCACCAATTTTAATGATTTTAAGAGGTGGTTTTAATTGTCTGTTTAGTTCTTTGGAGAAATTCCTTTCAGCACTTCCACTTCCTGGAGGACAGTTGCCTCTGTCACTAATTCCTGCTGCTCTCTTTTATAAGAGTCAGATTAGTAAGATTCCCTCTCTTTCCTCAGCAGTAGGGGGAAGACTAAGCAGGCACCCAAGCCACTTCCAGGCATTTGACCCTAGAGGAATGTTATCCCTTATTCCTTGACACAATTTGCAAGTCATTAAAGTTCCTCTGATATTCTACGGCTATGTCTACTCTTGTGGTGGTGTGTAGAGTTCAGACATTGCACACTCAGCTAACGGGTATAAATATCAGTGTAGATGGTGAGGCATTGCTTAGGCAAATAAAATATAGATATGCTAAAACCTTTGGGCATATAGTCTGGACAGCTCTTTACACACCCAAGCAGTGCCTTCCAAGTCTACACTGCTATTTTTGTGAAAGGCTCTCGCAGTGGGGAAAGGTCTGGCATGGGGAGGTAGAAGGGAAAGACTCTGGCAGCTCCATGCTTCCAGAGCCTTTCCCCACTGCCTCTCCCCTGCCAGAGCCTTTCACTGCCATGTAGTATGCATTTCACATATTATACAATGCAGTGTGGTTGCAGCCTGCTTTTCATTGTGCCCTGCATGCTGCTGAAAATGTAGACAAGGACTATTCCAGTTAGTTGACGGTTTTTCTAACTAGGGCAAATAGTGAAATGGCTTGTTTGATTTCTGTAGCACTTCTGAAGGAGGCTTAGTAATACTTCGATTTTACTGTGTATTGTTGGGGTAGCCAGATGTTCGCTACCACTGCATGGATAAAGAAAGAGAAAGATTAAATTAAAGTTTTGTGTGCACGTGTGGGAGGGTATTTTTCTGTTATCTGTCATCTTAGGGAAGGGAACCCCTTGAAAATTAGTCATGCATCAAGATGCTCAACCCATTTTATCTCACTGAAATGAGTTTCAGTGCACGACTTGTATTTCTGTCTGTAGAGCAGTGTCTCATTAGAGCTTGCAGACATTTAATGATTGAATACAGAAGAATTATTAGGTCATTCACAGCAGACACGAACTGGAGCTACCTGACTTCCTTTGCAAGTACTGGCCAGGTTCAAACAAAGGATCTAATATAATCTAATAGCTATACTTAAGGGACTATTGCCTGTTCTCATTTTAAGCACATCTGTTACTATCACAGGATCTGTGGCATGTGGGTTCAACAAAATTACTCATTATAAATTTATATAATTATAAAGTCAAGTCTAGATGTAAATGAAAAATTTGAAGGGGGAGGGGAAGGAAGTATTCTTAAGTGAGTTTGTGAACATTTTACTTTGAATGCAAAACTTTTTGTAATTTCACTATATGCCCAGTTATATGAATTGTTTAACATGGTACCATTATGAATGAAAATGGACTCATTTTCACAATAAAAGGATATATTTCAAAGAAAATGGCCAACTTTGAGTGTAGGAGACTTTGCCTTGAAGACATTGCAAAATTAATATTTTTGCATTTTTATGTGAAAATAATTATTTCATCAGATTTCACAGGAAGGTAGAATTTCAGGATGTAAATAATGAGAAAATACATGTTTAAAGTTTTAGTGTGCAAATTTGCAAAAGCAAAATTTCATCTGCAAAATTAACAAAACATTAGTCAAGAATGTTTAGACTCTAATCAAATTTCATTGTTATCCTTTGCCCTGTGGCATCTTTCATTTCAACACATTTGATAAGGTCTTTTCTGAATGGCTTTTCTGTCCATTTTACTTACACGAAAGGACAACTTTATTTTTTT
Organism: Mesoclemmys tuberculata; assembly: GCA_007922155.1. Classification (NCBI taxonomy): domain Eukaryota; kingdom Metazoa; phylum Chordata; order Testudines; family Chelidae; genus Mesoclemmys; species Mesoclemmys tuberculata. The sequence continues at coordinate 23,007,019 of ML675624.1, read as the reverse complement.
TAACATGGCAAAAGCTAGTCTTATTTACAACAACAATGAAAGTGTTTCCTTCTTTATCTCTCTGTCACACACATATACAATCAGATATATTTATATCTTGGTTTTGGTCCATTGCTTACTCTGTTCATTTTGTGGCTCTTGATGAGAACACGCTAAATGTTCTCCATCACAGAGTTAATTAAGTTATTTGTTTGTAAGGACCCAGGAAATTAGAAGGGAGAAGATTAGCATTGTTTGTAGTAATAGTCACTAGAACTCTGGAGGTGAGTTAAAAAACATAACAACCAAGTTTATTCAGAGGGAGAAATTAATTTCCTGAGTTTAACTGAAAATGTGGAAGCAAACTGGTGAGCAAGAATTTCACATTAATCTAGTTCCACAGAACTTCAGATATATAAAGATATATATAAAGCTATAAACATTGAATCAAACAAACAAAACTCAGTGGCTAATTATAAAGCCTGAGGGCACAAGTGGCTAACCACTTGAGAAAATATAGCCTTATACAGTGTAACAGTTCAGGGCAACTAAATTTGGGTTTCCCCACAGTGGTCCAGGAAGGGCATCCTCTCTGAGGCTTCTGACTCTCCTGACTGTCACCAATCTTGGGTGGAGAAATGTCTCTCTCCTGCCTGACCCGAGCATTTCCAGGCTGAACATTTCCCTGCTTTCACTGTGTTGTTCCCAGCAAAATACAGCCTAAGATGGCTTCTTTGCCTTCTCTTCAGAGACTAAAAACAGTATAATTGCCCACTGATATAAGTTACACACAACCCTTTCTAAGCAAGCATGTTTTATTCTTAAGGTAAAAACACTGCAGAGAAAACATATTAAAGAACAAGAACACCCCCCAACTCTAGCAGGTGTAGTTGTTCAGCTCCCAACCACGGGTTTTCCTGTGGTTTAAAGTTCATCACTCCCATTTGCTCTGAACAAGAACCCTGTCCTATGGGGCTCCAATAGGCTAAAGTCCTTCCAATCCTTCCCTAAGCATTAGGGACTTCTGTAGACTGGAGGTCCTGTCTGTTTGCTGGATCAGGAAGGAGGTCATGAGTCAGTTTAAACTCAGGACATTGGGATAAAAAACCTTTCTTTGTCTGCTGGTCTCTAGAGAATCCAGTTTGGACCTGTGAAGAGTCAATGGATAGGTAATCAAGCAGACAGTGGGCCACCTCTCCAGAATGAAGATTGAAGGAGTTGTTAACCAAAGAAATTATGTTAGCAAACCCCCTCCTCCAAAAGAATTTACATACAATCTCACAACAAATGCATTTTTAATACAATGAACCCCAAAGGTATTATACTTAATTCAGTGGGATTGTCCAAGATTTTGCAGAAAATTGCTAGCTGTCACATAGGGGATGTTTTCTGTAGTACAAAAGGTGTCCTTTTCAATGAGAGAACTGTCTCGCTGTGAAATCCAAGTGAAGAGAAAGTAAAGTAGTAGCCTTACCTCAAGGTAGGTAAACCCTAGTATTTTGCAGCTAGTTAGCTATCTATTAGCTTTCTCATTATAAAAATCATACTGGGTAAAATCCTGGCCCCATGAAAGACAATAGGAGTTTTGCTATTGACTTCAATTTCACCAATCTTTTTTTTATTAATGAGGAAACAGCATACATAATAAGCCTTTTGTGGGTGCCACTGTTAGGAAGGCCAGGCAGCTACTGTAACTCTGTCTCCTTCGCTGAATTAATTGTTCTTCAAGGTATGTTCCTTGTTTTCTGTAATTAAAAAAAGGAGGCACACTATAAACACTGTAAGGGGGAGCGGGTAAAAATCTGTTTTACTGTAGTGTCTTTTGAATCCTGTTTGTTAGGCAAGGCCACAAGAGTTCTTGTTTTTTACAGTATGTGGATGCATGATGTTTGTGGGGTTAGGACTGAGCAGGAAGGGAAGGGTTTACACCTGCTTTGCTGGTAATGAGTGTTTTTTCCTTACAGTTTAGACTGTAAACTCTTAGGGGCAGGGATTGTCTTTTTATATTGTGTGTACTGTGCTGAGCACAGTGGAGCCCTGATGCCTGATCTTGGCCTCTGTGCACTACCAAATTACCAGTACCTAATATGAAAATAGACCATAATTGGGAATGTGAGGATGGCGATATCTAGATTTAGTTTGTAATTTTTTTTCTGACTAGTGCTTGCATGTGTGTAGGCAAATGTGCTACTCTTTTGATTATGCAATTTTTGAGGGGAGGGACAGTATTTTTAACTGTTGGAAAGGGTGACTAGTTCCTGAAAATAAACATTCTTTTAGGTGTCTTTATTTAAATCAAAATAAATAAAATACCTCTTTTTACTTGGTTCATAAGTCTTTTACCACTGGAGAATATATTTCTCTTCACTGGCAGTGTCGGACTGTTTAGAGTCTTCCTAAATGTCTGAATTATTTAAGGGGTATGATAATGTGAGAAAGACCCAGTGGATTCATTTCTTTCCATTGTGGTTATCTGGAACAAATCTTGCGTTTGAAATATAACCCTCTGAGGATACGTTTATATATGTGTTTGTGAGACCGCCTGGGTGTACTAAAATGCTTTTTGGGAGAAATGCTTCTAACGCATTGTAATTATCTTTTGGCATGTTAATTATGAGTCAGTGAAGGAAGCTGTATGCTCTCCATGGAGAAAGTCTTAAAAAGTCCCTGATGGGAGGTTTGTGGTTATTTTCAAATGAAAAGAAGTTCAGGCTCAAAGTAAATTGTCTGATTTTTGGTTGGCTCATTTCTTTTTCAAAAGCCTCATATGGGCAGAGTAGAATGCTCTTTCTTTGGGAGTCTGGCAAAGGGTCTGTCAGATAAAACTCAGCTGAGTTACAGTTGGAGGGAGGGAAGGAGAAAGATGAAGTTTGATTGAATTCGTTGCCTGGCTTAGAACTTGGGGAACAGTCACACTGAGTGGACAGAGACTGAAAAAGGAAATTGATTATTAATGTACTTTTAACCTCACTTTATCTATTGCTTTTGTCACCAAATATTTATCAGTTTTGTCTCTTCTCATGATATGATAAATAAGGGCACTGGCATGTCAAAGATATACCTGCTAAATGTTTGGATTAATGATTACACTGTAAATGCCTAATTACTGACGTCACATGATTTGGGGTTTTGATGCATCTGTCCTAAATATACTGTTCTAGAGGAATATTTATAAAGATTCAGTGTATTCCCAGTTACATATTGCTTTCTGTCTAAGGGTTTTTTTAAAAAAAATGGTACAAACAGACTTCACTGATGGAAGACTTTTCTTCATAGTTTACATTCACTTCTGTCCATCCTAAATTAGAAGTATAGAGAGCCATTTCATTCCTTCAATCAAAGCAGAAGATTTTTCCCTATGGGTTTTCAAATTCTTCGTTTACCCTCTATATATTACTCTTAGGTACAAATATAAAGCACACCATATCACAATATAAGTGGTTGATTTACACAATAGAAGCAAAACTCAAGGTGCCATATATAATGTAGTTTTTCTATAGCTGCAAACGGCACATTTCCTTAACAGTGCAGCTATCAGAGAATGCACAGCAGAGCATGTTAGAATGTATAATTGTAGTAAAGTGATTATAATAGGGTTAACTGGGTTACTCAGTGTATTATGGGATGGAGCAATGCTCTGCCTCTCCTTAACTACCTATTTTAGTCAAGAGAAATTTTCCCACCACTCTGATGGGATACAGTTAAATAAAGCAGCAAGTTTCCACTCTGCAGTTCTGTGAATAGTCTTATTTTTATTGCTCTGAGCAATCCCATTATGAAAATAAACACTGCTGACTTAGGTTTTAGAAAAGAACATGTATTTTTCACAGAATTGGGAGTGTTTATTAAAAAAAATAGGTTTACGTTCACATCTTACAATTGATAAGAGCATAAGAACGACCATATGGGGTCAGACCAGTGGTCCATCCAGCCCAGTAGCCTGTCTTCTGACAGTGCCCAATGCCAGGTGCTTCAGAGGGAGTGAACAGAACAGATAATCATCAAGTTCTATCACACATTCCCAGCTTCTGACAAACAGGCCTGCTGCATCTGCTCATTATCAGTTGTAGGATTCTAATTATTTAATCCCGCAGACCCGAGTACAGAGGCAGAATGTAGCTGGTAATTTGCCCTTCTTTGCCATTCTTAATAGGCCCTTCCAAATTTTGCATTAATCCTTTAAATGGCTATTCTCTTCTGGATTATTGTGATTTTTCAAAGGGCTGTGTTGTTCCATCTTTTTTTAAGCATAACTCCCAAATGATTCCAATGGCGATAATGCATAAATCTGAGGTATAATAAGGCCCTTATTTCTTCAGATGTATAAGAGAGCGAACATATCCTATACCTGTATAACAACTGTATAGGGTTTCTTAAAAACAAAAAACCCCCAAATTTATCAATCTTAAAATATCATGCTTCAAAAGCTGTCTTCAATTAATATTATGTTTACAAAACCACCATTAAAATTTATTTGAGTAAATATTATCTTTGTCATCTAAATGACAACTCCTGCTGATAAACAGAATAATTAATATCAAAAGGAAGGAGTAGACCTGTAGATTGGCTCATATCAAACCATTATAACTCTAAAACTCCAATACTGATCAACACATTTTTAGAAAAATAGGCTGTTCTTGCAAACATTAATAAAGCATAGGTAGCTAAAATTAGATTCAGCAGTTCAAAATTATTGCAGTTTCCTATCACAGGTAAATATTTGACTTATGTTTAGAAAATACACAGTGGCTGTTTGTAGAATGTGCTGTTTACAATAAGCTCACAAAGTGCATGACATCATTCGTTTTCCTAAATCTCTGCCTGACATTTGAACTTCTGAATAAAATTGAATTGAATATGTCTCAACTTCAAGGGCCTACCAGTATAATACATTTTCAATTTATTCTTGGTTACACTTGACCTGTTTTAAACTGCTGTTCTAATGAAATGGGGGTGGGGGGAGGAAGAGTGAGTGAGTGTGTGGAGAGAGAGATTTTTAAAAATTACTATGCATTCTGCTGTAAAGATTGTTTTATGTAATCAAAACCTGCTACCAACTGTTTATCTTGAACATACAAACAATAGTTTATCAGTCAACTAAAGTTCATGCAAGTTGGTGACATGCACTCACATATAAACAAGACCATGGGGAGGAGGAAACACACATGCATATCTTAAAATAATTTGCTTCTTGTCTAGATATGTTTAGAGGAGAAGATACTATATACCTAGCCCTATATATCACTCAGTCCTGATAGCAATGAGTAACCATGATGCTTAAGTTCTTTGAGTTATGTAAAATGTCCAGTTTTCAAGCCTATCCCTAGCATACTTTATTTGATCTCTTTTATAAGATTTAGCACTATGGCAAATTTAAGGCCCCAGCCTTACTAAGTGGTGGGTAACCTTGTACAGCGTCCTTCTGACCCTGTGATGTTCTCAAGAGTGTGAGTACCAACCTCAGAGCAAACTGTTAAAAACCAGGACGCAAACCCCAAATTGTTTGTGAATTCTAAAATTAGATTTCACTAACCAACTTTATCAAGTGTAAACTCCTCAGGCACCATAACATGGAGTCATAGACAGTCCCCATGTGTACTCTGGTCAGATCCATGATAGCTGGCCCCTTATACCAAGAATCATAGCAATATTCTCCTTACTCCTAATCTCAAAGGATCAGTCATTTACCCCAAGTCACCTGCTTGTTAGGTCTCACCCCAAAGACAACACTTTGTAGCCAATCTTATAGTAACCTCTATGAAGATTTTTTTAAATGGGAAAAGGAAAATAGAGTTATTTACAAGGTTAAAGCAAGCAAACATAGACACACAAATGAGTTAGTCAGAGGTTTCAAAGAATAATATTGGCTTCTGTAATCAGCAGCTTTATTTGTTGTTTAGGGCAAATGCAAGCTAAACAGCTGGGGATCTGTTGATTATGCCTTGTAGACCCAGAGTCTAAGCAGCATAGAGATCCTTAGTTTGGAGTTTTTATCCCCTTCCTGCTGTGTGCTTTAAGCTGAAAACTCAGATGATGGGTAGTCTACTTGCATGACTCATCTTCATGGGAGGAGGAGAGAACCACAATAAGTGTCTCTAGTCCTTTTGTGGATGGTGTCTTAATCCATATGTAGGGAGTTTCCAGTTGTAAGATCCAGCCCTAGTCCCTGAGTCTCCTCTTTTAGGAGGGGCATAACAATTTCTGTAGAAGAGCAACCCTTCACATTAATTAAAGTGCCTCTCCTGTATGGTGATTCACGATACAGCTGCTCAAATATTGCATTACAAAAAGGAACACAGATATTACAAGTGAGATTAATGTATGCAGCAACTCATAAGCATTCAATGGTCTAAACGCTCTAAACACTTTCATATCATTCTGATACCTACTTTATTAATATTAACCCAGAAGTGAGCCAGACTGATTCAAGCTATGTAGCTGCCTGTCCAGCTGAGACATGGGGACCTTTGTATGATCTGGCATCTGGGTAGCCAGTGTCTCAGACCCCAGAATGTTTTGCTGCATTTTGAGATATTGTGCTATCTCTTAAAAATGTGGCAACCCCATAATTCTTATGACATTTCGCCTCATTGGCACATTGAGATACTTTCACATAGTTATTTCCAAGATTTGGTAGCCTCTTTAAATATTTTAAATTTTAATTTAAATTCTTTAAATAAAAGAATAAAGTGTTCTTGAACAGAGACCAGATATGTTCTTTCATTTTTATAGCCCCAGATAGAGGAACGTCCTCAATCTGCATCCTCAGAAGTACATAAGATAAAAAAGAAACAGGTGAAATACAGGTTTCTGTTGTGGGAGATCCTGTGCCGGCAAGAAGCTCAGCTTCTAAAAGTATTTTGAGACTTTAAGAAAAGTCTTGCAAGCAGAACTGTTTTTCTGAATAATACTTGCCCTCCATGGAAGAGAAAAGTCGTCTTGACTTTTTTTTTGAAGAATGGCTGTTCTCCGCCTTTAACTAAAATGCACACAGAGTCAGATAAAAAGACAGAATCTGCTCACTTAATATACATTATGAACAACTTGATGGCATATATACAGTAGTTATACGCTGGCTTGGGCAGGCTTGTAGTTACAACTTAACGCCACTAAGAAAAATTACACCTAACCAATGCAGGTTAGAAAATAGAAAATATTTTCTGTGAAACCATTTTTCCCTTACTATTTTGATTCTGTTAGAGTGGCCAGGACTTATACTGCTCTCATTTACAGGGATGTAGTTTACAAAACTCCTGATTTACATCAATGGAAACATGCTCAGGGTATCTTATTAGTCACACAGATCCCACAGGCCACCTGCTTAGAGAAATCACACTGAAGACAATGGCAGTGCTGTGGAAGGAGAGTTTGCCAGAGAGGGCCCTCTGTTTCTATATGTACAGTTATGATACTGTGATGGCTTTCAGAGAAGCAAATGCTGTTGTTAAGGTGCAAAACAGTTTTCATAATAACCCCATATTCTTCCACCTACAAATTGCCCAGAAGTGTTTCTGTTCAGCTGAGCCTTTCCATGCATAGTCTCTGTGCTTAGGTGAATTTGTGTTTTCAAAAGTGCAAGTGAAATCCTCGTGGCTGTTTCTGAGGAAGTGTGAGACAGAGGCACATTGTCTCCCAAGGCTACTCAGAGACCTTGGAGGCAGTGATGATATCCAACCGGTTCGCACCGGTTCGCGCGAACCAGTTCATAAAATTAAAAAAATGTAGCAAACCGGTTGTTAGCACCCTCCCCTGTCGTGCTCTGCGGGGCGCTGGTGGGGTTTCAAATTTGACAGCGGAGAGTGAGTTTCACAGCGGAGATTCTCCGCTGCGATGCGGAGTCTCCCCCTCCGCCGCCGAAATTGACAAGGCAGAGTCAATTTCACGGCGGAGAGTAGTCTGAAGTTCAGAATAGGTTCTTAAATATCACCTGCCTTTATAGAACTGGTTATTGGAAATTTGGGATATCATCACTGCTCGGAGGTGCAGTTTATGCATGATCCCTTGTGTCAAGGCAATGCCCAAAGGCACAATCTAGCCTAGGGGGTGAATATTGGTAGAGTAAGGCACTATCCAGCGTGAGTAAGGATATCAAAATCTGATTCCACCAAAAAACTCAGGAGTAGCCATGGAAGTTGTTGTGCCTGTGAAGGAAGGATCTGAGGCATGACAATTCTTTCCTGCTCTCCTCTTTCTCTGAGGTGAAATAAATTACTGCAGTCCTTGAAAGGTTGTGGTTTACACACACACATTCAAGTAGGAAGGGAGTAGCCACGGCACCACACCCCGCACACTCCCCCGGTGGCCCATTGCTCACAGATGAGTATCCAGAGAGCAGATTTGCACTCCTCACCAGACCCAGATCCAAGATCCATGTAGGACTTATTAGGCCAAATAGGAGGGTGGGGAAAGAGCCTTAGTCCCCCCTACTGCCTTATTTGGCTTAGTAAAACAAGGGCATAATCTAGCTCACAGAAAGCAGAATCATGCCCCAGTTGCATTTGCAGAGCTCTCCCTAACAGCTTTCAACGAGAGCACTCAAAATCTTGCAACTTCAGATAGGGTTATGAACTTGAGCTGAGTCTATTAAATAACAAGGCAGTAAGACTGTTCTTTTCATTTCTTTTTCAGTACATAAGACGAGCTAAAGTAATTCAAACCACTGTATCCTGTGATTGTGTTTGTTAGCATGTTGGCCTTTTCTTGCTCTCCTATTTTGGCAAGCACATTGGAGTTATGACCTAGGTGTGTTAATAGTCATTGATACAGATGAGCCATCTAACACTTGTATGCTAATACAAAAGATAGGATAGTCCAGGTGGGAAGGAATGCAAGTGGGAGTAATAAATGCTCTTGACTTTAGATTAGAAAACATTACATGGTTTCCCAAATAATTTTTGCAGCATTAATTTACATATGTTGCTGCTGAGCCAGGCCTCAATTCTGCAAGCTGTTCGACATGGGCCCACGGGTCCACTCTCATGGATCAATCTGCAGGACTGGGACCCTGGTTTGTAGCCAGCACAATTAGCACTTGTAGAGCTTTGCTAGGTCCTAGTATAAATTCTGACTAAGGATGCATTTTTTCTAACTATTGTTTTCCCACTAGCAAATGCCTTTCATTTGCTTTTTTATCAACTGAGAAAAAAAAGTTTAAGAATGGGGAACTAAGAGCCCAGTGTTGCCTTACTTACCCATTTGGTTAAATAGAAATTGTTTATAGAAGCCTTTGAATAGCTCTACATCTTGGCTTGAGTCCAATGGTTGTACGTTCCAGCCCTTTCTGTCTCAGCTCTAAGAGTTCAATTGATTGGATACTCATCCCTCTAAATCTGCATTTTCAGAACAAGGCATGGTCATCCCATTCCCTCCCCCCAAACTGCAAGTTAGGAGACATAAAAGCTGTATATACAAATATAAAACAGCAAATAAACTTAGTCTGTAAATTATTGAGATATACATGTTTTACAATAGGTTTGTTTACTACCCAGCACGATGGCTCCCCAGTCTGACTGGGCTTCTGTTGTAATCCAAAAATACGTAATAATATTGACCTACCACACCCCTCAGAAGAAAAGGCATTTGGCTTTACTTCTTAAACTTTCAATTCCTTGTGAGAATTCTGCTTGGAACAGAATGACTTGTCACGAGCTGGTTCATTAGTTATGCAGCGGAAAGGGGAAAAGGAGATGGATAAACAAAAATGTTGCTTGAGGTGGAAGTTCAGGAATTACAGTTAACCCTGGTATAATTGGAAACGTAAATTTGTGTTCACTTTTGCTTTTACTCAATTCCAGTTGCTTAGGATGCTGATTCCGGAAATGGAGCCCATTTTTCAGAGAGCTAGACAACATTTTTACTAACAAAATGATAATGCTGAGAAATATATGTCCTAAAGAGTTAAGAAGGAGTCACAAATCAGAATAATTGCATTGCTGCAATACAAAGGCATGATGGAAACTATAGTCCTGATAATTCCAAGTTTAGCTAGCAATTTTCTTGATTTTTATACAATGAATAGAATTTTGATTTGGACCCCAGAGGAAACAGACCTTCCCAAGTAAGAGAGAAGTTGATAAGAAATCCATTAAATACCAATGTCAAAATTTTACATACTGTTGGCTTTGTTTTTTAATACTTTTTAACGGATTGATAATGATACCACTTAGAATTTATGTTTGAACGCTGATTTGTTGGAAATAAACTTGGAGTACTTATTTTAGTGAAAAAGGCTTCTGATGACACCATAAGGCTTTGATTTGCACAGGTGCTGAGCACCTGCCACTGCCATTGACCTCAGCTGGAGCTGTTGGTGCTCAGAACCTCTGAAAATCAAATTCTTGTTCCTCAATCTTGCTTTCAATGCTCCTGTCTGTTTCTGCTTTCATTCCTTCCAACTCTCCGTCCCCCAAACATAGGCTCTTCCCAAGGTTCCTCCCCCCGAGAACCTCATTTTCACTATTTGCCCACTCTTGTCTTTGACCCTTCTTTCATATGGCCTCTTGAAATGCTTGAAACACCTTCCTTCTCATTCACCTTGCCGTATACACTCAGAGTCCTCTTTAAAGTGCATTTATTCAACCAGAGATATGAGGTGAGTCAGGTAATATCTTTTATTGAACCAACTTCTGTTGGTGAGAGACAAGCTTTCGAGCTGTTCCTCAGGTCTTCTGATGACAACACACCACCAATACATACCAATATGATTGAAAACATATGGTACAAGGATTGTCTTCCTGTTTGCACTCCACTTAGCACAGTGGATCCCTCGTCCTTCATGTTGATATTTAAATATAATACAAGCAATGTGGTGGTGATTTATATTTAATGATCAATAATGATTAATGCATTGTGCTAGATCTGTGTAAACAAAGAATAAAATTCTCTGCTCCAAAGCATTCACAAGCTTGGTGGATAAAACACACAAATGGAAGAGTGGGAAGACAAGATAATAACAGTTTCATCATTTGGACTGGTAGAAAATTTTCTAGCAACATCTTTTTTGGTCAGAAAATGCAGTTTTGTCCAAAAAAAAATTTCACGGGAAAATGTTGTTTTCAATATTTATTCAAATATTCAAAACAACAATGTTTTGTTTGTTTGGAACCTGAAAAACTATGGTTTTCAAGTTTCAGGTCAGGGTTTTATTCCCTTCTTTCCCCTTTGATCCACTGGAAAAGATCTCTTGAAAGGAAGAAAGAAAGAGAAAACCTTTTCTAGTAGAAAGGGGAGAATTTAAAAATCAACTGTTTTCTACTCATTCTTACTTTTCTATTCTTCTTGAGTGGAACGGGAGGCATAAAAGGGAGAGGACAAAGGAGTTTGCCCACTTTATGTCACACTTATATTTAAACATCTTTCCACTTGAAAAATGTGAAAAAAAGTAAAATAAATAAAATAAGAAAGCGATAGACCGTATTACTTTTTCTAACTTTTTTTAACCATTTAACACTTTTTTTTCACACTTTTGCAGTTGAATAAAGGGAGAAAAAAATAAGTGTTTTCTTTTTACCTTTTTCCACCCATAAAAAAAGAGAAAAAATTTAAATATTTTTTTTTCAGTTTTCTTTGTTTTTTTATCCTTTTTCCTCTTTCATTGAAAAGAAGGAGAAAGTATAAAAGGGACAGATAGTAAAGAAAAAATAAAATCCAAAATGCAACAGCAATTAAATGAAAATGTTGTTTAAGAATTTCCATAGAAAAATCAAACTTTTCATATGAAAATTTTTGTTTTAATTTTTCATAGGGAAAATGTATTTTTTCAACCAGCTTTTTTATAATTATGTAAAATAAAACAAAACATAAACAGCACTTACATGAAGTTCTGTTGTTCAGGCTTTGAGCTGTGCATGTTTTCTGTATGTATAATAATGTTGACTTTGCTGTCCATGTCCATTCATATTTAAATTCCTTTTATACCTGTGCAGCACCAAACATGCTCTAAGTTTCAAACAATGACAATGGATTGTGTAATGTAGATACATGTCTACCAGGATTTGGACCGAGCGTGTCAGAATCTCTGAACAGTCAACAACTGATAATGACTTTGTGTGACTACTGATCTTAACAGCATTCAAATCAAGATATGTAAAGCTCCATAAACCATTAATGATCCTCTAAGGCATCCATTTCCCTGAATATCATTATTTTAATAGGACTTGAAGTTTCAGCTATTTGAACATGACAGTTGTTGGGAATCTGGTGGATTTTATGATGAATCACTGCTACAAAGTATACTTTGTATCTGAATAAGAGTATAAGTAATTTTAGGACCGGACAAGGCCATTTAGGACAACACACTTGTCATTGGTTCTGTCTTAGCACTGTCCTTTTCATCATAGCCCCAAATACCATCCTAAACCAAGCATCCCTTGAAAATTCTTTTGGCATTGCTTAGAAGGGAGGTTTAGGAGAATTTATTCACCTATCTTGCCATATCTTTACCCTTTGTGTGAAATTATTCTGCATGGATTCTTCATTTATACCTTAATTCAAAGCTTAAAACTAGAGCTGGATGAATAAGAATGAGGGAGAATACTGCGTTTGTTTCTAAAATACTCAACACTTGTCAGCAAATTTGAAAAATCCATTTTGAGCCTGCAGACTTTGAATCAGTCAGACAGAAGATTTGAATCCACAGCTCCTACCTAAGTGCCTTAATCACCAAGATATAGAGTCATTCTCTCTCTCTCTGGCTCGGTGAATACTTGAGTAAAATATTTTTTGTAAAAGTAGAACAGCTTCAACAGGAGAAATTGAAAGACTAGCAGAATAGCTTATTGGTTAGTCACTCATCTGGCAGTAGGAAGTCTGAGTTTAACTTCCTGCTCTAGAATGGAATTCAAATTACACACACACAAATCTTTTCCAGCTGAAACTATTGGGTCAAATTTGCAAATAGTTTTGAGTCGATTGAAACTGCATGTTTTGACAAATGAACTATTTGTCTGAAAAACGTTGCCCATTCAGGTGTGAATGCTTTGCAAGTGTGAAACATGCATCTTTACTGAATACTTTTATAAGGTCACCTCACAGTTCCTTTTTTTTTTTTTCCCTCCAGTGTGCTTCATGCTCATGACTTAAATTCTGGAGAACTTAAGTATGTAATATTTCAACAATAATTTGTCAACAGTACAGTTGAGTTACAGAAGACTCCCATTTTCTCTGGGAAGCTTTATCAATCTGTAGTGTACAAACCAAAGACCTTGAAACAATTTGAAGGATGATGGGGAGGTTCTTAGGGTTGCAGCAATGATAATACATTAATTCCACTACTATCTGTGTTACCATGAATTTTTTGTCTTTAACAGAACATAGTAGTTTACTGGATGCCTTTTAAAGCAGAGAGGGATGCTTAATATTAGAGGGTTTCCTGCAGTCAGATGATGGTCCAGCCTGCTTTTTTGTTGTCCTGCATGTGTTGTACTTACAATTATTCTGTTTGTCAAAACAACAAGAGTGCTGTGGCACCTTAAAGACTAACAAATTTATCTGGGCATAAGCTTTCATGGGCAGAAAACAGACTAACATGGCTATCACTCTGGAACTCTGTTTGTCAAGTGCATTATCAGCTCTTGTTGGAAATAATTATGACTAAAATGTCTAGTCTTCTCTGTTAATTGAATTGCATCCTTTTGGTCAAGACATGAGAAGGTGGTGACTAGGGAACGCTTTCTAGCAATTTTTGAAACGACAAACCTAATCAACTGGAGTTAGCACTGTCCCTTAAACACATTCCTAGCCTTCATGTCATAGAGAAATGAGCTGACTTGCTTATAAATGGATTGTCAGACAACTTAATTTTGAATTACTGCCTTTAATTATGCTACTGATATAATTTGCTATGATAAAATTAGTGCAGCTGGCCTCTGGTTTAGTTTTCCTATTTCCGTACAATGAAGCTGTCTGAAATAAACATCTATTAAAGGAATACGTGCTTTACAAGAATTCATTATTCTACACGACAAATGAAACAGAAGCCAGAGTATCAATCTTGTCTCCATTCAATGAATACAGTAACTTCAGAATAATCATTGTATGCCAAATAGCAAATTAATAGCAATAAGATTTGGCATGCTGCCTTTATGTATTTGCAAAATATACGTTGTGTGTATTTTCCCTTAAGGATTCATTATCTTGATTTGAGATTGTATTAGAAAAATACACACAGGTTATCATGCTTTCAGTGTAGAGGGGGTCCATAAACAATGATTTTTTGGTGTTCTGCATGATTCCATTACTGTAACTGTATACAATTCTTCTTAAAAATTGAGTTTCTTGATACAAAACCTTAAAATCTGATTCTACTATCCTGGCAAGGAGTAGCACTTCACACTGTACAATCTCACTGGTATTACTCACAAACTAAGGCTTTTCTCCCACAAGCAGCTTTGCACAGATGGACCACTGCAACTACCCCTGCAAACCCCACTGACTTCAGTAAATTACAGTTTGTAAAATCCAAATCCCAAGGTACAACTCAACCGGAGTAAGGACTGCTTGCAAGATCTGACCTATTATGAATAATCTTATGACCTGGGTGAAAACTTTCTGTTGTTGAGTTAAAACCGCGTTAAGATTGGCAGATATGAACTCACCCTTCAATTAACATGATTTAAGCTAAGCCTTACCTAACACAGAAGGTGTGTGTGAACCTGCCCAGGGGCATTTGGCTAAGTATCATTTTGGGTCGGGCTGTGCATGTGTGGGAAGAGATCTCACAGAAATTGAGGTCAGACACACGAACAGATGGAGGAATAGAGCCTGAAAGAGCAGCTGACTCTGGAAGAAATCTGGGGACCAGGTGGGGTGGGCGACTGGGTGAGGGCAGACTGAAAAGATTGCTGTTGGTTCTGTAAGCAAAAGGAGGTGGTTTTTGCTATTTGATTCCTTCTGAATTCAGAGACACAGAATTTTGTACATTCTTTAAACATATAAACAAAGAAAATGGCCTCAAAGAAACATCTATCACCAATTTCTATTCCCAGCTGGAACCCCTGCAGGGCCAAACTTTGCCTAGCCATGCAGGTTGAAAAGGTGTAATAATAAATAAATCAAAACAAATGTTAAGAGCTGTCTGTTTTAAAGCCCCACACACTGCTTAAGTTTCTGATTCTGATATCAGAGACACTGTTAAGTAGTATAAACCTGAAATTTGGGTTTCTGTTAAAAATTGTGGGCCTTTGTTGGATGAAATTTACCAATGAGGAGAAGAACTGTATAAGGCATGTGTTCTCGTCTTCTTCCCCCACTCCTTACCCAAAGCAATACTAAGAAAAAAACCATTCACCCACAGAATCCAGAACTCCTGGGTGGATTCACATAGATCTTTGGTTTTAGGTGGTGGCTTGTGATTAATTTATCCTTATCTTTACAGTTATGTTAATTTAAGGGTGTGTTCACATTTACCAATCTCAATGAGCTTTTAACTCAACCCATAGCAAGATTAAACCCAGCTTTCCTAGACCTGAAGAAGGGCTCTGTGTGGCTCAAAAGCATGTCTCTCTCACCAACATAAACCAGTCCAATAAGATATTACCTCCCCCCACCTTGTATCTTTAATAACATTGAAGTCGATTATGGGTTTCCATAGAGCTAGGAGACTAGATTCTGCAAGTATGTCTACACTAAATTGTAAACGTATAAACCCGGGACCTAAGTTTGTGGATTCTTAAGCCTGTGCCTGAGCATCCATACTGCATTGTAAATGTGAGCTTACAGGCGCTGGACCCTGCGTCTCACAGCCATGCAAATATGTTCCCACTGACGGCACAGACTTGACTCAGTTCTGCAGCTTGACCTCTATACACACAGCAAAATGACGGGGTTTGGATTCAAGTCAGTGGGACTTGGACTCTGACCCAGTCCACTAACAGGATCCTGGAAATATGGGTTTCCACCAGCGCACCAGGAAACTAAGCAAGATTCTCCTGGCACCCTGTCAGCCAAGGTGTCTTTGGAAACTGGACTGTTTCCACTCATGTTTGTTTGAAAATGAAATGTTTCCATGAAACATTTAAGTTTAGATGAATCAGCACTCTCTGATAGCAGTGCCATTTCATGAGAAAACTCTGACCAGCTCTAATACAAAAGTACTATTATCTCTATTTTATAGATAGGGACCTGATGCCCAGAGACACAAAGTGACTTATCTGTGAACAAAGGAAGCCTGTGGTGGAGGAGGGAATTGAACTAGTGTCTCCTAAACTAGTGCCCTATCCAGTGGGCTGTCCTTCTCTGTAATTGAGAGCTGCTCTCAGTCCGCCTTGAACTAATCCAGGATTAGGACCATTCTTGAAAAACATTTTGCTCATTTCGAAGTATAATCTTGCTACAGTCACGTTCACACCCATTTTTATTTGCATTTTACAAACTTTTCTGTGAATGAAGTTCCTTAGTAATTAGCAACTAGGATTTGTTCTATCACAAATTACAAGTGCTTTGTATTTAAACGAAATTTATTTTGGACAAAAGTAGAATTAATTTATAAAATAATTTTATTTATAAATTTAAATTAATACATAAAAATTATTAAATTAAATACATAAATTTATTTATAAATAATTTATAATTCATTCCATCAGGTGACAGAAACAGTGGCACATGGTGAACCTCATCAGTCACACAGCTCAACTAGTGAATCATGAAGAATTTGTTGTAAAAAACAGTTTGTGAGTGATCGACTAGCTGAAATATTTTTGGGGAAAATAAGTCCAAACGGTTGCCAATATGAAACAAAATAATAAAGAAAGAGCTAAATTAACTGAAAAAAGCCAAAGTCTTCCTTGTGTAGAAGGCCTGCATGAGCTGCGCGTGTTGTTTAAATCCCATTTAAACCTTCTATATATGAGTGAATTTCACTCTAAGGTTAAATTAGGATGTCGTGCTAGCTGATCAGCGGTCTGATTCTGTCTGGGACATCTTGTGGTCCGACTCCCAGTGTTTCACCAGAGGGCACAGCTCTTTACAGCTAAACACACATGGAAAGGTGATTGTTCAAGCATAAGAACTGTCCTTAATTTTTTCTGACAATTCTTCACCACTCATCCACTCACACCAAGCCCCTTAAAGAAAAGGCAGACGGCCAGCCAAGTTGTGTCCACCTCATTCATGCCATTGAGCTTAGAGGGCATAGAGCAGGGGTGGATTCAGTAGTACAAAAGGCAGAGGATTCACTGCTATGTGGAATCTCTTTTTCTGTCCTACCTGCAGGGAGCCTGCATAAGAGCCCCTGGACTGGGCTGGGGCGATCTCCAGATAGCAATTACTTGCCTACTATGTGGTCTAACTGGATTGTTCTCATGCCCTTATCCACTGCACATCTGCTGGTGCATAATCCAGCTGCTTGGTTGGGCATGGGGCCCTGCATTTTTTTCCTCTCTGACAATGCTGTATTAAGCAGTCATGCAAACCGCATGAGACATGAGTTATCACTTACCAAGGCTTACCACAGATGTTGAGAAGAGGAAGAATATACTCCACAGCAAACACCCACCAGCTGTTTCTAACATCCTCCTTCCCCAGATGTAACTGACTGTATTTTCTCCTTCAAAAATGTTGAATTGAGACGTTTGTTTATATAGAAAGAGAGACGAAGAACATAAAATGTTTTCTCAATTGATGATTGATTTTTTGTGTTCAATTTCAAACACTTTAATGTGCCACATCTGCCTGGCAACACATCACAGCTGAGTTTTGCAACAGGCAGAAGGGATCTATCTATAGAAAAACAGTTTTAAAATACATGAAATAACAATGAGAGTCCTGTAGCACCTTAAAAACTAACAAATTTCTGTGGGCATAAGCTTCTGTGGGCATGATGCATCTGACAAAGTGGATTGCAGCCCATGAAAGCTTATGCCTGCAGAAATTTGTTAGTCTTTAAGGTGCTACAGGACTCTTGTTGTTTTTGCTATATACAGACTAACACGGCTACCAAAGTGGAACTTAAAACACATGCTTTCTCAAAACACATAATTATCAGGTTTAGTTTTTATTCATAGAATCATAGAAGATTAGGGTAGGAAGGGACCTCAGGAGGTCATCTAGTCCAACCACCTGCTCAAAGCAGGACCAACCCCAACTAAATCATGTCAGCCAGGGCTTTATCAAGCCGGACCTTAAAAACCTCTCAGGATGGAGATTCTATCACCTCCCTACATAACCCATTCCTAGTGTTTTATATTTTTAATGACTGAATACCTCACCCCCAGTAGACTTCGCTTCAAATCCTACCTTGGCTCCCAAGTCTCAGTTGAGCCTACATTAAAACCCATCGTAATACAGCGGTTATCCTGCTCAAGATAGACCCAGAAATTAAACATGGATGTTATGGGTCAGGATTAAGGTGCAGTGGCAGGAAGCTCTCAATGCATCTATCAACAATTTTTAGCTTGGGCTATTCATTCCTTATTTTCATTAGTGCAAAGTTCACACCTGATTAAAATAAAAACTGACCTCTTGCCCTCTGCAAAGTAATCCAGGAGTAATTTTGATTGAGAGGTCTGTATAATATTTGCCTTATAGGTCCTGTGGTTTATCAGCGCTAAGATTTGGTATCTGATCCTTTGAATTCTCAGCTTCTATTTAATGTTCATTCTTCTCCTATATGTAGTCTGATTTCCTTGGACGCTTTTCCTTAATGCTTAACATTCATGATACTATGTCTCCTGCTGAACTGAAGATGCTCAGCATCTCAGAGGATTGCATCCCAAATCATAAGGACTCATATCAGCCAGGGGAGGATTCTGATTCCTCACAATGACATTTGCTGCTCCCTGTCCCTATAGAAGCAAGCATTCTGCCTGTACAACCCTCTAGTCCCTGGTAAACCAGGAATCTCAGGACCTAAGTTTAGCTCCCCCACAGCTGCCCTGCCAATAAACTATCAGGCAGACCAAAATAGTTTCTTGTCAACACCAGCAAAACTTGTTTCTCACTGGATGCGCTCAGCAACTTCATTTGCAAATAGCAGTGACGACTTTACGAAAGGAATTGCATACAGTAGATGTGCATTGCATTTCTCTCTCCTCTGTTTTTGAGAATGTGGTAGGCTCTGTGGAGTTGCAGCCTGACCTTTGGACTTTCTCATCAATTTCACTTTCATTCAATTCTCATAGATGATTTGATTGCCTTGGAAACCTTTTTTTAAAAGGTTTTAATATTCATGATGCTCGGTCACTCCATGCCAGGCAGATTTGCCAACTGAGCCTCTGCACTCATCCGACTCTGAATGTCAGTGTTTTATTTCATTCAGACATGGATCATCATACTTATTTGTCTGCTTGAAATAGAAAACAACATTCTTCCCCATCGAACACTTACGGTATATCAGAACTAAAATGAAGTATCAGCTGGTGAAAGCCTCTTCCTGGGGAAAAAAAAATATCCAAGAGTAAATGAGAGCTGCAGCCCTTTGGTTATATTTAGTTCCTCAAAAAGGTTTTACTTCTGTTCACTCTTCCTGTATTTTGTGAACTTGAGTGCTTGCAACAGAAGACCATGAACAACTGCAACAGTTGTTTAAACTTTTTAATCATGTGGCAAAGCAGTAAAATATCTGCAATGTATTTCATGGGAAAAGATTCCAAATTGTCTAACTTTTTTCAACAGGCAAGCAGTCCTACAACAGGAGCAGCTCCTAGGAGTCAGTCACGGTTGTCTGTATGCCCTTCCACTCAGGACATCTGTAGGTAGGTGCTGAATAAATCATTTAAATCTACATTAGCTGTATTCTTTATCTAATAACCTGCAAGCTCTTGCTTCTGCCTAGCATTCATGAATTACACACATCTGGGTTTTCTTTTGAGCTCTTGTTTTTGTTCTGTTTTCTTTTCAATCTCATTTTTTCCTATTTAGTCAAAACTCATGTTTCTATTTTCATCTCTCTCATTATTTTTTGTCTCTCTTTACCATTTTCCATCCCTCTCCTTTGCTGCCACTTTGTATAGATCTACCACTTTGCACGATGTGTCAGAAGATGAGTTTGAACATGCAACACCTGTCATGGTGCTGACCCCTGCTAGAAGGGAGTCCGGTAAGAAACAAGTGAAACGAAGGTTTAGGCGGAGAAAAGAGACTGGTGACAATATAGAGCATTCAGAGAAGCAAAGAAAAGGGAAGGACTGCAAATTGTACCCAATGGTTGCAAACTCCAGGTGCAATGCATTGCACAAGGAGACATCTGATTCTTCATCCTCAGATGAGAGTCAGTGGGCTCAAGCTAGAAGGAGAGCCAGAGAAAAGGTCAAAATGCCCAGAAAAGGGAGAAGGAGCAATAGATCATGCAGTAACCCAGATGGACCTCCAAATAACAATGCCATTGAACTTGTCACACTGGGGACAATGGGAAAAAAGAAACAAGAGGTGTCTAATTCTGATAACCACACTTTAAGTCACTGGAGGAGAAGAGTTTCAAGATGCAAAGAATCTTGCCTTTCGCTGTCTTCAGTATCCTCTCTGGAGGCGGGGAGCTCCTCAAGAAAATGTGGAAAAAACAGGGGGAAAAGCTACCCCCGAGATCTGCAGTCTTCATCTTACCTTAGACAAAATAAAGTTGTCAAGGAAGGCTTTACGGAGAGAGGCTCTGGCAGTGAAGCTATGACAGTTCCAGATAATGGAGAACCTGTTGGGGCAGGGCCCAGTGTGACTGATGCGGTTCAGAAACCTCCTGTTTTATATGATGACTGGTCTGATGATTTAGAAGTATGCAGGTTAGTCTCTCATATGAAAGATTTGATGTTACCAAAAGGAATTGGTTATTGCCATGAATCATATGTGCCTTTTATCTGATTCTTGCTGTCATTTGGGTCTTTCTTGCTAATTACCGCTCAGTAACTATCAGTTAGGGGCTGCAATACATAGCACAAAAGGATTGATACAGATTTCTAAAGATATGACACTTAACTCATTTAAAAACACTAGTACCACAGACTTAGATCCCTCGCCCCAGCCTACCTCCTGCTTGTTGACTTGTCCTACCAAGTTTGTGACACCGTGCACTCTAGCATAGTGTGGTGATATTTTAAATCTGGAAGAATGAGACCCTGAGAGTGAGAGGGAAGACCAGATAGCTCAATGCTAATGGGATATGGAGACTTTCATTCTGAGGTGACCAGTTCAAATCCAGCCCTGGTCTCTAGTGATTGAAATATGTTACTCTCGGTGACGGTTCATTGTCTACATGAAGTGAGTTGTTGGTCTCAAATCAGTGCCCACTACACATGACATCCTTACAGCTGGCATTACTTTAGCGGTCTGAGCACATGTATTAAAGATTGTATCAGCATAAATACTGAACTATCTTCCAGATCAAGGCTGAGGTATGCTGGCATGCTGGGTGGGCATTTGTCCTGCTGCTACCCATGATGTGGTATGTGAATGAACAGAGGTCTTTGGTTTCCGAGGCTGTCAATCTGGCACCATTCACTGGGACAGAGCCTGGGAGGCCCATGGAATAATAATAAATTCAATATTTGAAGGACAAATATATTAAGAGGAATTAGAATAGGATAAAGTTGTCCACTTAAACAGATAAGTTGCCTTTGAGGGAACTATCAAAGGCAAGGGTTTCAGATAGACATCACAATGTTAAATCAGTACATGGCAGCGTGTCAGTGGATCTGAAAGCTGACAGTCAGAATTGTGCTGTGAATAAAGACATTCTTCAGCTTGCTGACCCCTCTAAACCAGTATATGAGTTTGGCGTAATAAACTGAGTGAACCTGAGTAAATCAATTCATCAGTAATTTGAAAATATACCAGATAGGAAGTTATAGAGAAAATCAGGCACTAAATTAATATTTCTTTACAAAAATGGGCCCAATTCTCATTTACAGTAAGTCCCCTGGCAGGGTAAATAGACTTTACTGTACATGAGAATCAGGCCTAATACGCTGATACAGTAACTGAAAATGTTGCAAACTTCTTTCTTTTCTGGGAAGAATTTGTATGAAAATGTAAACAGAAGCAGAATGGGGAAATGAATATGTGCTGTGAAACTACATGGTGTGATACAGTGTACTCTGAACCTTGCAATAAGCTCCAATGGTCCTGATTAAGAAAATTGTCAGGCAGTAGAAAATCAGCCAGTATGCTTTTCCAGATTATATATGTAAAATATACTTATTAGTGGACCATGAGCTGTAGCTCCGTGCCCTTTTTCATTCATTTTTGTATCTGCCTTTTGTCTCATCCTGTACTTACATTGTGAGATTTTAGGAGCAGGGCCCTCGCTTTGTTTTGTGTTTATACAGTGCCTGGTACAATGTGGCCTCAATTCATGCTTCGGGCCGTACCCACTACTGCAATAAATGATGATGATGGTGATTTATATTACAGTAGCACTTTGGGGCCCAAACATATTGAAGCTCCTTTGTGCTATGTACTGTAAATTCAGTAAGAAGATTCAGTCATTATGAACGGAATATAATCTCCCCTTAACCTGAAATAAGTCTGTCCACACAAGGGCTTGTATCAGTTTAACTAAATCAACTTTAAAAAATGAATTAAAGAAATCAGTGCAACTTTCTCATTTAGATTGGGCCTAGTTTCTGCCCCAAGCAGGGCCCAAGAATAACCTTTTTGTGCCCAGTACCATTACAAACTTGTAACACGGGCCCCCTCCCACACACATACCACAATCCTTCATCCCATACGTGCAATCTCATGAGCCATGAATAAAGTTTGAATTCTGAAATGACTGTTACATAATCTACATTTCTGGCAAATGCCCCCCTTTCCCATTTTTGTTTAACATGACACCCAGCTTGAGAGTCCTACTAGTTTGCTGACTATTTTGTAACTTTTTGGTCATTATAAAGGTATTATATATCCTGTCAATGTCTGGATTATCCTAATGGACCAATGTGACTGGAAACGTTTTATAATTAGGCCAATTAACTTTAAAGCTTTATTTTTTTTGCCTCTTTCATTGCAGAATCATGCATTAGCCAAAGTCAATTTCTCTTGCAAGTTCAAACTCAATAGACAAGATAGGTAGGTGGCTTAACTGTTCTTGCCTCATTGTAGAATGCCTACAGTCTTTGATGAGTGCTAGCTTGCTGAAACTTCTTTCAGCTTCTGCCACAGTCACTGGCAGTGTGCAAAAAATCCATAGGGCTATGCACACTTCACTGAAAATTGCAGTTGTTTTTTTGTAAATTTCATTTAATAAGATAAGTGAGGGTAGTTCATATTCTTTTCCAAAAGTAGACTTGAAGGTTTTTTTCAGGTGCAACATTTGACAAGGAAAATTCTTAGGAAAGATCTGTAGGATGCTTGTGAAGTAGACGTTTAGAAGTTTCTTCCAGTTCCCCAGGCTCTAGTGTCACATATTTTAGGACTGAACAGAATGTCAAACAAATGTTATTGGCTGCTTTGAATCTGTGCTGTAGTTCACAGATGACATTGTCCAAAGTTGCATCGAAAACATTCCTTCTGAATAAAGACTCTGGTTCATTTTCAGAGATGATAGAACATGATTCCTCAGGGTCAGATGTCTCATCGTGAAACTGTTCCGCTTCATTCCTCTCTTCTTTGACAATCATGCCAAAATTCTTGTTTCTGTCCTCAATACTTGAAAGAACTTTGTACCAGACGCTAGCCATCAAAAGGTATAAAAATGAGCTGAAGTACCTTTTCACCACTTCTGCTTGAGCTTCATGTACCACAGACACAGTATCTGTATTGAAATAATTTTCATCTTGATTTTGTTCATCTGCTTCCCTAGTTAGTATATTGCCTGACTGCAGAAAGGCCTTGTCTGATTTGAAAAACTAGAGGATAGAGTGGTGTCCTTTAACTTCTTTTACCTCCTTACATTTGTGGCTGCCTGATCTGTATGTATAGCTACCACCAGACATGGCAGTATGGGGTGTGTATGAGACTGTGAGTGAATTAGATACTTACTCGCATATATTGTGGGCCTGCAAATCCTATCAGAAAAAGCGGTAGCACTGGCTTCTGCTGTCTTATGGTGCTTTGCCTTGCCCCTCCCACCAGCTGTCCCTCCCTCCTGTCCATGCACAAGGCACTCTGGGACTGGTAGTTCTTGATATGATAGACCATGTCACAGAGAGGAGCACAAATCTCTCTGTCTCAGTGTCTCAAACTACAAGTCCTCGTGTAACTGCACAAGCGCACACTCTCTATTCCAGAGAAGGGCCTGGGCGAGGCCAGCAGGCCCAGCAACTCACTGTTCAGAATGTTGCTTGTGACTGCTCTAACACTGCTTCTGATTGGCTCCAGCAAATCTCACAAGATCTGGACAATAAATACATCGATACAGGGAAATAAGTTTCTATAAATATCCTCAGGCATGATCTACAGTTTAGTCTCAATTTTTTCCTCATGGTAATGGAGGTTGCAGCCTGGGCTGGGGCCCCCCAAGGCTTCTGGGCCCAGGTAAAGTGTACCCTTCCCTGGCCCCAACCCATGAATTCAAACTGTTTTCAGATACAAGCATGGACTCCATTTTCCTCTTTATTTCTTATATGTCCACCCACCCACATTTACTATGACTGTCCTGGGATTCTCTATCTGCAGAAATGTGGCAACTACCTAGTCCACATTTTGCTTACCCTGGGGCACAGAGGAAAGGAGGAGAAAGGTCATTTGGGGGAAGAAGGATGCCAAAGAACTGCTAAAAGAAATCTAATCTATCATCTTGTGTTTCTCAAGCATACTTTCCTTACAGTGTGCATGCACCAAAATAAATGTGTGGTACATTAGATGGGGTCAGAAGTAGGAGACAGGAACACCTAGGGGATTACAGAATGAGGAATAGAAGGAACTGAACCTCAAGACCCTTTACGGTTCAACCATCATAGTTTCATTTACATTTGCCTGGTTTGAGCTTGGAAGTGAAACCTTCAAAGGTTCATATAAAACATAGTCCCAGGCTCAAGCAGAGTGAAAAAAAGAACTGCCCAGCTTAGCAAGAGGTGTGCCCCACTTGATCTCATGGTAAACATTAACATGGAAGAGGCATAGGAAAGAACTGGGCATCCTTATGAGAAGTTGGCAAATTTCTCTACCTGACTCTTTGCCCTATCTTCTTGACTTTCTCATTGTAGCTGTGCTAGTATTAGATATGACTTGGATAGAAATGGGCAGCTTCCTGTATTTTACTCCACCCTGATTCTATTCGATATGGCCAGGTTTGGAATGTGTAAGAGTCTTGATTGAATCCAAGTGTTTTGTCCTGGTTGGATTATAAAAATAAGTAAAGCTTGTTTTTTTTCTTGTGGAGACTTCTTACTCATATGCTGTACTATTGTAATTTTGCTGCATACACTAGTTTGCTTTCTAGTTTATTATAAAACCTCCCTGTTAATATTCTAACATCTAATACCTGCTTGACCCCTGTACCTACTTTCAGTATTCACTCTGAAAACACACACAAACACATGCAACCCAAAATAGAAATCAAAGTGTGATCAAAATCACAAAAGAAATCATCACAGGCATGTATAAAATTAGATAAATGCTTGAACAGAGTCTCAGCCCTGACTTTGCTAGGTTTGCATTGCTGAGGCAGCTCACAAATGCAAGTGGAAAGCCACCCTAAAGAAGTAGCCAACGATTTCCCTGATATCAAGAGGAACAAAGAAGGGGTGGGGCCGAGTACCGGGCGTTCCACCTGAGACCTGGGCAGCTATGTAGTCTGTGTGACTGCTGCAGCCAGCATAATTTAAAGCACCCCTTATGCTTAGGTTCAGATCAACCTCCTTTTCTATGCCACTCTGCTCTGCTCTCTACGGAGTGTAAACTTGGCACAGGTGAGAATCTGTCCTCTTCTTTTAAAATGCTGCCATGTTAACTGATCCATAATCCCCCCTTTTCCTCACATTCAGGGCAAGTGCTGTATTTCTTGCAGTGATTCCTAGATGTATCACCTCTGGAAGATTGTACATCTAGGGAGAATGCTATAAAATCTAAAGCATACTAATTTTTCATGGCTGGTAAGTTTTTACTTGTTAAATTTGCATATAGCTACACAGAAGGGAAAAGATTTATTACCCGATAATACTGATTCATCTGAAAGAAACATACTAGTTACTTAGTACAAGCTGCTTAGCTTTAGTCACCAGCTGATTTGTAGTTTATTTTCTTAAATTCAAATTTTTCTTTCAGGGGGAAAAAACCCAGAATTAAATATTCACTTTGGGGTAGGTGTATGTGCTCATATTCTGCACAGCATAACCTGGCATATAGTTCATACCACACATATAAAGGTAGAGTGTATTCAGAGTGAGTAAAGTGCTGCCAAAAGATGAATAAGGCACTCTCTCCAAATTGTCCACATCTGTCAGTGAGGCATATTTACTGCAGTGTTAGGCTGGGGGACTGATTTGGGGAATGGACACCGTAGCTTCTTGAGGTCGGACAAATTCCCCTCCTTGGTTTCCTTTAGTTGATGTGATGGGTTAGGTGGGAGAAGTGAATTTCTGCATGGTAGGCGGGCTCCCTGTTCCAGCTAATCAAATTCAGCGATGGTTGGGCAGCCAGGTAGTGGCAAGGAGAAATTCAGGATGCAGGACTTACTAGTATCAGCAACTTACCTCTCTTCCTCATGCAGTATTGGAGCTGCTGATGGCAGGGTGTATGTATGTACAGTATTAGGTTTACAAGCTTTGTCTCCCATGCGCTCCTAATAAATTTGGCTGGGGATACAAGAAGAGTCATCCCTTTGCAGTATATGCAGTGGCTGTGGGAGTGGTTGGTGTACCAGTGATGTGGTGGCTACCTCAGCAAGTATTGTAAAATTCAAAGTCTTAGAGGGCTGACAATTTTCAGAAGCAGCCCAGGCTTAGCATTTTGGAGGGGGGAATGTTTTGCTTTCCTCTTCCTTTACCTCAGCATAACCAATCAGCAGGATCTCGCCACTGTGCACATGAGAAACTTAGGGATTTTAGGAAGAGCTACATATATGTTTTATACATGCAAGTTGTTTGTGGTGGGTATTCTTTTGGTACTCTGGCAGCATCCTGCTACAGAAATGGAGCTAAGTTTCTTGTTCATTTGTACCCTAGGAATAAGTTTGTTTTCAAGACTACATGAAAGTTGAGGTTTCCCTTGATACAGTTCAAAACTGCAAGTTTCTTGTCCATTTGTACCCTAGGAATTAGTTTTTTTTCAAGACTACATGAAAGTTGAGGTTTTTCTTGGTGCAGTTCAAAACTGCAAGTTTCTTGTTCATTTGTACCCTAGGGAATTAGTTTGTTTTCAAGACTACATGAAAGTTGAGGTTTTCCTTGGTGCAGTTCAAAACTCAACTCTGTTAAAAAGGGGCTCTTGTAAGCACCCACAGAGACCCTGCAAGTCAACAGTGTCCATAGTATATGTATGTTTATCCTGGGGTGAGCAGATAACAAGTGTGAAAAATCAGGACGGGGCTGGGAGGGGTAATAGGCACCTATATAAGAAAAAGCTCTGAATAACAGGACTGTCTCTGTTAAATCGGGACATCTGGTCACCTTAGTATTGTATCACTGTGGGCACAGTTTGGGTAATTGCATCCCTAACGACCCATTTGAGTATGTTGGATGGAATTTTTAGCCCTGCTTAGTTTAGCATTGCTGTAACTCTGTTCCCTTTAGCATTGACTTCAGGAGAAGCGGAGTTAGGCCAAAGCTGAGTGCTCTTAAAAATCCCATCTATAATTGTCCATTTAGTGCACCCACTTTGTTATTTGCATGTGAAAATGCACTGAGTTTCTTTACTGGGAACAGCAAAGTGGTAAGTGCCTAGGAGCTCTCAGACTGCAGCCAAGCTTGCAAAACAAATACATTACTAGTCTACTGATCAGCAAATGCTGGCTTTGCTGCTGATTTGTGGGCTTTTCCTTTGGCCTCACAATGAGCTTGATCTAAAGCCCAGTGTGCCCATGGAACACTTCTCAGTGACTTTGTTTTGGGCCCTATATTATTCCTAAAGGAGAGAGGCTGAAATCATGAGCTGGATAGTTTAAAATGCAGTTTAACCTACTATCCTGGGTAACTACGTGGGCTGGATATGTCCCTAGTGTTACTCAAACAACCCTGGGGCCCTCCCTGGGCTGCCTTATGGGCCACAGCACCATCTAGAATCTCTGCAGCACAAGCCCCCAACACACCCTTATGCTAGGGCTTGTCCCTTGCAAGATCCTTGGAGGGTGGTCCTACAGTTGTCTTCCTCAGTGCCTGTGCCAAGGGACTCCTCCCCCAGAGGAAATGGGGCTATTAGGTCTCCTTTACGGCTGGGGCCAAGGTGAAGATCTCATACCTGGAATTTCAACATTGAAATTATGAAGACTAGTTAGACTATGCTAGTTAGAACTGGTATTAACTTAGAATCAATAGATGAGACACTCGTGGCAGACTGTCAGCTGTGATAATATTACTGATGAAAGGAGCACTGAGAGACTTTTTATTGTGACTGTGATGCTATTTTTTTATATAATAGGTTTTTATAAAATTGATCGAGTCATTTCAGCTGCAGTTTCTGTAACACTAAACTGTAACGGTTGAAAATATGCATTACTTTAAAAGAAATAACACTTTAAAATGAGACAGGATCTATCACCTTAGCAAAATTAATTATATGCACAGTAGGATCCTGATTTTCTGAACTTCTTGAGTGACGACAAATAAGTTCCGATAATTGAGAGTCAATAGTCAAGGAGTGAATGGAACAGAGAGAGATGCTTAGAGATCATTAGAAAGGGAGGTTTGGATGGAGGGATTGGTAATGAAGTCTGCATAATCCATTTCAAACATCACTTTAATAAAATCAGCTTTTTAGTAGAAAAGTTTTGGTGAGTATATTAAGTTGATTTGATTTCTTGTTTGTTTTTTAAAATAATCACTCTTTCTGGACTACAGTATGAGCACTTCAGAAGAAATGAGATGAGGCATTACGGCATTCAAGGGCAGACATAACTAATTTAAACATCATGTAAATTATATTACATGGGGTACATGAAAATGTAATAATAAAACTTATGAAATCATTATTTCCCTACATGAAATAAAGCGTTTCTAATTATATATCAGTTATCTATAAAATTAACATATGTCTTATTGGTACTGAACTTTAAACATGTAATACTCATCAGGCTGGATCCAAAGAGAAAATAGTGTATGACCTGGTCTACACTGACAGCAAAATTCGGCGGCAGTCGACGAGAGTTATGCAAGCTATGCAGAGTAGCTTGTGTGACTCCTGTCTACTTTGTAACTTCTGTTTAGTGTGCCACCTCCACTGCACTGTGCTGACGAGAAATGCATACCTGTCGATGCATTTTTGGGGAGGTGGTTTTATTAGATCAACTTCTGGATCAAATGAGTGTGTGTTCATTGCCGCTCAATCGAACTGGAAAAATCGATCTGACGGCAGCGAATTTGCCACCGTCAGTGTAAACGTAGCCCAAAAGTTGAGAAGAAGTTTGGGAAGAAACAGGCCTTCTAAGGTTAGTCTTGAGACGAATTGGTTAACTAGAGATATATATATTTCTGCATCTATTAACCCTCACATGAGGATATTAACATTAAAACCTAGATGCTTAGTGTAAATCAATTTAGAGCCATTTATTTCAATGGAACTATGCCAGTTTACACCATCTGAGATTTTGGCCCTAAATCCTGAAACTTGAACATCAGTGATGTACCTACATTGGTTAAGAAAATACAGTTTGCTTAGATCTCAGGAATATTTAGGAACTACAAGATAAAAATATCTAAGTATGTTGTCAAGTCTGCTGGCAAACCTTACAAATGTGTCAGTTACCAACAAAATGATGATCCCAATATAAAGGAGGCAGAATCTAGGAGCTGTTTCCAGCTACATTAAGACCGCTTTATGCTGCCTGATCAGTGAAATAAGTCCTTACTGTAACTGAGAATCTCTTTGAAAAGGAAAGCTCTTACTTCCTTTGTAATTAAAGTATGGGTCAGCAATCCATTGACACACTATACTAAGTTCACGGAAGTTAGCATCCATAGCAACATTCCAAAGTAAAAAGTTAATAAACATTTGAAATTAGACTTTAAGCAACAGAGTTTAGACTTTAAGCAACAGGGCACAAATTGAAGCAGGTAAACTCCAGTAAACTAGGTAGTCGTCCTTGTCTTTCCGGTTTTAGTGGGAAATAGCAAAAAGTTAAGACTTTTTGAACCATGTTTAACAGATTTTTTGTGGGGAAGAGGGAGCTGGTGATTGTTCTGATAAATGAATTGCTTATTCAAATTACTTCAAATTTTCTAGAAAAAGCTACCCAAACTTGAAATTGATAGGACTTCTTTTAATGAATTTTATGGTGGCAGGGACCACTTTTAAGCATCAGGCTTAAAATGGAAATTTGGTAGCAATCTTCAGTGAGAAGAGACTTCTGTTGCTCCATATTTTTTCCTTTCATTCAGAAAAGTTCCAGAGGGGTAGCTGTATTAGTCTGTATACAGTAAAAACAACAAGAGCCCTGTAGCACTTTAAAGACTAACAAATAGCCTTTCATCCAGAGCTTCTTGTATGGCTCACCTGTTTGTAACAGCTTTCTATGAGAAATAAGGGCCTTTCCTGGAGCAGTGATCACAGCTCGGGCTAGTACTCAGTCACAGAAGGGTGGTGCAATGAAGAAGCAATGTTTATTATACGTCGATGTTGCTGGCTGTGTTAGATCAGTGTCCTGTATAGTAGAATTGTGGTTGGCAGAGGCCTGGTCCACACTAGGAATTTACATAGGTACAGCTACGTTTCTCAGGGGTTTGAAAAATCCACACCCCTGAGAGATGTCGCTTATACCAACCCAATCCAGATGTAGACAGCTCTAGGTTGATAGAAGAATTCTTCCGTCAACCTAGCTACTGCCTCTCAGCAGTGCTGCTACGCTGCTGTAGCATTTTAAGGGTAGATAAGCATCTGTTGAACAGGGCAAGGAGTTGTTGCTTTCAGCATTTATCTCTGATTAATAGGGACATAGAGGCTATTGGCTGATGTGTATATTTCAATTAAAATTGTGGGTTTCGTTCCTTAATCCTAAATTTTGCTGTGTTATGTCTTGTTTTGCCCCAATTTCAATTGGCACTAGCAGTGTATTGGAGTAGAATGAGTTGTAACTATTGACATGGTTAGGCTGCCAGTTCATCAATGGAAGATTAATACAAGAATTGTAGACAAAATAAATCGTTTGTAGTCTGCGTTCCCTAGTGCATTTTGCTCTTGACTCTTTATTCTGATCACGTTTTGAGAAATCAAGAGAGCACCTTACCAGAACCATTATGAAATTATGTTAGTGTGGTACAACATTTTCAAAAGGTGTTTTTCTGTATTCAGATAAAGACAGTTGCCTATATAGCATAATGAAAGGGCAGGAATGATAGAAGAGAGGTACACAAACTGATTACATTCAATATGCAGAATTAATGTGCTTCATTCACACTAGGTTTAGAGAGAGAGGAAGACCAATTTGTCATTTAGATTATTTTATACTGGAAAACTGGAATGGAAAGAAAGAAAGTGCAAAATCAGAAGACAAGTCTGCCAAATGAAGGAGAGAGAAACACAACTTGCTGTTGTCTAGTGCTGGGTGAACTATCCATAGAGAATAATTTATTCAGCAAATTTAACTCTTTTCCTTGTTGATAAATTATCTGAGCTGGATTTGATTCTTACAAATATGGTAATTTGCTGTGGGTTTTTCACACACTATTTGCTTTGACTAAATTTTCAGTCATTCACTATATTGTGGTGTGTGAGTGACACTGATTCTGTTCCTGACTGAAATTTTTATAATGGACTTTTCAAAACTGCCAAACTGTAGATAGAGCACTATGTGAATCCTGTTACATCTGTGTATGGAGCTGGTCCCTTTCTGCCTAGACAGAATAATCTGAGGGCTGCTCAGAAAATTATGCTGGATGCTAATAGCTCCAGAATCCCAAATTACAGCCAGGAATTGATGTGGAACTGTACCTTTCCTTTGGCCATGCTCCCTTCCAGCAGCAGTAGGGATGGCACAGGGGTATCTGTTCCACTGGCGATTCATGCTTGCACAGGGGTAACCCCTCCTGAGGTGAGATATATTTTACACTTTGGGACCACATTGCATCTGCCTATTTAAGTCTCTCTTCATTTAAAAAGAAAAATTGGGGCAAGTGTAACCTTGCCGGTAGGTGGGTGGCTTTATGTCCATGAAGCACATGCACCTGGATAGGTTTTTTCCTTCTGGTCTGTGAAAAGTGTGGGAAAGGAATTTAGGGCAAAATTCTCTTGGGTTACTTCTCCCCCAAGGAAGTACCTGAAAGTATGGCTAATGTGCAATCCCCCTTCAGGATGCTGTTGTGAGGCCCCAGGAGCAGAAGCATCCTTCCATCAGGTGCCTCTGTGCCTGTTTCAGAACAAATGCAAGTACAGCCTAATGCCATGAGAGTGGGGATGGCCAGCAAGAGAGGGAAAAGAGTGTGCAAGGAGCTGCTTTCTTTGACGTTCTCGCAAGGTAATGGCTCCTAATGTATTCAGTGAATTCCTTAAGCATCCAAGAAATAGCAGGCATTTCAAATGACAATATAAACTGTCCATATTTAGCCTCACTTACAGCCATTCAGCTTCATGAAGGCAGCTATATATTGTTCTTTAGCTGCTCCCCATAGCTGGAAGCACAGCTGGTTTATGTATCATGCTATCACACAATGCATCTGACCTCTCTTCGGTCTCTGAAGGTACTCAGAGGTGTGATGTGCAGCTCGCATAGACAGCCCCATGCTAGTTTTAACCTAGGTTGTTCACTAAAATTGAAGGGAGGCCACGTTGGCACGTGCTTCAGCGTGGGCTACAAATGTAAGTTATGTCCCATCGGGGTCCGGTAGACTTGTGCAGTCTGCGCTGAAGCCCACACTGCCACGTCCTCACTTTTGTTGTTGGCAAGGTAGCTATATTAAAGTGAGGATGGCTACGTCTACACGAGCTACAGTTACATCCCTGGCTGTGGTGACAGGTGCCCTGAGAGGTTCAGAAAGGCTTTGCTGATGCCCAGTAGGCTTGCACAGATGTAAATGAGGGAAGAATTTGGCCCTATGTAGTTAAATTAAATATAGTGACACAATATATCTTCTGAAATACCTTGAGTTCTTATTTTCCAGATGGAGATATAGGAATGAATGTGTGGGAGATCAAATAAAGGACATTTTCTCACAAAGATGCATTTAATTGGCGCATCCATGCTCTCACATGAGTGTGGAAAATGAGTGGCTGCATGGCATTTTGCTCTTGTTTAGTTTACAAAATGCATGCACAATTAGATATTTCATAGGTAGAATTTAGCTGTGACTTTTGAACATGTAGCCATAAGTGATGCAATTTATAGGAAAATATGTGGATATCTTGTGTTAAGGGATTGTTTTGACAATTTTAGATCTATATTACCTTTGGATTCTGGTGTTCCCAGTGTTAGAGTTTATATTGTCACCTGAAATCCCTGATGATAAAATTATGCATTCAGATATGGCTTTATACATAAACGTACCAAATTTACTCAGAATCTTTTGTAATGTAAAGTCCACTTGAGGTTCCGGTATGCCAAGTGCCTGCAGTCTCCTCTCTGTTGGGGGTTCTGTATGTGGCCAATACCATGCTGTGAATGCTGGGTGGAAAGTCATGTATGTAGAGATGCACTGATTCAGTGCATAATCCTAATTAGTGGTAGAGAAGAAAACTCCTTCAGAATGCTTTGCAGAGATCAGCTGATGGACAGCCTAAGAGTAGACTACTCACCAATAGTAGTACAAGCCCTACAATGAAGCAGGCAAGGCTGATGCAGAATAGTGGAATATGTTCTTTGCTGCAGCAGCAGGAATGAAATTGGCCTATTTTCTTAATTATTGAAGTGTAAAGATGATTAGTGAAAAACAGGTTAGGATAACCGCTGTTCTCCTTAATGAGGGCAGAGATTAGCAGCTAGTTTCCCTAATGAGGGTAAAATTGTTACCCTGCGCGTGATGGGAAAAATACAAACCTATTGCAACCTATCTATGTCTCTAAATTATAGGCAGTGCAGGTGTGACACTTATTATTAAGGTTGCCTGACGGTTTCTAATAAAAGACTCTATTTTCAGTTGCTAATAATTTTGCCAGACTTTAACCATAGGGACTGAAATAGTCCATGGCAGCTGTTTGCCAAACGCTGAATTTTTTTTTTTTGTTTGTTTAGTTGTTTGGAAAACAAGATTATGGAAAAATACATTGTTTTGTCCATGTTTTTTTGTTTTTAAAAAACAAAAAGCCTTACAACCCTTTGGTCAAGAAACTCTAGTGCCTCTATCTTCGTAGCAGGGATTTGAAATTTGGTGGGCGGGGGTCGGGGGTCAGCCTGATGTCAAGAATATGAATTTTGCTGTTCATGTGAAAATCCACACAAATATGGCCAAGTTATGAGCCTCTGAAAATCACAGTTCTCAGATTCCATCCTTTCCCTTCCTGTACTCCCCTTTTTCATTCACTACATATCCTTCCAACTTCAACAACAAATGAGGCAGGAA
>ML675624.1:22893173-22967535 GCA_007922155.1 Mesoclemmys tuberculata | reverse complement strand
AAAAGATGATACAGTTAAGGTTGCAGGTACAACTTTACCTCTGTCCTGTTCTGTGTATTCACTATACTATTCATTTAATTACATGATACGTATAATTTGTCACATAATGCAATATCTTAACATTCAGTTTTTTTGCAATCTTTTAATGTAAATGTTAGAGGTGGTCAAAATTTTTCACACACAAATGACAAAAATAGCTTTTTAAAAAATGTGAAACTTCATGAAAAA
Organism: Mesoclemmys tuberculata; assembly: GCA_007922155.1. NCBI lineage: Eukaryota > Metazoa > Chordata > Testudines > Chelidae > Mesoclemmys > Mesoclemmys tuberculata. Next base: position 22,967,307 of record ML675624.1, on the reverse strand, counting down.
TTGTCAGTCACTGAAACTTTCCATTCTTCTCTAAATTTTTACTTTAATATTTTCAAACATTTCTTTATTTAGTGTACTGAAAGATGTTTTCTGAGAAGCTTTGAAAACAGTTTTTTGAAAAAAAAAAAGTTATATAAAGCATTGCAGAACATTTTAAAAAATATGAAATTAAGAAGTGGAAACAATACTGAAATTATTCATAAAATTGTTTTCCTGATGCATAACAAATAAATCTGGTCTCTGCAAATAAATAATTTCCATGAGTTCTGACTTGCATACACACAGTAGCATATAATTCTACCAGATGCTATATGTGTGGCATGTATAAAGGTAGAAACAATTGTATGATTGAGAAATATTATCTGATTATGTAATTATCAGGCGGTAATTTGATGTAACGTTCTTAAACGTGTTCGGCATGAAACTGGGCGCTGGATAACATTTTCATTAAGAAACTAGAACGGTGCAAAATCAACGCTGCATGCAATAAAGGGACTAAAAACTGACTGATAGGACTCCTCTATTTAACATTTTTATCAATGACCTTGGAGAAAACATGAAACAATCACTGATAAAGTTTGCAGCTGAAACAGAGATTGAAGGAGTGGTAGGTAATGAATAGGACAGGCTGCTGATACAGAGCAATCTGGATCTTTTAGTATGCTGGGTGAAAGCAAACACCGTGCATTTCAATATGGCCAAATGTAAGGTCAGATATCTAAGAACAAAGAATATAGGCCATACTTACAGGGTAGGGGCACCATCCACAGTGAGTCATCAAGGGTTAAAGAGCTGCTGTGGGCCAACTCAGCCCTGCTCTGCTACATGTGCACTTGCTGTCAGGTAATGAAGGGGCAGGTAAAACAGGAAGAGGGGAGCTCAGTAGTGAGCTGATGAGGGAGAAGAATAGAACTCCCACCCTTTGATTCCTGACAAAGGACCAGCTCAGAACCTCTGCAGATGTAGATAATTAAAGGTTGCTGTCCTGTGAATCTTACAAGATATTTTTGAAACCTCTTGCACTCAGAGTGCAACTAATTGAGGCATATCCCCTGAGGAGCCCTGCCTCAGTCGCTGTGCACGCTCTGTAGCCAAATTAGTTCTCTGTGCATGAGCAGGTATTTTTAATACATTGAGCTGTCATTGTTTACAAAATTCCGTGCATGCTCAAATTGTGATTTTTAAATTGACTATGACTCAACCAAATAACTGATTTTCCCCAGTACAGTCAAAGTAATTGCCCCAAAATGAAGACTATTTCTCTGCCATATTTAAGTCAGGGGGAGCTGGGACTTCCCCTTTAGGCCCTTTTGAAGAACTCAACCTACTCTTTTGACAACAGTCAGTTCAGTATTAAAACTGTTAAAAAAAATAACAAGACTTTTTTTATAGTGGGGGAAAGAGTATTTTCCCCATTAACTTATCCCAAAAGTGCCTGAACAATTGATACTCACACTTTACAAGGGTTGTGGTGGTAGGGTGTGTGTATTTAATGTTTGTTTATATGTATTAGGGCTGTCAAATTATTAAAATAAATAATCATGCTTAATCATCAGACTAAAAATTTAGTTATAATTAATCCCAATTTTAATCACACTGTTAAACAATAATAGAATACCAATTTAAATTAACATCCTAGAAGAAAATCTTTTATGATGTGAAATTTACGACTCAGGATAAGTAGGCAATGTTACAGCAGTGAGGCAGGCAGGGTCAGTTACTATGCTGGTTCAAATCCCTTCCAAGCCAAACAGTCACACAATTACTTTGTCTTTAGGCAAGACATGCTATGCATCATTCAAAGCCAATCTTTTATGGGTAAATAAATTACAAACAGAACAAAAATACACAGAAGAGAAGAACACTTAATACACTGAAAATTGTTTCTAGAATCATTTCCTCTGGACATCATTTCTATTGCTAGAATGTTTGCTTTCTTATTACATGTTTTTAATTTATATTTCAAACAGTGTTTTGTATTAAGTGTTTCTACTGAGGAATATTTTTGTTCCTTTCAAAGTAGTACTGTCATTTTATTTGCAGATCCCAATGGAATTTTAGCTTGATATTTTAGCTTTTGTGATAATTTAAAATGATTTCAGCAATGGCTGAAAAAGACTCTTGGGTCGCAATTTAGTTGTCTAATTTCTAAATGGCTTAAATGCTGTAAAATAAATTATATGTAACTGGAATTAAAATGAGCAAAGCCTTGTATTTTCCCTTTGGGAAATAGCTTTAATTTAAAAAGAAAGTGATGTAGCTTTTTTATGTAACATTTTACACAGAAATAAAACTTTTATCTAAATTGGCAAAGGGTAAGACTTACAAATTACCATTAGCAAAGTGGTAAGACCATAACCACATTCACAAAACTTTAATCAACTGTTGGGAATGTGCATGCTTTATCAAAATAGCTATTTATTCATTTAAAAAAAATATTAATCCTATTTAAGGGATGGTTTCAATAAAAAGTTAGTATACAATGAGGATACATAATAGCTGAGGCTTCAATTTGTCAAGGTGGGATGGGCTAGCACAGTCTGGAACATGGATGGATTTTCTTGTTGAACATGAACTTACCTGAACATGTACAAAAACCTCCTGTGGTGTGCAGGAGTGAAGATTTGTTTTTTTGAGTAGTGTGTAGGCACCGTTATCAGATCACGGACTAAACCAACTGCAGAGACAGCTCTCCATGTTTTCTTTTTAAGTTGCATTTTCATTTTTGGCTGTACATCTGGAAGAGTGATTCTGTTCTGCTTTTTCATTTCTGTTCATTTCGTTTCTTTGGCTATGGGCCAGACTGTTGAAAAACAGGGAAGGTAGTTGGGTTTTTCCAATGGCACTTTTGACATAAATCAACTCTTACTTGTCTTTCAAATGTCCTTTTTCTTCTGGCAATTGACTAGGTAGCCTATTTGCTATTGTTGTAGCCAATAGTTATAGCAACATATTTGCGAGCCTTTGCTTACCCTTCTCAGGATTCATGTCAACTGCTCATCTGCCCTGATGGATATGACACTCCTTGCCAGCTTCCCCAGTGTAAAATATATACAGCATGACAGACCCCATAGGAAACAGACTGGACACAGTTGTCTGTATATTGCAGTTAGAGTTTTTCCTCAGGTTTACTCATTCTTCTGCAAATTCTTTTGCTTGTTACACAGTGTTCCTTTTCTACATTCCAGTTGCCTATTGCAAGCTTTACATGCATGTGAAGGACTAAGTGCTGTGGTTACCACTTCTCTAACTTGAGGTTGATGTGGTTTGTATGTTGATGCACTGCTTGTGGCTTCCTCGCTCTCCCGCCCCTCCCACTCCCCCCAGTTTTGCCTTTTAGGACATCCATTTAGCTTTTGAGAGTGTTTGTTGAAATTAAACTTCTTTTTAATGGGCAGTCCTAGAGCAAAGTCCTCTGTTCACCTGCAGAACAATCCTAAGCCTTTCTAGAGACACTGTCAACAAAGGTGTCAGTAAGTACCAGTTCTGATTATTGTGTTGTTTGGTTTTATTTTTATGTGGACAGATGTTTATTAAGAACTGACTGAGATCACCAAGTCATTTGACCTAGATAAGACATCAGATAATAGTGCTGGATGGCTCTACTGACTTCAACTATGTTTGAAAGTGCTGTAAAAAAAAAAGCTCTGTATCCCATTACCAGCTGGGAGTCAGTCTGTGGCTAGCCCCCACAAGGTGCATGCAAACCACCTCAGTGGCACATCTGCATTGCTGTTGGGAGTGAGCCTCCCAGGGTGGATAGACAGACTAAAGCTAGTGGAACTTGTGAGTCTCTGCTGGAGCTGCAGTTCTCACACTGCTACTTTTAGCGTGTTAGGTTTAGCCACAATAGCATGTATCTGTCAGTCTGGGCTGGGCGGCTCACTCCCAGCTACAGTGTAGACACAATTAGGCTGGCTGCCCTTGTAGTCTTTGTTCTCCCAGCTAGTGCAGCTACCTACTTCAAAAGGGGCAGAAATGAGATGACTGGAAAACAGACAGAGCTATGACCAATCTGATCCCCTCTCACTCTCTCCCAAGGGGAGCACGTGAACCCTAAACATATTATCCCCCTGTCACCAATATGTCCCCCCTTACTTGTTGGGCCATTTTCAGGGTAGGCTCTCTATACTTTTCATACTTTGTCTGTTTTAATTGGGATCTGATTCTGCCACCCTTATTGCGTGTTTCACTGGGACTACTCACAGAGTGAGGTGCTACTCAACATGAGTAAGGGTAACTGAACTAGGCCCTAAAAGTTTTGTCACACAAGAGGGGAGAAATGAGTATGGTTTCTATTGATTCAGCTCTAGATCACGCAGCAAATTCTAAGTGTCAGAAGGAAATGAGAAATACATTTCTGGGCTCTAATCTAAAAGGTCACATATCCTGAGTCTTATGAATGCCAAGTCTGAGAATGAAAAGCAGTGTAAATAAACCAGTATCTTTGCTTTGCTCCTTGGAAAGCTCCTTTACTATCTGTTGCTGTCCTCCCTGTCAGGATCTGTCACTGTGAGGGAGATGATGAAAGCCCCCTCATCACCCCATGTCGCTGCACAGGGACCCTACGCTTTGTTCATCAGGCCTGCCTGCACCAGTGGATTAAAAGCTCAGACACGCGATGCTGTGAACTCTGCAAGTATGACTTTATAATGGAGACCAAGCTCAAGCCTCTTCGGAAGGTATGATATTAGTCATTTCATTGCATTCAAGTGTTGAAAGGATCAGAGAGCTGCACAACCTGCTCACATATTTAAAGATACATTTACATTTCCCTAATGTCATTTGATTTACTGTTGCAATAAACACAATGGGGCTGATGCTCTACTCCATTGAAGATGATCGATTTACAGCAGCTGCGGATCTGGTCCAATGCGATTCATGTCCTTAGTACATAGTCCTTAGTACATAGTAATAGTACTAATAGTAATAGTACTAATACTAATAGTAATAGTAACAGTACTAATTACTAATGTAATGTAACTATGTACATAGTCCTTAGTACATAGTAATAATGTATCATATCATATATATTCTGCTGTTTAAATTTTTCTTTCTTAGTTTTGTTGTTATATGGGTGTGTGCATAGATTACAAAACCAGAAGGGACTCTTAGGATAATCTTATCTGTTCTCTTGCATAATATAGGCCATAGAATATCACTCAGCAACGCCTCCATCAAGCCCTTAATTTCTGGTTGGGATTTACACATATGCTTGTACAGAGATGGAAACTGGAGTATCCTAAATAATGCTTCTAGGTGCATAAATGTTAATGGTTACATTTGTATGAAAATGTATACTACCCATGTGTATTAAGTTCCCTCTGTATATTAGGTTACATTAACTGATTTTGTAACAAGGAAGTCAAGTATATATAGTTTGGATGTACATATTCTTGCAGATGAATCTTTTAAAAGTTAGTTTAATTGACAATGAAGTGTCAGTGTACAGGAGATGAAGGTGTTAATTTGTTGCAAAAGGGGAAATATCCTTTCTTTCTCTTGTGATTTCCCTCTTCCTCCCCACCTCTACCCCCAATACATCGTTGTGTCCTGCTGAGGTTTTATCACCTTTGGGGTTGGAGTTTCACTAGAACCAGCATCTAATTTAAAGTTTAAACTTTCATTTTTATGTTAGGTTTTCTGATAAGTGGTTATGTAAAAATAACATCTTGCTCAACATACCTGTTCCGTGTGTGTTCAGCCACGTTGGTGAAAAAAGGAAATTTTACTGCTTTTTACTCTTGTTAATCCAGCACAGGTAACACAGCTTAGACATGCTATGCCTTCCTGTACTTCATTCACAGAAATTGTTTAGCAAGTTCCAATCAATTAAACCAGTTAGTAAAAAGCATTGATGAAGACAATGGGGTTGTGCAGCTGTCATGGCAAGTCTTAATCTGATCTGCAAGCACTTTATCACAGATGTTACAGAGAAGGAATCCCTTTTTTATTTTAAACTGCCAGTCCTACAAACTCAAACTGGGATCTGAGAATTGAGCACATCTAAATAAGTTATTAATTATTATATGATTTTATTAATACTGGCAAATTCAACATAGGTTTCAATTCTTCAATTGCCAATGTAACTGCTAAATTTACTTATAAGTAAAAATTGCCATGTTTCCCAAGTGACTATACTGAGAGCATATTACTTAAACAAACAAGCTGCCTAATTCCACTTTCCATTAAACTGTGTTTGTGTAAAGCCCAAGAAATATAAGCTTTTCAATGAAAAGGAATGAAAAACTAACATTACTGTTGACATCTGAACAGGTAACTCTCACTCATAATTCTTCTTTCATTCTGAAAACCATATGGAATAATGGTAGATTTAGAGTGGTTACACAAAACAGAATTCATGTAAGCCTGTACCATTCTTTATTGAATGGCAAACACTTTTACTCATGTCTTTAGTCATGTCCCCGTGATTCCTAGACATCACTAATTCTTGGAAATATCTCTGATTTCATACCATTTAGAGTCTTATATTTAGGGCCCTACCAAATTCACGCCCGTGAAATATGCATCATGGACTCTGAAATCTGGTTTCCCCTGTGAAATCTGGTCTTTTGTGCACTTTTACCTTATAGTATAGATAAAAACATATAAAGTGCATACATCCATTAGCCTTGTAACCCCCTTTTGGGTCAGGAACCTCAGTTTGAGAAATGCTGGATCTTAAGGGCTTTACATGTTTATATTTTGCCATTTTAAAATACATATTCATGCTTTGTCACAGTGCTATGAAATTTAATATTTAAATATCTGAGACCATGAAGTTCAAGATTTTTATAATGCTAGGACTGTGAATTTGGTAGGGCCCTAGTTATATTGTAATTTGGACTCAGAAATATCCCTTTCTCATTGCTAGTCTTCTCTGGTTAATTTTACTCTCTTCCCAATACTTCAAAATACCAAAATTACCAGGAATTTCTTTGAAACAATACTGAGAAGTTCTTAAAAGTATCCATATTGCTTGCATTAATAGATTTTGGAGTGTTACATCTTTGTGATATAATATCACTGGTCTCCTATCCCGAAGTGATACCGAAGTATTTATATTTATCTCTTCTTATCATGTCACCATGTTAAAATACACACCATACAGTCATGAAGAAGCTGTTTTGTATGTTGTTGCAAAAGCAAAACTAGAATAGAAAGAGGGGTCACAAAGAAATCAGCCATGTGAATGTTCATGTGCATTAGTAGTTGTGGCAGTAACACAATTTACATGAACGTGGTGGATTCAGGTGTCCCAGTAATGTTCCCAGTAATGTTTTAAATTGTTCACTAATCCCATTCAGCCCTTTGAAGGCATCAGATGGAGAGCCCTCCTTCTCTGCTAGTGCACTGCCAATCAACTCACTGCAGGCCTGATCCTATTCCTATTCAAATGGATGGGAGTTCTGCAACTGATCTCAGTGAGTGTAGGGTTAGTTGCTTAATTGGGAATCCCCAAAACAATACTTCCTGTCTACAACTGGTCAGTTTGGAATATTGAGAATGACTTTTATGGCAAAGGTAGCCAAAGAGCAACATTTTCAGGTTAAATGTAGAATTCTAGAATGCGTAGCCACAGCTCCCTTCATCTTTAATGGAGGAGAAGGCCACAGAGACTACCTATCTTTGTCCAGGCAGTTTAGCTGGACCTGCTCTTATGGCTAAATCCTATAGAAAATGGTAATCTTTCTCTAGGATTTTTCAGCCATTTTACAGAATTTAATGGAAAATTGTAGTACTGCTACACAATTTATAGGATGGTTCAGAAAACTTGCCATTCTCTATTAATTAAATTCTGTAGGCTTTTATATTTATATTTCTCTACTATTCATGTTATCTCTATTAAATTATATAGGGCTGTTCCATAACTCTGGATTTTCCCAAGTGTATTATGTGTTCCAGGGTAGTTCAGAGTAAATGTGTGTTACGATGAAGTACAGTAGCCCGTGGCTCTATTGTACATTTACAGCCACTTGTAGTGCAATTTCATTTTGGAGCAAAATAGAAAAGTGAACAACATTTTTAAAAAATTAGAAATACTCATCACTAGTGAATGGGGGTAGAAAAAACCACTTTAGGAAATACTTACTTCTGAGATAGATAGGCTACGTATACAGACTGAGAAATTTTAGTGTGTAACAGGCAGTCTTTGGAAACTTTGATTAAACCTTATTTCACCAACTGGTTCAATAAGTGGCTGAATCCACTATAAATGTGTCAAGACATAAAAGAATCAGTTAAAAATACAATGATGACAATGAAATTTGTACAGAAAAGCAATTTGCATGTTCCTATCTAATTCATCACAGAACTTTTATTTAATGCTGAAAAGACCATCGTATTCACAGAAAATCCGTTAAAGCTTTCCTTTTAAAGAGGAAAACAATATGGCTTTGATTGTAAAGCCACTTTAAATAGGAATGATTTCCCCCCATGTTGATTCTGGACACTTTGTGATCAGTGTGGATACCAATGAGACACGGTACACCCAATTTGCAGATCAATAAGATTTAATGTGCAAGTTTTTCTGTAAATATACTAGCTAGAGACAAATTAACTACAATATATCATGCTCACTAAACCTGGAGAGCTAAGCAATCACTCAGAAGGCTGTATAGAGGAACAGCTTTCTTCAGGGGCCCCACCAAGGAGTCAGTGGATCCTCTGGTCCAACCGGCAGCACCTCCAGTGGAGCCAGGTGTTGATGGAGCACCCCCCTTTGTCTAAGTGGTGACTTCTTATACCCTTCCATAAACAACCTTCATCTAATTATCTCTCTCATTATCATATATGCTAATTACCTACATTGGGTTTCCACCCTTAACTACGTTCCATTCTCACCATGATAATTGGGGTCATCAAAACAACATCTGGTGATAGGAAGGACGGAGTAAAAATATGCCCCTTGGCAATAAAACAGTGTACCCGACGTTCAATAACTTGTTGTTCCCATCACCATTATCTATGTGCAGCTGCAGGCATACAGTATTTGTATTTTGTCTTATTATGTGCTGTGGTGTGCAGAAACTAAGACATCTATAAAGTTATTCAGTCTCTGCCAACTGGAAGATGTCATGCCACAGGGGTCAGAATAGCGAAGCAAACAACTGAAGCTATGCTAGGCCTGTAGGACAGTGGTCAAGCAACTCAAATGGTACTGAGCCTCCAACACGCCACTCCACTCCTCACTGGTCTCCAGAGCTTTGCTTGATGACCCTCTCTTTCTAAACCATCTATAAATCCATCCTTTCCAGACCATCCTCCACAATGTAGACAACTGCCCCTAGTTAGGGGGTCTCGCTGTCAGCTATTCAGGTGCCTTCTATTGCAAACTTTCATGTGCTTTTAATAGATGCCTCAGACTGTTTGGCCCCTGTCTGCTCTCCTAGATCCCCAAACAGCCTCTTGCTCTGCAGAGCTGTTGAACTTCACTAATGAAGGCAAATTATAAAACACAGAAGTGCCAGAAAAATGGTAGATTTCTGAGTTGCATATAAGAAAATATTCAGCAATTGAGAAAAGAAGGCAATTGTTTAGTAGATTTTGTGGTGACGTAGGAAATTGAACCACGACTGTAACCTGATTTTGTGAGATATTGAGCTCCCTTTGGGAGTTGAGGTGCTTAGCAGCTTTCAAGATTAGGCCCTTAGGACTCAGTCTTGCAACCATGCAATTGAGGGTTTAAGTATTTCTTGCAAAGTGTTGCGGAGTGCCATCAGCTTCCATTAGATCACACTTAATATACAATAGAGATTGGATGCTTGTCCATTGGGGACATAGATCCATTGATTTAGTGGGATCTGAGAATACTTGAAAGAGGTACAGTAGTCAGTGCAGATAGTGAGAAGTGCTCAAAGCCAGGTCAGATCAGGCTAGCTGGTTGGGTAGCCGAGCATGGGGTTTGTTACTCACAGTCCAATAAGGTGAGGTAGCAGTGGGCTCTAGAAATGAATGGATCAGCAAGAACACTGTATACTGCATATGAGGCACTGAACAGCTAGCTGAGAGTGATGCTACTTCAGGGATACTGTTAGCTGACTCCCATGACTAACTGTAGTATGTAACCTATCTCTTAAATCAGCCTCCGTACCAGATGACTGGAGGGTAGCTAATGTAATGCTGATTTTTTAAATAAGGCTCCAGGATGGTAAGCCTAACTTCAGTACCAGGCAAATTGATTGAATCTGTAGTAAAGACAAGAATTATCAAACACATAGCTCAACATGGTGTGTTGATGTAGAGTCAACACATTTTGTAAAGGGAAATGATGCCTCACCAGTCTATTAGAATTCTTTCAGGGTGTCAACAAGAATGTGGACACGGGTGTTCCATTGAATATAGTGTACTTGGACTTTCAGAAAGCCTTTGACAAGGTCTAGTTGGCCACAGAAGACCCAGAGAAAGACAGGCCATTTTAGGGCTGAGAAAGTGGCCACCAGGGCAGGCACTAGAAGCAAACTCCCTTGCAATGCTGTGTCCAGGAGTGAGGGAGCACCATAGAGGTGAAGGTATGCTATATCACCTTTCTTGCTTGTTTTTTGAAAGACATTTAATTCTGTTTATCCCTAATAAGAGCTCTGCAGGCCATGTGTGCTCCATGAACTACAAATCTGAGAACTAATGAATAGAACTGGACTGTTCAGTATCTCTAATATTCATTAAAAATTTAGCTTCTTTTTGATTAGCAAGCAGTTCATGACTCTGACCTCAGTTTTCTATTTGTTTTTTGTATGTGTTCACTGAATAGTTTTGATGAATAATGTTCAGCATATAGATTATTTAACAGCTGTTCTCTTTGACTATACTATTCACATAGTGTGGTCAGTCACCTAAGTGTTGTTTCTGCTCTGTATTGGATGACTAAAGCATGTTGATTCGGAGAATAGTGAATAAACCATGGTCTGAATAAACATTATGTTCCAAATACATGAAACTGGATTCACAAACAATGAATAATATGAGTCTATGAATCACAGTAAACTGAACTACACAAGTTTAATCAAAATTATTAATTAATCAGTTTTTTAAAGTATACTTCCAGCTCTACTAATGAGCCCACCAAACAGCTGTCAGCTTAAAACAACTATTTTCACTACTATAATCAGGGTTGGATTTGAAGTGGTGATCTAAAGGTGAAAGGCTCAATATTCTATTACCAATCTTGCCACTAATTCTCTGAAAACCCTGGCTGATACCAGACTATGGAGGTTTGGCTCTTGATTGCAATATGTTCCATTATAATTGATTTCATAATAGCACCTTTAGAACACTTCAAATGCCAGACTTCTAAGGATCGGAACTGAATCTATTTACAGATTACCTACATTTCTATTTCTATGATACCATGAAACAGGATTGGCATTGTTTTAACTTGACGAGTGAAGTACCATATTCAGAGGCTTTGTGCCTCAGATATCCATGTGCCCTTAATTTCCTATTAATATTGTTTTCAACACAGTCTAAGATTATGTGATAAATCCACATTTAAATACTTGAACTTCACTAAAGCATTTGACATGGTACCAAGTGAGAAATTATTAGTTAAATTAGGGAAGAAGGGGCTCAGTGCAAGCATTATACGGTGGATAAGGAACTGGCTAAAGGGGGGGAAGCAACAGGTTATGCTGAAAAATGAATTATTGGACTGGAGGGAAGTTACTAGTGGAGTTCCTCAAGGATCAGCCTAGGGACCTATCTTATTCAATATTATTGTTAATGACCTTGCCACAAACAGGAGTGTGCTAATGAAATTTGATGATGCAAAGTTAGAAGGCATTGTCAGTACAAAGGCGGATTGGAATATTATACAGAAAGATATGGATGACTTTGAAGACTAGAGTTACAGAAATGGGATGAAATTCAATAGTACAAAGTTCAAGTTCATGGGTCTAATAATAAGAATTTCTGCTACAAGCTGGGTTTCGTCAGTTGGAAGCAACAGAGGCAAAGAAAAACCTGGGTGTGTGGGTCAATCCCAGGATGACTGAGCCACCAATGTGAAGCACCTGTAAAAAAGGCAGATGTGATCCTAGGATGTATCAGGCAAGTCATTTCCAGTAGAGAGAAAAGCATTAATGCCATTGTACAAAGCATTGGTCAGACCACATTTAGAAAACTGTATGCCAGGGGTGGCCAAACTTACTGACCCTCCAAAAACCGCCTCCCCGCTTGGCAGAATCTCCTAGCCTCCCTACTCTGCCACAAAACAGAAGCTCCAAGCCCCCCACCCCAGTCTGATAGGCAGAGAATGGGGGGCTTCTCAAGCCACACTTTAACTGTAAAAGAGCCGCATGTGATTCATGAGCCACAGTTTGGCCATCCCTGCTGTATGCAGTTTGTCTCACACATGTTCAAGAAAGGTGAATTCAAACTGAAACAAGTGCAGAGAAAATCTTTTAGGATGATCAGGGGAATGGAGGGTCTGTCTTATGAAAGGAAACTGGAAGAGCTTGGCTTGATTAGTATAGTAAAAAGAAGTCTGAGAAAGGATATGATTACTTTTTATAAATATATCAGATGGGTAAATAGCAGAGAGGGTGAAGAGCTATTAAAGTTCAGGGAGAATGCTGGCACAAGAATAAATGGATATAAACTAGCTATGAACAAATTTAGACTGAAAATTAGAAGAAGATTTCTAACCATAAGAAGGGTGCAGTTCTGGAACAACCTTCCAAAGGGAGTTGAGGGCAAACAATTTATTTATTTTTAAGACAGAGCTGGACAAATTTATGAGTGTGATTTTATGATGAGGTTGCTTGTGATGGTAAGAGGGGACAAGACTCAATAGCCCTGGAGCGCACTTTTGGTTTATGTCTTACATTCCTAAAAGCTCATATTTAAGGGTTTCACCTAGGCATCTGCAGGGGTCAGGAAGGGATTTTCTCTCCCACCCAACTGTCGCAATGTATTCTGTTTTGATGGTGATGTTGTGGTTTGTTTGTTTTTTTAATCTCCTTCCTCTGAAGAATGAGGCATGGCCACGGCTGGAGATGGTACATAGGACAAGGAGGGCCAGGGTTCTGTTTCACAGGTGCTTGGCTGGCTTGCTCTTGCTCATATGCTTAGGGTCTACCTGATCATTATATTTGGGGTCAGGATGGAATTTTCCCCCAGGTCAGATTGGTACTTACCTTGGGGTTTTTTTCAGTAGTTATGTCTGAGGCAGATGGGATCATAAACCAGATTCTCAGTTGATGCAAATTCAATTGTCCTGTTGAAATCAATGGTCATATGCCAATTTATACCAGTTTGCCTAGCCCAGCATCTTCCAGGCCTTATACAATACAGGATTAAACTTTGATTTGTCATTTTGGTCATTTATATTGAAGTAACCATTATTTTTTTGAAAAGCTTTCATACATGCTATGAAGTGCTGTCAGTACTCAGTGCCTTTGAAAATGGACCACTTGCTTGAACCTGGATTTAGAAGCCTAGAGGTGGTTAAGTTTGAAAGACTAGGCCAATCTGTCTAGTCAGGTTCCTTCCAGCTGATGTTCATTGTTCATGTTTAAGTGTATAAGGCAATTTTTTTTTCTTGTTGCTTTTCCACTCAGCATCTCCACTGTGTATCCCTCAGTTTCCCAGATAGGAAGTCACCTTGTTTATTGTGCAGAGGATAAAAGGAAGAGAATTAACTTGTTTTAGTGTTCCTTATTGAAGACTATCAGGTTATAGCTCCACCCCTGAGAAAATCAATTCTCTTTTAAAAAGGATGGCATCTTAGTAAAGTAGCAGCTACAGTTCATAGATGCTCAGTCCAGTATTTGAAGCATGAAGCACAGTAAAAACATAAACTGAATCAACATATTACAATAATCCATATGGAATGGATGAAAGCATCAAATTAAAATGTGCATAACACAGAGATGTATCTTCAAATGAAGATTTTCCCCAAAGCCTCTCACCATGATTATATTTCAAATTACTTTTCGTATTTAAATCTTGCTGTCTATTTAAAGATTTTTGGTCTCTGATGAGATATTATCCCAGCTGATTATTCTGTAGTGTCAAATATGACTCTTTCTCTCTCTCTTCTGGTTTTGGTTTAACTTTGGAAACTTTTTAAATAACCATTAATTTAGTAAGTATAAGCAATTTCACAAATCATTATCATGTAATAAATTCATTTTTAATGGTTATAATTGTTGTTTATGCAACAGTTCAGGCATCATTTTATTTCTCTTTGGAAGAGTAATAGAAGTTACGAGATGATCCTCCTTACAATATGTAGGGTATGCTTCTGGGTTTTCTTAAACTGAATGACTGTTCTGTCATTACTCAAATTAAATGCATGTCTGTAACTATTAATAGTCAAACAAATGTGATCTTTTTTTTATCTATTAAAGATTGTGGGTGTAGATCTTCTAAGTGTTCACTAGTTTTGCAGCCTGTGTTTGTTTATACATTGATATTGCATACCAAAGCAAGCATTACTACTAGATGGTTCTCTTAGGGCTACTGATTTTCCTATCAGTGGACTCCATGGGACTATTGTAGGTAGCCCCCTGATGCCCATACTGGGGCAGAAGGAAGCTAAGGTCACTCCCCAAGTGATAACATCAGCCCATAATAGGAACAATATACTATATAGAAGAAAAAAACTCATTTAAATAGGTTAGTTCATATTCAAGACTCTCCAGAGGAAGAATTTAAAGTCACTGCTCTCCTCCCAGTGCACAAATAGGCTGGATTAGCGGCTCACTGGTTGAGGCAGGTTAGCGGAGAATTAGGTTAATCAACACACACATTCACTATTGGGTCAAAAGCAGATATTTCAATGCAATAGGTTACAAATTATTACCCATTGTCTGCAGCAGGGCTTGTTGGGTCATAGGGAAGGATCTGCTGACTGGTTAAGATCTACTTGCTATTTCTCTTTATAAGAGGCAAACATAAAAAAGACACAAATGTGCCCCCTCAAGACATTTTAAGGCAAAACTCTGTTACAGATTCTGTATACAATATGTTGTTTGCACTAATAATCCAGTCACTTTCATTGACTCTGTCCCATGAACACTTAGGGAAAGATTCTCACACTACTTTTTGTATTGTTTAGTCTTCATGGGTCCAACCATTTTGCTTCATGTGTCTGGCAAAATTTTCAGTCTCAGCTTACCCACAGACTCTTTAGAGGCAGGAAACATTGCAGAATCTAGCATATCAAAATGACATTATAACTATCCTCCAAATCTTTGTCCTCTATATAATGCATTCTTCTCATATGAGTTCACATGAGTTACATGGACACAGAGTTGAAAGGAAATGACTTAGGTATCATTAGCAAAAATGTTTTCTTTGTGATGGAGTCTTGACATTGTGTAGTCAGTGCAAAGTCATAGAAGGAATAATCTTTAGAAAGTGCATTTGTTTGATAATAGAAATAGCATTTTACTGGCAGGATTAGTTCAAGTCTTGATGTTTTATGGATAAATCTTCTTTATTGGGCAATTTAATAATTGCAATGAAGGCAAAATATGTTGAAAGGTGTTGATTTCTTTTTGTTTTAAAGATAGTTTTATTTGTATCCTTCTTATTTATGCTCATTATTTAAGAACATGCCATGTGGTATTCACTGCTGAAAGTGATATTCCCTGCAGAGAGAGCTTTGTGAGCTTCTGCTGTGAAATCAAGCTAGTCCATTATAAAACACTCCTCCCAACAGAAGATTCTTTCAGAACCTGAATTGACCTGCAGTATCTCCTAGGTAAAAAGGAAACTTTTGAGCAGTCACTACTATATCCCTGGCTGTTTTCTTTCCTATTATTCTGAGCTGTGATGTAGTAACCACCTGGCTTTTTCATTATCTTTATAACAAGGTCCATGATAAGGAGTGATAGCTAATATTACATAGGTCCGGTAACACTGATTGCTGTGGGATTCGTTTTCTTTTAACCTAATTTGGTGGATATGTTGCAATCCTTGACATAGCAGAAGGTCCTGCATTTCCCTTTGATTTCTGGTGCAGCTACACGGTGTCGTCAAGGCAACCAGTATCAGTGTTTTCTTTCCTACAGTAAACTATGCCTCAAACATTGCAAGCCTTAAATCACACTCATTTCTTGTAATATGTGAGGTCAAATACTTCACCAGTATGCACAAAGGCGCAAAGCTATTACTTTTTATTGGCTGTCATGTCATTATAGTGAACAACTTAGTGCTCAAGGGAGAACGCGAATATTAAAGCTTTTAAAGTTAAAATAATTTGATAGCATTTATGTCCTGTTGTGATACCTCAAAGATACAAGGGACTGTTTTGTACAGATATCTGTACTTCTAATCTTTTAGCAATTACAGTTGAGCCCTACTGCTAATTTGTATGTAAATAGATCACACACTTGTTCTTATAGTGCAACCTTCTTATGACTTGTGCCACAACAAGAACAATAGGTCAGACATGTTTCACAGCGGAAAACCTGGACTAGCCACCTATCCCGATATTTCTTTTTGTTTTATTCAGTGGAGGTTCTGCTGCTATTGTCCTAATTTACACTGACTTCACCAGCTGAGAATCTGAGTCCCCAGCCTTTGCTGAACTAGAAACAGCCCCAAGATAGCTTCATGCCAGCAAAATGTCATCACATCATAACATTGTGCTGTGACACCACAGTGCAGCAGCCTTCCTGATGAGAATACAAGATAGCTTTTATTGTCCCTAACGTCATTTTGTTGTTCACGGTAATTTGGGCTCTTGTTTTGAGATAAACAGCCAAAGCGTTGATTATTATAATATAACGGTTCTTAAAAATACACTGATAAAATAAGTGAAAGCCATTTCTTCCTTTACTTATCTGTCATGCCCAAGTTCTGTATTTTCCCAGCCATGGTGGCAGATGTCAATAACATACACGGAACTGCAAGGAATTCAGGAAAGCGCCTCGCTTTAGATGTTAGTGATGTCATCCACTGATGCACAGAAACCTGAACCTGAGTCTGGCTAGGTAAAATGCCCTTTGTACGTTCCAAACTCTCATTGTGTGACACAGTTACTAAACTCTTGGGGGCTGTGGATAAGTGCAGAGTCCCTTCTGAGCTCCCCAAAGAAAAGTTGCATTTCAGCAGCTGCTGAGATTATTAAAATTCTGCTCTACTGAGTTGTGTGGCCTGTGGAACTCAGAATGAGTCTAAACATTATATCCCCATTCTTTTTGGTGGAGAGTCCAGTCAAGCATGCCCTAATAGTCACATATGAAACATGGGTCTTTAGAATTTACTGAGCCATACCAGACAATCTATAAACATAAGAAGCAGAAAACATCAATTTTTGATTCTCAGCCCCAACATAGACCTGAAACAAATCAAGATTTGTTGACTTTTAATGCCAAAAACAGTTGAAACATTCAGTTTTTAGGGCTCAATTTGGAAGTTGATGGGAATTTTGTCATTGCCTTTATTTGGAGAGGGCTGTTAGTCACCCTAATACTGACTAATAATTTAATGAATGACTAAATTAATCTAATGAAAATATCCAAACGTTACAGAGATTATTAAACTAAAATTCCAAATCACGTGAGTAATTCTGAATGGAGGCCTTTACTTAGCTAAAAAGCGGGCTCATATGTAGAATCTGCCTGGATCTGCTTTGCTTGTTATTGGTGGAATAAATGTAACCCTTTCCTTTATAATATATATCATAGCTCTTCTCTTGTGAATATAGCAGCTGATTACAGCACTGGGTCTAAATTATGTTAAATTAGGGAAATTAGTTATATTTAATTTCCTATATTTTACAACTTTCAGTATTGAGTTCATTTCTGTTCTGCAATGCTTTTAAATTGAAAAATATAGTCTTTCAGTACAAAGATGTAAAATTTTCTACATATACCTCACTCCCCTGCCCCACGATGTTCATGAAAAGTAAAAGCATAGTATTAGATCTTTGCCAGATGACTTTGAGAACATAAAGCTTGCCTCAACTCCTCATCTGTGAGTTATGGCTGTCCTTATGTGAAGGACTCAATTGTGTACTTTTGTGAAGGACTCTCCTGGATTATTCAGCACAGATTGGTCCCACTTAGCATTTCTTTTTTTCCTTGGCTCAAAGGATCATCTCCATGAAGAAAAGTACAAAAGACAATGAGTTAGGAGTAGCTATTTATGAACAAATTGGCACATTTCTTGAAAAGGTCAAATTTAAATAAAATGAAGCACCTACATGCTTTCAATCACTGGGATATGGCAAGTCATGCATTTCAGTCCAACATATACACTGCACATGCACTTGAACAGCAGGTGTACTGATCTGGTCCACATAAACGTCTGAGAAAAAAGTCAGACTGGCAGACCTTTGGTCTATAGAGACACTCAAACCAACCCACACCTTTGTTTTGATTCAGATTGAGTTGCATAAGTGACGATCAAATGCCGAATTCTGTTTCCCCACCCACAAAAAGTTAGATTATTCTTCAGGAAGAAAATGATGGTCACATGAAAAATGGCTATTTTCAGAATCACTTGCACTATTTACTGGGTGGGTAGGAAGGAGCAGAATTGGCTGGGGCAGTTTTGTTTACATCTCACAGAAAGAACAGAAAATGAAAATAAAAACACGGACACAGATGTGGATTTGGGAGAGAGCTTTTAGAGGTTCATCCAACTCTAACAAATTATGCCTGAACTAAAAATTCCTTAATGCATGTTAATATAGTCTGATTTCAAACAATACTATACTACTGCACACTAGAGATCTTTATTGCATGCCAGCAGGGTCCACAAGGGCTATTTAGTGTACAACATGCTAGTGCACATTACGGCACCATGTAGACATGCCCAGAAAAGTATTTGTATGTGGTTTTTTAATATGCAGTCATGAAATTATGGACAGTGACACTTCAGAGTATTTAGAAAGAGGTCTGAAGAATGTATTTCAGCAAAATGTAAGGTTGATACTGAGGGGTAGAATGATTGTCTACAGATAAATATATTTTTCAGAATATTTAGGGATTTTAACTCTGTCTTCCTCCTGAATCAGTACTAAAGTTTCTAATGAAATTACATCCCTTTTATCCCAGGATTCTCAAGGAGCTTTCTTTGGGATATAGTCTTTCATTGTTGAGTGTGAATTTATCTGTGTACTGTTGCTTCCAACATACAGGGCTATATTTCTCTCAGTCCACATTATGGAACATACATTGATGTGAAGGGAAATTGTGTACATGGGCTTTAGGATTATATTGATGATAGAAAATGTAATATCATCAGGTCAAATTACACCATAAAATCTCCAGCAGATCTCAGATAAGTGGCTTATAGTTTTGTCTGTAACATACAAATGAGCATAGGGAATTTTCACTCTTTCTAAAGAGTGCTTTTATTCTATGATGGTAGGGCAAATGGAACAAAAAGGAAAAAAAGTGTATGATTTGGAGAGAACAGGACATTTTTAGCACAGTACAGCACTATGTGCAATTCTTCATCCTTATACTGACTTAAGACAAAGCCAATTCATGTGAAAATATTTTCCATACTTTAGGAGAAATAACTAATGTTGTTGTACTATTGTCATAGTAGATCTGGAGCCACCACAATGATGGCTGGATGGATGATTTTGACTAGGACTGAATAAATATAGGAACATATCATTTTAAAATATTTGATTAAAATGTCAGTAATTTTGAATAAATAATCTAATGAATATTATTTGATCAGTTCTAATTTTGACATACGTACCTCAAGGTTGTTCTCCAGCTCTCCTAATGAAATATTGTGGGAACCAAATAGTGTCATGAATAGAGAGGTAAAGGTATAGAGATCTCTTGCTAACAAAGCTATGATAATTTATTAATAAGTACCAAAAAGTGCTCTAGGCACTTGATAGAACATTATAGAGACATAGTCTTTGCCTCAGGGAGATTTCAATCTAATTACACAAGAGAAAGGAAGAGAGAAACATATGGTACAGACTAGTTGAGTTGATATTTGTAATGCTTCCCAGAGTTGTGAAGCAACTCGCTACTACCTGCCCTTAGCACAAGGAAGCCTCATCTATGCTCACCAGGGGCCAGCCACAGGCAGCACGAGCACTGTACTCTCAGCCTATGCAGGCTGTCTCTTTGCAGGTTAGCAAAAGATACGCTCTAACCCTTGAGCCATCCAAGCGTCCCACTGAAGTGTGCCCAGCCCTGATCCACCTGACAGTCACAGAATTCCCAGATCCTCTGCACTCAAAGGAACAGTATGTGGTTTTAGGAGGAAGAACAGAATCTCCATGGTGTACAAAACACCTGGTTTTAGGTTAGACAAATAGATTGACCTGAGTTAAGATGTTCTGTGTATATGTTAACTATGTGTCTAATAAAGACTGCTGTTGAGTCACTAGCAATGAATTATTAGTAAGACTAATGTTTTATATCCAACACATAGTACTAGGAGGGGGGTGAGTGATAAAAAGAACTGGAAGAAGTTGCAAAAAAAAGAAAAAAATCCTGAACTAAAAGTAATTCAGGAGTAAAAAACAAGTTTGAATGAAAGATGGATCAATTAAGAGTTCCTACGTTAACAAAAATGTCAAGAAATGCTGCAGAAAATTGGAAAAGGTTTACAGAAAAATTTGATTTATTTTTGAGGACGTCGGGATGTACTAATAAGGAAGACGAACAAAAGATTGCCATCTTTTTTAATCTTTTTTTGAATAATGCAGATTCCAAAGTAATATGTTATATATATTCATTTGAGCTTCTTCTTAGAGAATAATCTTAAAAATATGAGGAATACTGTTTACTAAAAAGAAATGAAACACATGAAAAATTTTCAGATTCACTCAAGAAATCAAATGGAAGAAGAGACTTTCGATCATATTTAACAGATCTACAGATAAGAAGTCAAACAGGTCATTTCCAGAATCTGAGTCAATGATAAGAGATCAAATTTTGATCAGTATAAAAGATTGTTAGAAAAGCCTGATCTAAATCTGGAAAAACCAGTGAGGTTTGTCAAACTGCAGAACTTAATCAACAATGATTGCATATTTTACAAAGAAAACAAACTGATGTGAATACAGACTTAAGAAGAAGAAGTAAAGAATAAATCTATGGAGGGAAACAGAGTGAAAGCATTCCAGTTAAAACGTGAGCATATGAAAGAATGTTCTAGATATGGAAGGAGGCACAAACCTAGACAATGTTCAAAATATGGTCAAACCTGCCATATCTGCAAGAAACAGAATCATCTAGCAAAAGATTGTAAACAGTGAAGTCTGGGAAAACTTAGACATATACATTTAGTTCAAAATTCAAGTCTCAAAAAGATACCGAATAAGTAATATGGAGTTTCAATTGTATTTATGTGATTTAAAATTAGATTATCAACTTTCTAGAGTTTATGAAGTAACTAATGTACTCGAGACAAGGATGATCTGGTACATGGAGATGTATTTAAAAAATTGTTTCCTGTAACAGAAAGCTTAGCAACAGATTACTGATGTTTTTTCAAGAAGGATATAAAAAAGGATATAAAAAAAAGGATATAAAAAAAGTAAATATCAGTCAAGTTTGTACCAAAAGAATTATTACAGAGGATCACATAAACTACCTTATTTGAAATTGAATTATACATACTCTGGTGGTAGAAACTGGGTGGTAGAAATTATACATACTCTGGTGGTAGAAAGCCACTGTAACAAAAGAGGTAGTGCCTTAATCTTATGATGTAATAACTGATAAGTGCGTGGATGAATTTGAAGACATTTGCAATAGTTACCTGCAAGACCCGACTCAGCTGAAAGAAGAAATGATATAGTACAGCAGTAAGAGCAGCAAGAAAATGACATCATTCCTCTAAGTGATAAGAAAAACTTCAGTAATACAGCAAACATACCAGTTAGACAGTCTTTGCGTCAAAGGAGACCTGTTCAGACTTATAGAAAGCTGTTAAAATAATCCTGACACACACATACATTTATGCTAAAAAAGAAAAATTAAAAGAAAGGAGATGAGGTGTTTGTGTGGTTTTAAGAGACTGAATAGAGTCTCCAGTGTGTGGGAGCTGACAGGAGGAGGAGGCAGCTGGATTTAGGTGAGACAGACACATTGATCTGAGTTAAAATGTTCTGAATATATATGCTAACTATGTATCTAACAAACGCTGTTGTTAAATTACTAGAAGATGAATTAAGAAGACGACTAGTGGATTACCTGAATATAAAAACAACTCACAGCACTCCTCAGTTTTCACGTTATACCTTGGAACACAGCTTCACTTAACACACAACATATAGATCTGTTTATAGCAAAACAAGAATAAATTTATTGAACAAAGCTTAGAGTCTAGTGATAGCAAGTAGAAATCTTAGAAACAAATGGTTACATATAAAACAAAATCATAACACGCGTTCTAGAGGCTAAACTTACCTAGTAAGATGCCCTCTTTTCCAATAAGGTAGTCCTCACACAAAGTCCTTCTCATAGTATTTTTCACATAGGATAGCTAACACCCTCCTTTCATAAGACCAAGACTTCTGGCAGCTTTTCTCTCCAGCTGAAGGATGCCAGGGCATCTCTCTGTATCCCTAAGTGTATTTGACCAGTCCTTTGTACTTCACTTACAAACAGAACTCCCCACTCCACATTCACCTTTGCCTATTAATTTCTTCTCCTAAACTCCCCACAATCTTTTCATTAGCATTTGACTCAGAATGCAAACAGAACCACAGTGGTCAGCCAGGGAGATAAGTGAACTGCCTTTAACTTCAAGGCTTTAAGAACATAATTTCCTAGAGAGAGAGACACACACACATCCTTACATGTTACCTGCACATACATTTTACAAAGACTAGGATGACCACTGTGACACAGGCTTTCAGCAGAGATCTTACATAACACTCATTGGTGAACTAGTATGTAAATACCAGACCCAGGGCATCCCCATAACCCTTATGCACCCCTCTGCCAGCTGGCATCAAGAGGTCCTTGGGTCACAATGTTAAGCATCCATCTTGTTAGTTCCATTCCCCTTTCCCCCATTCCTCCTGTCAGTGCAAGTGGCTCATCCTCGCCTTTTCCCATTGCTCTCCCATGCTAAATATGCCTTTGTTCCATATTCCCTGCACCATTATAGATTTAAGACTAATAACAACACAAAAATAATCAACCATGTAGATGGAGCCCATGTGACTTGGTGTTGAGCAGCAGCTGCCAGGGAGTGGCAAGGCATGCTCTGGCATGGTTCTGAGGAGGTGAAGAAGGGGCCCTCATGGCTGTGCCTATCTCTGGGAGTAACTTTCACAACATGTTCAGCCTTATTGATGTGTCACAGCCAAAACACTGGGTATGAAACATACCAACATATAATACATGCCATTAGATATACCACCGACATTCCACTAACATACAGTACATGCCATAAAATGTAGCAGGCCCTCCTGCTTTGGTTGGGAAGCTAAAGTCTTGGATTAACTGTTGTGAACCTGGCTTTCCAGCACAAATGTAACTATGACTTGTGTAGTTTTAGCCCCAGTTAGGAGGACCTACTGTATAAATGTAGGTTATTCTGTTTGATAACTGGAGAAGATATCTTTCCTCAAGATGCATCCTGCTGAAACATTTTATGGGGGAACTTGCCACAAAGCAGATACTTGCAGTAGATTTCTCTAAAGCAGAGTGGTCAGGGAGAGGAAATGGCTGGGGAAGAGCGAGGGATGTGACCAACAAATCCCTGGAATATACAGAAGGATTGGTCAAGCATCAGGTGTAGAAAGAGCAGGTGGTAGCAACAGCTGCTACTTCAGGCAGTGAACTGTAAATAGCAGCACTTGAGTGACTGTGAAGGTACTGTGGTGAGGTAGGGTGTGGGTTAGATTTCATCCCCCTTCACTCCTGTATGGGTCACCCATATATAGTCGATCTTTTCTGACTGCATGAATGATGGATTTGTCTGCAGCCAAACTGCATCCTTTCTGTTACCAGATTTGCCCGTCACTTTGGGGTATGCTTATTTATTAGGGTTACCTTCCTGGAAGAGGGGGTGTGATTCTATTAATGTGCTGCTTGTGTTACTTGTGTGTTCATATGGTTACAAGTCCCCTCCCAGTGGAGCTCTCCTGCAGGATCTAAGGTTTTCAGATTCAAATAAACCCCCCACAGATACACACACCCATTCCAGATTAACTGAGTGCATCTGACCCGGCTATCAGTACTCTCAGCTGACCCCTTATACGCCCCTGAACTCAGCAGGCTGGGTGACACAGCACTGTCAGCTGTCACCCTCATGTGCCCGTTGCACCGCACCAGAATGGAGCACACTTATGAGCAGGCTGGGTCCAAACAGCACTTTTCAGCTGTTCCCCTCATATGCCCCCTGGACTCAATCAGGCTGGGTCAAACAGCACTTTCAGCTGTCACCCTTCTGCGCCTCTGGACTCCGTAGGCTAGGCAGAGCAGCACTTTTCAGCTACCCCCTTTATATGCTTCTTTGCAACACAATTGTTCTAGCAGTAACCCCCTTGATAAGCAAACCCCATAGGATTTTGGGCACTCCAGGAATCTTTGGCTTAGGTAAGAGAAGCGTTGCTGCAGAGCAAGGTAGGGAAGCCAAGAACACAAAGGAGTAAATGCATTTAGAGAGAGAGAAATTGGCAACCAGCTTGATTACAATAGTTAGTTTATTGCCAGGTGTATAAAACTTATAATACTAATAGTGATGCCATACAAGGAGAGAAAAACAATCTAACACTTACTATACAATAAAATTACAGTAGGGGTATTGGAGAAAGCTAGCCCAGGTTTGATTACAAAAGTAGAAAGTTATATCTGGATTAAAGAGAGAGAGAGAGAGAATTGGGAAAGATGGGGGGGGGGGGGAAATCTCACCACTCCTTGCAGCTCAGAAGTTCCCAGGAGACAGGCTGTTCATCTTAGGGGAACACTTGAGGGAGAGGCAAACCCCACAACAGGATCAGTCAGGAAAGCATTTGGGTCCAGGCATCAGAAGAGGAGAGCAAGAGAGAGATTTGAACTTGGGTAGGGGTATTTTGTAGAACCAGGTTTGTTTGTGGGTAAACAATGTTTCACTGAAGTACCCCAGGGTGGTTTTCTCTATGCTAGACAATAGGAGCTGATCACTCCCAGCTATGGTCAATGTTCCTTGGGGGAGCTCACAATGCAACCAGGCAGATTCAGTGTTTTGCATACCAATACCAAAATGGTCTGATAACTGTGGAGCTGGATGGGTGTAGGTATGAGTTCATTTACATCAAGAGCAGAGAACTCCCATAATGCAGTGTGTCCCTGCCTTGCCAATCCCAGAATTCAGTGCGATTCTCCATTCTTCCTGCTAATTCTTGTTCCATCTTCAATGTAAATGAGGCTCCAGTTCTCCATTCAATGTGTTAATTGAGATGCCTCTTTTTACATCTTCTATGTAGATGAGGCATGGGGAGTTGTCTTAATCCTATCACCCTTGTTGAGAGGGTTTTAGGTGTGTCTCCCACAGCCTTTTCATAGCTTTTGTTTCTGGTTCAAGCAGGGGCTGGGGGAATTCAAGTGAGCCAGAGAGAGTAGGGGTTTTTCACCCTGGTTCCCCAAGAACACAGAGCTGCCAGGTAACATTTCTGGATATTGTAATGAGTTGTGGCCATCTTCTAGTAGTTTACCAGAAAAGATCACTCCCTACTGATTTGGAGTAAAGTCTTATCCATCTTGGATTTCATCCTTGATATTCTCTGTGATGTCACTGAGCTCCACTTAATAGTGATTGCTTCTGTACTTGCCTGTAGTGCAGCACAGTCCCTATTATGAATGTGTTTTGATTGCACTAGCACAAAGAGGCCACAACTGGAGATGCATTGTGGTAGGCATGTAGAAATATGGTAGTGAGAGACTGGATTCCTCAGCTTTCTTACAGTCTAAACAGACAAGAGTCAGAAGAGAAACTGATTCACAGAAAGATGAAGTGATTTTCACAAGGTCACACGGGGCTAGATTCACAAAAGAGCATGGGCATGGCAATGCTGCGTGTCACCATCCTTGCCTTTTAGATGCCAAGAAAATCACCGGGAGCCACAAAACTCTTGATTAGATGCCTATGCTCCCTACACAGTGCATGGGAGACAGGGGCCTCTTACAATGGGATTCACAAAAGCCAGCATGCTAGGCAGCTCCTCCCCCCCAGGTAGCCAATGAGAGACATCAAGCCAAGGGGTGTGTGTTCAGATCTGTCCCCTCTTGGAGATAGATGCCTATGAAATTCATTGGAGTAAAGGGACTGGAGCCTGGGTCTCTGAGTGCTGTAACATCAGGCTATAGAGTCATTTTCTCTCTTTTGCTCTTTTTTCCTTCCCCATTGATTGATTCGTGATTAATCCAGTGGAACAGCTTCAACAGGTGAGACTGAGGTAGCCCCACATCACAAAATCCCAAAGGCTCCCACTTGAGAAGTGGCAGATCCCAGTTCAAATCTTTTCTCCCCTTCAGGTGGAATGGGGACTTGACCTGGAGGTCTTCCTACATTCCAGGTGAGCGCCATAACCACTGGGCTATTTATGTGTAAGTTCACTAATAGGGGGCTGATCCAATAGACGAGGCTTGAGTTAGGTGGCCAACCACCTCTCTTTCCCCAGGGGCTTGGGCATCTGGACACTTGGCATAGGGTTGCAGTGCACATGCTCAGAAGCAGAAACATAGGCACCTAAGGAAAAATTTTACTGCAAAACATGTAAGCACTCAGGAACTTTATGTTCCTAAAGGATTCAAGGACAGCTGAGCAGGAGCTTTGTGAATCCTAGTGGGGCCTGCTTCTCAGATTTAGGCACCTAAAGTGGCAGCTACGTGCCTCAGGCCTCAAATTAATCTAGCCTTTTGGAGCTCAGTGGCAGAGCTGAGACTAGAACCCAGGTCTCCAGTGCCATGTCACTAAGTCATGCAACTTCACAATGAACAGAGACTGAATTAACTGCTGTTTCAACATGTGAAGAGGATACATAAAAGCTTTTTAGGGAGGAGGGTTTATGCATTGTAGAAGACTGCAAATATTGCTTTCTTAATAAACAACCATAATGTGACAGGAGCTAATCTCTAATAAATGGGAGAGGTGGTGATTGTGGTTAGGAAGAATGTCCTACTAGGGGCAGATTATTCTGTAATTATCCACCATGGGGTTTCTTGCACTTTCCTTTGAAGCATCTGTTGCTGGACACTCTGAGACAGGATACTGAGCTAAATGGGCCATTGGTCTGACCTAGTATGGCCATTTTTATATTCTCAATGTTGCACAGTCTTGCTTTTAGGTCTGTCCTGGAACGATTAGGATGCATGTACTGGGGTTAGGTCTAGTTAGTGAATTATGATTATTCTCAGTGATACTTACAGATTGCAGAAACAGCTACTTCATTTTGCATTTTAGAAATGATCTGCTCCAATTACTTAAGTTCCCTACTTTGCACTTTTTAAGGGTCTGTTAATTGATGACATACTAAGTTACAAATTCATAAGTTTACCAAATGGCATGCACTGATTATACCAACCACTTACAAATTTCAATTCGCTGTCCGTTTTAAAGAGAAATGTATTGCTCTTTATTCTGGGAAAGCTGCATTATGAATTTCCTGCAGATAAAAATCTTATTACTAAGGTGTTTAGTGAAGTGAGGTATTTTAATAACATAGTTCTTCAATAATCTACGTAACCATCACTGCAGAGGCTGTAGAATCTTAGGGCTTTTCTACAAGTAGAGTTGCACTTGCTGTGATTTTTAAACTCCTGCAGTTGAATAGGTGCAAGACTATGTAGACACTGATTTCAGTTTAAACCAAGTATATTTTAGTTTAGCTTGAGTTGATGCAGAAAAGGTTTAAATTAAACTGAAATAAGCCACTCTTAAACTGAAATAAGACATGTCTACAGAGGAGTTTGCATCAGTTTAATTAAATCAGCTTAACTGGTGCAAATTTGCGTGTAGACAAAGCCCGAGATTATACACTGCATGGACCATGTCCTGTGTGCTTAGTCCAATAGGGGCCTGATTCTGGATGCATAGGAGGGAAAAGGGAGTATAACGAGCCTAACACATCTCTTTCACAGCAACCAGGCACAAATATATCCCTTGCACTTTACTGGGAGCAGGAACTGCTCTCTTGTGGTGCCCTGCGGTGCTGTTTATCTCAAAGGGAACATCATTGATCTCTCCCTTATTCTTCCCAGCCAGTGGATCTGGCACATGCTGCACTATCTTAACGGGCAGTGCCAGAGACCACTCAACATGCTGTGGTATTGCAGGGTATGTTGTGCTTCATTAGGTTACAAGGTCTTCTTTGCTACAGATCTGCATCAGCCTCAACACAGTAGTGCCTGCTAGGCACAGCCTAACCCTAGTGCCTCTTTAGTGCCTCTATTGCATCTTATACAACAAAGGCTAAACTTTCCTCGCTGATCCACTCTTCTAATCTCTTCAAAGCTTGTCTGCTCTGCCTAGGTGTGGAACCTCGATTGTCTTTTATTAGCATTAATTTGTCTTTCTCCTCCCTCCCCACACAGATTGGCCAGTGAATCCATTCCATTCCTGAAAACTATCACAGATTCTTTCCTCCAGCTGGTAGGTCGATAGTGAGTTGTTTGCTGTGGAGTCAGAGACAATTAGCACTTTGACAACTGATCAAAAATATATAGAAAATAAATGCCTCTGAATTATATACTCAGATCACACTGAAATATTTTGACTGCTCAGTTCACTGCATCAGATACTTTGCTACGGTCCTTAAAGTCATTTACCGTATATGTTTCAAAAGAGCTGCCACGATCTGCTAATCATATTACTCTTATTTTAGAGAAGGGACTACGCTTTTCTGTTTGTAGAGCACTTGAATTAGCATGTTTTAGGTGTCATGATAAAATAATCATTTCAGACTGTCTTTGGTAGAGAAAATTATTGTAAAACACAGATTGGGTTGGGTAGGGAGATGGACACACACACACTTCCCCCATTTATTTATCTTCTTGAAAAAAACCCGAGAAACTGTATAATAATATAGCTTTGTATAAACAGAAGCTTCATTCAGGAGTGTTTGGTGCTTCTTGTATTTGGTTAACTATTATATTTATTTGCAGAATTATAGATAGGATACAACTGGAAAACACATCAAACAAAAAAGATTTAATGCTCAATCACTACAGAATTTCCCTTTCCAGGGCTGCTCTGCACAATCCTAGAAAACAAAGATCCATAAAAGGATACAGTAGTTAAAAATAATGAGTTCTACAGAAGCCCTTCCTCAGCAGGATCAGACATTGCTGTTCCTTTTCTCTTCTTTCGACATTCTCCGTGCCGCCTCTTGGAACTGGCACAACCTCTGGGTGGCTGCTATGACACACTCAGGACACTGACTGACCTGGACTTTGAGCTGCTATCACTTCTTTGACAGCAGTACCTGAGTTTCTAGCATTATCTTCTTTTTTTTTTTTTAAGCTCATTACACAGTACAAAAGGTTAGTTTCCTCCTCTCCAAGCATTCAGAGGAGGACCTCAAAGCAGCCTCAACTCATAACTTCAATTTTGCATTTAGTTGTTTGCCTCTTGCAAAAAAGCAGCATTGGTGTATGTAAATGGCACATTAATTTTCAAATACAAAATTGTGGGCTAACCCTTTTGGCCCAGGTGAAGGTTGAGGGAAACCCTAAACGTAGTGAGGATGTAGAAGGATGCAGTGAACTGCACTTTTAGCAGGTTGCAGAAATACGCTTTTTCAGGGCTCCATCTGCCACACTAAGGCTAAGGCTTGAGGGACAGAATAGACAGCTCGGTGGTGTGTGTGGCTCTGGTGGATCTGTGATTTGGGAGTAGGGGAAAGGGGACATGTGAGCCAGACATAAATCTAATCTGAAGGGTACAGCCTGTTTGGGGAGACTTCTGTCCCAGCAACTAACTGTCATGGAACTGCTTTGTATAAAGCCTGTTTACACGTTGTGGGTGGGGGGAGGAGGGAGGAATCTGAATTGCAGGCATACTTTTATAGACCGAATTAAGGCCCCTTGGACAACTTGACCCAAAATGTCTATAGTAAGCAAGGCTGTAAAGCAATCTTTAGAAAATGAAGCTGCATCTGTGGGCACTTCAACGAACCTCAGTTTCAGAAATTGCTTGAATAAAACCAGCACAGTGATTAACCAGGGTCTCCTCAAAGTGACGTATAAAGAGGCAGTTTTGATCCTGCTTCCTTGAGCACATAGCCAGTCCCCTGTTACGGCTTTCCTCTAGACTATCCAGCAGGGGTAAGGAATTGGTTAAGTACATTGGTTATTGTATTCTTATTTAGATACCCTTCCCTCAGTGAGCATAGTCAGGCTGTTCAGATTCATATTTCTGTGATGACTCATGATTGAGTTTGTAATGACAAAAAATAAAATGGTTCCGGTAACAGCTTCTTTTAGTTTTCGGAGGAAGTTCATGTCTTTATCACACAGAGGAACTAAAAAGCTTGAACAAGGAGTAATGTTAACTAAGATTATTACAAACTTCTTTTAGTTTTCGGAGGAAGTTCATGTCTTTATCACACAGAGGAACTAAAAAGCTTGAACAAGGAGTACAGTTAACTAAGATTATTACAAACTTTCTATGGCATGAACTAATTAAATGTTCTCTTCCTTTTTCAAAGGTTTTGGCATGTGTGCATAAAATCTCTATTGTGCAAATTATACCCACTTCTATAGTTAATCTAATACACTTTTTAATGGGTAATTTTATTTTTTTTTGTGAGGTTATATAATCTTACTTTCATTTCTTTGTGTCTTCAAATGCTCACCGCAATACAGTTTATGATTTTATTACAAATTTATAAACTTGATATAAAGTCTTATTGCACCCTCTAGTGGCTAGCAGTCCTCATCTTCAAAGAAAACCTGCACAAATACTTTCAAAAGATGAGCGTGGGAGCTTAAATTCATTTTAGCTAGATACTAAAAATTCTGATAATATTCTGATGGATTTCTTAAAAGGAAAAAATATGTACCATGTCAATCTAATAGTGCAGGGATATAAACGTAGTGAGAGGTTCAAAATCCTTCCTCTTTCGGTTAGCCTGCCATCACTCACCTCCACTGCTGTGCCATACTATTCCTGTTTTTGTGCTTGAATCTCTTTGCCCAAAATGAAAAGAAGCTTATAAAACAAATTTCTACAAGACAGAAAGCATCCCTGGTATAAACAAGTAAATCCCCAGTGATTTTGCTGGGACTGAGGCAGGAATGGATTTGAACGCCAATATTTATTTGCTATAGCCCTCATTCCTTCCATCATGTGTTTATCTTCACTCACTCTGTTGTCTTATTTACATAGATCTCCACCCTGAAGAACATACTATCTTCTTACACTGCATTGTGAAATCACAATATAAACACTTATCCAAAAGTGAAGCTGGACCACATGCTATCTCCACCTATATTGATACCCAGGAGTGCAATGATCAATTTTCTTATGCTTTATATAACAGGCCTTCCTCCCCCTCTCCTGCTCTTGCTGTTTCTCTGGGCTATCCTCCTTCCTGCTGCTGTCTCCTTTGCTCCACCAGCCTCATTAGAATACCCCCTTTAGGCCAAATTCTTAGTTGACTTTCAAGGGACCCCTTCACTTTTATCTCTTTTGTCTTTTCTGCTGATTGCTTCCGCCTTCCTTTCCATAAGGCCACATTGCTTTCCCTCTTCCTGTCCCCTTATGCCTCCCTAGTTAGATTCAAAAGCCTTGTGTGCTTCAGGCATCAACAGCATTAGATACCCAGTTTTACTTTGAGAACAGACTAATTGAAGGTTTTGTTTCTCCTGTTTTAAATGGAAGCCTACTGTTAAAGAAAGTTCTGTTTGTTGGTGTTACACTGTAAGCTCCATGGTGGTTTAAGTGTGTGGTTGAGTCACTGGGAAGCCTGGAGATGTCATAGTGGCTCCAGTGCTGTTCCTAAACCCTCCACCAGAGTGCAGTGGGTGTGACCAAGACAAGTCTATGTTGCAATGATCCCCAGCTGCCAGAATAGCCTTTAGAGTAGCCCTGAGGCTGCTGTATCTTCTATTGTGGACTAACCTAGTCTATGATCAGTGAGCTAAAAAGAGATGATTGAACCCAATGTTTTCTTCCCCAACAGCAGCTTAAAGGTAACTCTAGCAGCTGTGATCTATACTTTGCCTAGTCAAAGCAGTGCAAAGTAGCCAGCATGGACTTGAGACTCTGACCTTTAGTCACAGTATGTCTACACTGCAGCAAAAGACTCCTGGCTGGCTCATGTCAGCTGACTTGAGCTTGTGGGGTTCCAACTAGGGCTGTTCAGCTGCAATGTAGATGTTTAGGCTTGAGCTGAAGCCTGGGTTCTGGGGCCCTCCTTCGTTAGCACAACTAAACAGCCCTGTAGCCGATGCCCACCTCAGCTGACAGGGGCCGGCTATGGGTGTTTAATTGCAGTGTAGACAAATTGGGGGAGGGGGAAGATGCCATAGAGTATGCAGTCCAAAATTACTCTGTTGACATATCACTTTACAGACTCATCGTTGTTTCTCCTTTATGAATTCTTCATCTATTTCTGCATTACTGTTTGCCAGTTTTCTCCTTCCCATCTAATATATCTATAGTTATAGTCCTTCAGCTGTATTAACGCAGGTACTTCCCAGTAGAATTTCGTTTGGTTACATTTTTTGCATTCTTTGTCCATTCTCACTGATATTCACAGGTCCTCCCAACGTTAATATCCTGTTAATTTCATTAACCTACTTGTGATGGAGGTGTTCTAGGCTCTTTGAGGCCCCTGCTGGAGGCCTTGCAGTCCTACCACACCCTGACCCAGAAAAAAGAGCAGTAAAGGTGGGTGCTTCACTCCTGCCTAGAAAGGCTGCTGGGAAGCAGCCTATCAGAGCTCAGCAGGCTCGTTTAAAAGGAACCACAGGGCCTGAACCAGGTAGGATGATTACGGGGGGGAAGTGGCCTGATCCCCAAGGGAGATATGTTTCAATACTAAAAGCCAGAGAAAGGGGCCAGAATTTTATCAGATTTAGAGAGGGGACTGAAGACCCAGGAGAGGGCCAACCATTGTTGAACCTTTTACCCTGGAAGGCATTCCTTCATGTGTTTAGACTGTGTGTGATTTGGCCAGAGGGCTGAGCCACTGAAGATCTGCCTGAGGAGCTTAACAGCTGGCCAGGTGCTCACAAGAGGGGAGTGCATCACACTACTGATAACTTATTTCCAGATCATTAATGAAAATGTTAAATGAAATGGGACGTAATCCCTAACACAATTCAATACATTACTGTTTATCATTATTGGTTTATGGGCTTTCAGGAAGCCTTTATTCCACATTATTGTGTTTCCAAGCCAATTTGTATTACTATTGGGAGTAAAACATTGAATAAATGCTTTACTAAATGGTAATATATTAGGCCAAGTCTTCACATTACTGTGAAAACAAAGCTGCCCTGATGCTGGCTTACCTGACTAGAGATAATCATCCCATTATTCTCAGGCAGTGGAGAGCCACCGTAATAGCACTGTCCTTTCTACAACAAAGGCAAAGTATATGTCCCGGCTGTCCTAGTGGCCCATTAGTGCTGTTGGCAGCTGGTGGAGGGCAGAGCATGCTTCAGCTTCAACCAGGCTAAGGCAGAGGAACTTCAGGTGCACGTAAGTGACTTAAAGTGCTCCTCATTCCCAGCTGATGTTCTAGCCCATTATCTCTACCATTTTCCCTTCACCTACTAATGTTTTAATTCTGTCAACAATCAGAAAGCAGCCAAGTTTGCCCGTAAGATTTGTTCTTTATAGACTCATTCTGCTGTGTACACATGCGTGTGTGCATCCAGCCATCCTCCCCCAACCCCTTTTAGATGTTTTGTGATTACGCCTCTCCTTCCTCCCCCATTTATTTATTTATTTATTATTTTACTAATGACAAATGTTAGATTTATGAGGTCAATAATCTTTGGATGTTTGATCTGATCATAAAATCCTGTCCAAAATGTAAACAAAAATGTACAGATCTCAACATATAAACAATAGCTATTGGTTGGACTAGCTGGATCATTAGACGTAGGGCTAAAATAGCACTGGAGGGCTGCTCAAAAAAGGCAAGTATTTTCCAGTAGGTGAAAAAGGGAGGAAGATTTGCCCATTCTCCTTCCCACACCTTCTCTAGTGGCAGGAAAGTAAAGAAGGCAGAGAAAGTGAGAAAAAGCATGCAACAAACATTTTCAAAGACCAAAATATGTTCAATTTTCAGCTTTTTTAAAATTTGACAAACTGAAGATTTCACAAAATTTCTTTTTCACCATCAAGACATTTTCCACTGGAAAGAAAATTGACAAAGTTTTCAAGTAGCTCCCATCCTCAATCTCAACATTTATCCCATGTGTCTGAGACTGTTGGTGGATCAGCCCTCTGAGGGCTTAGAAGGCCTTAGCAGAGAACAAAATAACTAGACAACTGAAAAGGTACTAATGGCAATGGAAATATACCATGAAATGGTAGGGCAAAATATGCTACACAAGAGAAAATGAGATTACAGGACACTTTGCTATAGGCCACATAACTGAATCCTCTTTTACATTCAGCACTTATCCCAGGCAAAGCATTCAAAGTCAACATCAATGATTTAAACTGAAGTGGAATCCTTCCCTTCTCTGAAACCCAAACAGTTGAAGACTGCATTTTCAAGCCTAAAAGAAGGGCTTGAATGGAATTTTCATCTCTACATGATGAGAAGTCTCCAGGTCTACTACTGTAAATTGTGACAATGATACATTCTCTCTATCCTAACTACTGAATACTGTCATCATACATGTATCTAAATTATCTTCATTACCATGAACTGAGCACAATTTTTCCTTTTGTTATGCATCTGTTTGTCCACAATCAATCTCATACAAGATTCCATCCTCAATATCACTGAATACAGAGGCGACAGTCTCTGAGAAAATTGAAAAGACTAAATGTTTGACATGTACCTGGCACGCAGACAGATAGCTTTGTCTCATTTAACATTGCTTAGCAGATCTTTCAGCTCTTTGAAAGTAGTATATGTCAGACTGCAAGGTTTTATAAAAGAAACTATAATGTAACCAGCCAGGCCAAGGCCCTGAATAGCGAATGCTCCTGAGACCTCAGAGATGAATTTAGGGCAGCAGCTGTGAAACATACATACAAGCCTGGAAAATTCATTTAGACTACCTACCGTAACTGTTAACTTGAAAATAATCCACGAACATCTTGCACATTGACTCTATTTTATCTGCACTTCAAGAAATGCACCCAACTCAGAGTTAATTGTGGGAGCTTTACTGTAGACAGATTGCTATGAAAGACTGAACATTATTTGCTCCAGCACACCATTTATAGGATTACCAACGGATGGTACACAGTCATCTGAAACTGTGCCACACCATTGAGGCAGTGACATTTTCCAAATTTAGCCAAGCAGGTATTATTGCTGCAGAACTTACTAAAGGCAACCATCAACCTTTCATTTTAAAGCTATGTGTTGTTTAGACATTCTAAAGCAGCATTCTTGAGTTGCTGTAAGGTTTCAAAACTAAATAATCAAATAACAACAAACTCTGGATTGGTGGTTTCATCTGTTCATAAGTTTATTATCATATATGAAGTTATATGAGAACTTGCATAAAATGAGGAATGTAGAATAAGTATAGGCAGGTGGTTTTACCTCTGTATATGGTGTTGGTGAGACACACTGGAATACGGTGTCCAGTTTTATTTTTAACACTTTAAATACATGTTGGAAAACTTGGAGGGGGTGCAGAGAAGAGGCATAAAAATATTCAAGGATGAGAGATTATGAACCTGAGTGATGAGGCATATATTACATTAGTATGTTACACATCTTTGGTAACACTCTAGTGTTCATAGCCAGTTGGTTGCCAACATGCTAGTCGGAGCAGCAATTTCAAAACATGGTCTTTCTGCCTTAGTAAATAAGTGTTCCATACAGAAATTCTGATTGCAGTGTGGTAAAAAGATTGAGATTTCTGACATCCACATCCACACACACACACTGAGATTAGTGTAGGAAAGATTATAAAGAGATTAATCCAATAAATTCGTGGCGATTAGAGCTAGTCAAATATTTTAAAACATTGAGACGATCGTGAAAATTTTGAATTTTAACTACAAATAGTGACATTTTGGCAAAACTATTGACCTGTTTTTTTCAACCAACTCTAGCTGAACTAGCTATCTGAGATGGGATTCTGGGGTTAATGATTAACAGCTACTGAAGTTAGCATGGAGCCAGGCTAATGGGGGAGGAGATCCGATGGCTGTTAACAACAGACAGCCTGGATTGCTTGTTAGTTTAATTAACTCTAGAACTAATAATTTAGGAGACCTGATGCAGACAGAAAACAAAAAATTGTTTCCTAGGGTAATCAAATCTTGAAGTTTGGCAAATACCCATTATTTTTAACTAATGAGAGCCAGAGCTAAGTTTTCTCTCTGTGATTCGAGATTCTGGGTATCCTTCTCTTTCCTCTATCTAACATTTTCCTGACCTCTTCTCCACCTCCTTGTCCCTTAAGTATTCTACTTGGATTTGTTTTTAATGGTTGTATTTGTTGGTTTTTTACTCCTACCTGCTATGATCATTGACTTGTAAAACTGTGGTATGAAGCCTTGAGGGTGAGAGAGCTTTTGTAACATCCTTTGTGCTACCCACTAACACCCTAACCTTCAGTCCCAAAGGCTTACACTGTCTCTGCATATAGCACCTTCCCCAGCATAACGGTTTCCATCCACATTCAGAATTGCATCACATGGAAAGTGGTGCTTTTAGCAGTTTTACTGAAGTTGTGCATCATATAGAAATCACTATCCTGCGAAGGACACCAGCGTGAGCATAAAAATTGTGTGCCGGGTTGGAGATGGGGTTAAGTAGGAACTATTACTGGTATAAAAATTGCCTTCCTGCATGAACTGGAAAGCAAGAGTGTATGTCTGTCAGAGAGAAAAATGTCTTTAGATTTCATTTTATTTCCTATTCATCTCTTTATTTTTTTGCACTTCAGCACTACCCTGTGCTGCAGGGCTCTCAAGTTGTGCCTATGCTGGCAGTGGAATTTAGCCTCTCCTTTGTGCCATTGCTTAGATACATTATATGAAAGAGCTACAAACACTGTAAAAGTTGCCTCTACAGTTCAGTCAGGTAGTAATGTGACCATCAGGAAGGTGGCACTGTTGTATTATGTTTTCCATCTGCTTTACTAATATTGATGAGCTGGTCTATGGATTCCAAAACTAGTCATAATAGTTAGAAGCAATTTGTTTTTACATACCTTACACTTTTGTCTGTACAGCATGTATTCTAAGTAGAATTTGTTATGATTTTAAGCGAAGGAACTGTGGTAAAAGCAAATAAAAAATCTACCATTAACAAAAGGAAAAGCCGGAGCTTGAAATCGGCTGAGTTACAAGAAGCCAAAGTCTCTCCTCAGCCATGCATCAAATCTATCCAGGATTAAGGGACCAGTTTTTCAGCAGCCAACCACGTTTGGAGTTCTGGAAGAAGTTAATTTTTCTTCATAGCTCCAGATTTGGGTCCTTACTGCAGTTAAAACTAATTCACTTTTTGACTTTCCTGTCAATGTTGATCTGCTACTGCTGCAGAGAGACAAGATTAAGCGTAACTCATAGGCAGATCACAGATGAGACTCCTTCCTCAGGGTCCTACATCCTTATGAATGGATGTAGATTTGTACATAATGTCTTGCGTAAGTTTGTGAGATTCACACTGCTGTGCTAGGGACATACATTGTAAGAAAAATATTTTGTAATTAACCTTTCTTTCTTCTTGTTTCAGACAGGAACACCCAAAATGAAACAAGATGCTTTTTTTACAAACCCACTTTTTACTAATTCTTTTCTGATTACAGTGGGAGAAACTACAGATGACAACAAGTGAAAGGAGGAAGATAGTCTGTTCAGTTACATTCCATATTATTGCTATTACCTGCGTTGTTTGGTCATTGTACGTTTTAATAGATCGGACTGCTGAGGAAATTAAGCAAGGCAATGACAATGGTAAGTGTCTTTATCTCTTTTGTTGCTAACATAGTAAGGGACACATTAGAAATGCAAATAGATATCACGGCACTTTTTGTTTGTAAATGTATAACTCATTGCAAAAAGGATTATGTGGAATTGATTTGATGACAAAGCAAAGGACACATAATTCAGATTACAAACCTGGCTTTTGCTCAATGTTTTCTTTCCTGCTGTGCAAAGAGAAAAGAGATCGCAGCTCCGTGCACCCATCACAACAGCTAAACCATTCTTTTCATTTTACTTCAATGGGCATTTTTTTCATGGACTTCAGCTGGACATTTTTTATAAAGCTGCAATTAAAAATGATGAGTGAAACCCAAAAAGTTCAGTGTAGGTTCAATTCACAAGAGCATCCAAAAGCCTTAAGCTGCTTATCTGACCTATTGAAACCTCTCTATTCTATAAAACTGAGGTAGAAATCGTGCAACAGGCTTTCTTAAAAGATTTCCATCAAGTTGACTTCCAGACCCAGCAGGAAACACTGCATGAAATTCACCCTCGTGTATAAACATGACAGCCTTTAATGTAGGAATTAAGTGGCAGAGAGGTCCTTCCCTCGGCACACAGCTGGATTTCATCCAGTGTTGACATCTGCTGACAGCAGCCTTTGTTGTGGTATTTCAGCACTTCTAATTCTAGTGGGAACTCAGCTATGCAAAGATTCAGAAAAAGGAAGGGGGGGGGAGAATTACTGGAACAGTTTAGAACAAAGGTAGTCAATTATTTTTTCCTACGGTCCAAATTTCTTCTCAAGGTATAGACAAGGTCCAGACTGCAGAGAAAACAATAATAAAAAGTAACTGAAAGGATTTCAGGGTCCATTCAAAAACATCTGGCAGTCTGGATTTGGCCTCTGGTCTGTCTATTGACTCGACCCCTGGTTTAGAACCTTAAAAACAAGTTTTGATTATTATTTCAGTACTACCACTGCTTGCAGTATAATAGTCCCTTCCTTGATTCCACAGTCAGGGCTGTGACGTTGTTGTGCTTGAACGTGTTTGGGATCTGTAATGAATGCAGGACTGGATTTACACAGCTGATTGTTTTACAGTACACTACAGTGGGTTAATGAACTAAGCAGATGCTGCCAACATGCTTACAATGTGCAGTACTACAGTTGCAAATGCTACGCTTCTTTTAGTTACAAGAATCCATTAAGATAAAAATCGAGCACACGGGAGTAAATCCTGGCTATGGATATGACCCTGGGCTTTCAGTGAAGCTAATGGGGAAATAGGGTAGCACGCTCACAAACAGAATGTGATCCACACATAGTGGCATTTATTTGATTGGCTTGGGCCATCTCTTACTGCAGAAAATTGCAAACGTTCCATTGGTTACAGTGATGCAGCAGCAGGTCCACTCTTTTTCATATTGAAATTCAGAACTCTGATTTACTACCCAAAAAGTTAGACTGCTAGTCAGGTAAAATGGAAAGTTGGG
This sequence comes from Mesoclemmys tuberculata, assembly GCA_007922155.1. Lineage (NCBI taxonomy): Eukaryota > Metazoa > Chordata > Testudines > Chelidae > Mesoclemmys > Mesoclemmys tuberculata. Next base: position 22,927,857 of record ML675624.1, on the reverse strand, counting down.
GGGAAATCCTTAGAAGTATTGTTTTCCCCACTGCAGCGTGGAATAGCTGATCTTTTAATTAGTTGTTTTAAATATTTTTTAAAACCCTCTGCAGAGCATACCCATTATTTTGTCACAAGAATGCTAAACCTATGGGTTTAACATAATTCGGCCTCCTCTTCTGATCATGACTACTAGGTATTTTTATACATATATTCCAGAATGAGATAATATATATATAATCATAATGATCACATCTTTCAAAGCCACAGGTCTGTGCATTAAACAGCTTCCAAGGCAAATCAAGACAAGCAGCCTTGACTACTTATAGCACTTTAAAACAAATGGCTTGTGGAGAAGCAGCTTTTTCCTTTCCAGTCTGAAATGACATTGACAACACAGCAGAGACCCTTGTGATAGGCTGTAGTCTGCACCAAAAAAAACCAACACCCAAACAAACCACAGAGCTTTATGTTGCAACAGCTGTAGATAAATATTTGATGATACCTCAATGCATGCCACATTCTTTATGAATGAAATTAAGAGGCATATTCAAATGACTAAAGATGTGAACAAGTCCATTTAACTTTCCCATATCCCTAGCTGTTTGGGGTTTGCTTTTGTGTTTTTCCTCGAAAATATCACAATTCTACTATTAATCTAGGAAAGTTACTAATTTATTTGTTTTTTAGCTTTCACAAGCTATGGACAAAAGACAAGTATTTTGTTGATTGTTTATCTGAGGTTAAGAAGTGTTGTCAACAGAGCCTTTTATCTGTATCTAAGAATTCAAATTTCTGGCCAAAAAGAAACAATTCTTATTTTCTCTTTGCTAACAAAAAGCAGTTTCAGAAACAAGTGGGGCCGTGTCCAGGCAGTTATGACATTAACCATTCCTTTTGGGCACTATCAAGTGTGAATCAACACTATATTTGAATCTAAGTTTGCTGATCCTATTCTACTCTTACTAAGCATTGGTCCAATTTAAACAGCCACTAGATAATTTGGACAATTCTTGTCTTGACTGGAATGGCCAGGTGTGTTCCATTTCAGCTGTAAGTGTATTGGCACAGCTGTGCAAGATTACCCTGTACAAAGCCTGCCACCCCTATAATTAATTCCCTATACCTAAATTCATCCAGATATGTCAGAATTATTGACAAATAGGAAGGAGAAGAGTGATGTAACACTTTGCTTTGAATCAGAGCTGATCCTACATCAAGTCATTTAAGTAGTCCAGTGTGCAGGGACACCAACATTTTTGCTGACGATTAGGCACTGAAGATTATATATTGTATTCCAAATGTCTGCCTGTCTCTTCCTCTACAATTTGCATGCAGAAGAGCATTTTCATGTACCAGCAGGTACATTCAAAGATGGGGCCAATTTGTACGTGCAGATCATGCTACAGTTCAGCACTTTTATAGTGGGGAAAAAAGAAGGTAGGAGCTACAACTCCAGTCATAGAATTTTTTTAAGTCCCTGTATTTCAGCTAAGCAACCTTACCTGACCAAAATGCACAACTTAAGAAAAGTTGTATTTTTAGCGCAAACTCCAGTTGGGATAGCTCATCATCCATATTAACTGCTAAAATGCTGATAAAGTGACTGGATTGAATAAGAGGTTTGAAAGAAGATCCTTTCCAAACTCAAAGACTTAAAGTTTGTTAAATTTGACATACCACACAAAGGGGTCCTGCTATAACAATAATGGAATAAAACGAGTGAGCTAGGCTCTGAGCTAGTTTAAATCAGCATAGCTCTGTTGCTGTCAACTGAGCTACAGTGATTTACAGCAGCTGAGGATACTGCCCAGTGTGTAACTTCTCAAAACTAACTGCACCTATCAATGATGATCACCATTAGGTAGAATTTTCAGATGCTCCTAAGTCAGTGTCAGAAGTAGCTGTGATTGTCTTAATAAGGAGACCATCTCTGTCACTTAGGTTAGGAACATGTGCTCTTAAGTCACTTTGATTTTCAAAAGTGCCACCCTAAATAAAGTTAGCACTTACCAGCAGTTTCCATGATAGGGAAATCTGTGGTAGTCTCAAAGACCATTCAGCGGTGATTATTTTCATATCACGCTTACAAATATTTTTCTAAGGAAAGCCACTTGCTAAAACAGATGGTTAAACTCAAATACTTCCCTAGTGGTTACACCTAAGACTGGCAGTTGAGCACCAGTGGGGTCTAACCCTAGGGCTGACATTGTATCCTTCGTGGAGTGCCTGACTCCCAACAGTCACACACATGTGCATCAATTTTCCCATGTGTAAAATCTGGATAACTGACATACCTCACAGCATTGCTCTGAAGCATAAATTATCCTATTTCTAAAGCATCTTGATCATGATTTGTACTTTAAATGTGCTAAGGATTTTTACAGATGTGACTAATACACTTATTTAAAGTAAAATATCTAGAAAGCAGCACTAATACAGAGGCTTATGACATGCATTTCAAAACCACACACCTCCACTTTATGTATCAGTGCCAACACTGTCGTCATTAGCTCTGATGCAGTAATGCACAACTGAGGTTTTTCTCCCCTTTTTAGTCATACGGCTGAACATAAGAAATAGATGCAATTATATTAATTCTCCTGTGATTATAATGCTGTTCCCAGTATAGCAATAATTGATTTTATAAAGTTCTAAGACCAGTTCTAGGCTAAAGTGAATCCTCTTAGCATTACTCACATCATGACTGAGTTCAAATTCTCAGTTCTGTAGCTTCTTAGTGTCATCACCAATAGAGACTTTTGTGCAGTTATAGGAAAATCTTTCAAGAGTTTTCCTGTTTTTAAGCTGACCACAAAGGGTGCAATTAACCAAAAATGTACAAGGACCTGTAATAGTCTTATTTAACTCAGTAGGAAAAAGCTGTGATGTTGATAATTTATTAGGTGGATCTCCCCACTAACTTTGCTATTGAGCCAATGCTATAGCACCATAGCAGGTGAACACAATGGTATTGCTGGTGCCATTGCTTAATAAGACATAAAATAGGGTGTGCCAGGTATTCATTCAGGGCATATTTACACAGAGTCTTAGTGTGTGGCAAACGAGGATGTACGTCTACTGTGCACCATCTTGCTGCAGACGAAGTGGCCATGTGGATCTTGCTACCACCCACAACGAAAGTTTATGCATGGTAGTAGGGTTCACACAGCAACTAAGTGTGTAGCAGGCTAGTGCACTGTATACACCCTGGCTCGTGGCACACTTGGGTCTCCCTACAGAAAAGCCATGAAGCTTCAAACGTAAAAAAAAACGAAAACCAAAAAAACCCTTTCAGTATCTTTCATGACAAGTATATTTATTTTATTACAACATTAGGGCCCAAAGCCCAGTGATCTGGCTATTCAAGTTTGTTTCAATAATTACATCCTGCTTACTTAAAACAGAAACTATGGACTTGGGTACAGTCAAGGGACATAAGAAATAAAAAGTGTCTGCTGCTTGCATTAACGACAGTATTATCTTTCTGTTCTGGGACCTGATCCTGCATTCATTGTTAAACCTAAAATCACCTACATTTGCTAAATGTTTTGGGATAGGATCTTGTTTCTCTGCACATTGCATTTATTCCTATGTTCTGTGGAACAGCTGTTGTCTTCTACCATAACAGCTGCACTTCATGTATCTGGTGAGTGTATACGTACAGTACATAAAGCATTCAGGATCCTTTGAAAAGGATAATGTGATGTCACTATTAAGCAATACTGGGATGCATAAAGGAATCAGCAAGACATTATGAAATGACGATGATACTAATTGTAACTTGTTTATTTGAAAGGTGTCCTTGAATGGCCATTTTGGACAAAACTGGTTGTGGTAGCAATTGGGTTCACTGGAGGCCTAGTCTTCATGTATGTACAGTGTAAAGTCTACATTCAATTGTGGCGCAGATTGAAGGCTTACAATCGAGTGATCTTTGTTCAGAATTGTCCAGACACTGCCAAAAAACTGGAGGAGAAGAACTCTTCATGCATTCAGAACTCTGAAATCAAGGATGCTGTGGTAGTGCCAGTATCACAGACAGGTACAAACTCACAGCAATCAGCTGAAGAAATGACCTCTGAGGTCATGCCGGTTTGACAGAGGTGGGATTGTTTCTTTATTGAAGAAGGTGTGCGTGTTTTCTACACCACAGCCACTACGGAGAGCAGAAACAATCATGCATTTTAAATAAAAGAACAAAACTCCCTGACCAGGGAAATGGATACAGTAAAGCAACATGCATTACTTATGGAATGTGACCGTTTGTGAAGTAGTTTCTCAATTAGTCAGCCTGGTGTAGTGGAAGTGTAGAGAGCACAACAGAGAACAATTCTAACAGACAATGTCGATCAGACATAACAAAATGACCTTTTTAAATTGGATGACCAGAAGGAACTAGAAACAGACTTGCTATAACTGTTCTGTTTACAGGAAAAAATCAACAACTTTCCAACTATTTGTTACTACTAGGGATCTATTTGCTAATCATCTCTCAAAGGTACACTTCAGAGTGAAACCATTAAGAAGTTAAACTTAAATCAACAAAGTAAACAGACCTGTGTCACAACACTCACTTTCTAAATCTCAAAGTAACCATTACATAGTTGTATGGCTGCACTGGAGCCTCAATGTTTTGGCAGCCATGTGAGCTGAGGATATATGTGAAGCACACATTTAATGCTTTTGAACAGGTGTTTAATTTATTTCGCAAAATAAGCAATTTCAACAAGCAGCCATCAAGTCTTCTAATTGCCTCAAATACTTCTTTGGTCCCATAAAATACAGGTATTATTTAGCCCCAATGCTAAAATTATTAGATCTACATCTTGAACAACCGCTTTAGTGCTGCTTAAGTAAAATAAATGACACTTGTTAACCACTGAATTAAGATGAACTTACTGCCAATATATGTAGCCAGGCTATTTAGAAAGTTTTTCTCAGAAATGGTAAAACACAAAGTGTAATCGGAGGCATTACAAGTTGACGCATGCAGTCTACCACAAAGTAATATGAAATCAATTTGTCATTCCTAGGGCTGTGAGGATATGAAGCCGGGGAGTGGGTTTTAAAAAGAATTCATGCTGCACATGAAGGTGGTCACAAAAGAGTCACCTGGACCTATCAAAAGATGTCAGTATCAGCCACTCTGATCTGACTGAGAAATTACCCTCTGTTCAGCCTAAGACTGCGGTATTAGGGATTCAATAGTTCAGTTGTTAATTTTGTGTTTTGAGCATATTCATGTAAAACTGAAGTGTGAATAACATTAAAAAGTGCAATAGGTAAATGAATGTAGATAAAATGGTATCCCACAGAAGTGAAACCAAGAATTTTGTGATTCACTTCCAATTGCTGTGGTGTTTATTATTGGGACAGGAGAGCCAAAGCAGCCAGATGTACCTGTGCCATATTGGTTTGGGTAAGTCTGGAGCCCTCTTTGACCTTGTTCTGAGGAAATTCGGGGGGAGGAGGAAGGGAGCAAACAACTGGGGACAAGAAATCACACAAATCATTTTATAGATGTAAAGTACCAGGCAGAACCTACCCTGCAGAATGTAATTATCCTGACTGTTCTAACCTTGAAGCACTGTCTGGTTATGTCAAGTTGTTTTACAAGTACTGTTCAACTGAGTCCTAGTCACAGTTCAAAATATTAGGAGACATACTTCAACTTAAATTGTCCCCTGAAGACAATGTAAGGAATGGATGAAGGGAAAGGGAAGTACTTAATGTAGACTGAAAAGCCACTTCAACACAACTGTAATTCTCCCATTGACTGCCATGGGCTTGGGACCAGGCTTTTAATCCCTTTCAGCATAATGGAGATCCTTTGCTTTCAGTTTCTATTTTGTTTAACGTTTTCTGGGACTTTATCATTGTTTGTTACAAAAAATTAAAAAAAGATGAAAAGCTGCATAAAAAAACCTTTTCTGATTAAAGATTGGGATAAATACCACTTTGTTTTTAAAAAAAAAAACTTTCAAAAAGCTCTTCTGGTTCTGACATGTAGTCAGAGCTTATTATTTTTAACCCATTTTTTCATGAAATGTAATTCACTAACTTTTAGCCATGCTCCCTGTAAAGCTGGAAATATGTATTTGGTGGATATGGGATTGACAGTAGTATGTAAGCCAATGCTCAAGTCATTCCAAACGTCCATCCCCTCTCTGGAAACAGAGATATTTGCTTCGTAAACTGGGCTGCCCAAGTTTCCAAGTTGGTTTTAGAGAGACAAGGTGGGTGAGGTAATATCTTATATTGGACCAACTTCTGTTGGTCAGAGGGAGCTTTTGAGCTTGCAGAGCTCTTCTTCCAGTCTGAGGTAGCGATTCAGCGATATGCTGAAAGCCACATTAGCATAGTAGGATAAGACTTGTTTCCAGTAAAAAAACAAAAAAATTGATTATTCACACTGAGGTGGTATGGATACAGGCTTGCATAAATAACTTCACATGAAAATGGGTCACGCCTGTAAGTACCAGACATCTCATCTTAAAATATCTGCCATCCTTGTCCATCACAAATCATGTTCTGCATTAACCCAATCACTACAGTCCACCTGAGAAGTTTATGCCGCAAAACCCACTCGGTTTTTCACTGGCAATTATTACTTCATTTCATAAAAGAAGCATTAAATTACTGTTATTTTGAGTAGAAGTTAAAGATCAGTATAAATCTACATATCAATAAGTAGCTAAACCGCCGAGGCTGAGTAATAAACTGTAGTCCTCACTTAGGCAAAACACCACTGACTTCAGTGGAATTTGGACTGACTAAGAACTGCAGGATCAGGCTCCGAGATGAACACTTATCGTGAGCTGCCCTTCTGTAGATGTGGTCAGTCCCAGGTAGACTGCACTGCAAACAAATTCTGCTTTCTTGCTTGAGCAACACTCCACTGACCTCCAGTAGCAGTTTTGCTTGGATAAGGATTGCAAAATTAGTGAGGAATTTTGGAACATAAACAAGTGTGTCCCCTATGTGGACAATGACCTCTTTTTTCTTGGTTTCTTAAAATTTGTTTCCATTTTCAGAACTACTGCTTTCAATTATTCAAACAGTTAGTGACTTCACAGCACTTACATTTGTGTTAGCATTGAGGATTTTTACCTAGTCCAATGGTGCTATCTCACATATCGCTATAGCTAAAAGTAAGTGTTTATTTTCCTGGGCTACACAGAACAATACATTCCCCATCACCTTTTTATAATTCTGTACACTGCACTGACACTTCATCTCTGAAAAAAATATTTTACACTGTGTAATACTTGGAACCAGAGTTATTTGTTTAACCCCATTTTCTTTTCCAAAAAAATAGTTGTTTTTTTGTGAGTGAAAATGTACTGAGGGGGACAGGGGAGGCTAAGGAAAACAAAATTAATATAACTGCTAATTGTTGTAGAACAAATTTGTATTTGCATTAAACAAATGACTCCAAACCACAGCAGTTTTATATGTATTTTAAGTGCTATTATACTATATGTGGTAATGTCTCTAAGTTTTCAGAAGAAAAAACATTTTGGTTTATTGCAAACATAAAATCAGCTGTACAAGCAAACATGCAAAATTTAAGTGTGTCATTCCTTCAGCAGGACAAAGAACATTTTCATATCCCATTTTTCTCCATAGGCAGAATTCCAAGCACTGTTATAATTGAATTTGTTGGGATTACAGGAGAGGGGGCAGAACGATGGAATCCTCCCAAATTATGTATCAAGGAAAAGATATGGTTAAGTTTCAAAAGCCACTTTGCACAAAATTCCAGCAAGCATGGAACCCATCATTTTCAAATGACAGATTGCTAGAAACACGCGCTGTTATAGTTTGGATAAATCGAATTGAAACAAAGCAGTCCAATAGCTAATGACATCTAAGATTTTGGAGCAAGGATGTTCACGTTAAATGGTATCAATTGCCTGCAAGACCAATGGATAACTGTGCTCCTTGAGAGAACATGTTCCTAGGAGCTGCAGTAGAAATCATCTAAGTCAGGCTCGCCAAAGTGTCAAGAAAATGTCACAGTTTAAACAGAAGAGCTACTTGCCCAACTTTACCAGTACAAATGGAAAAAAGGCATCTTTTTAAAATAAAAAAGACTGAACTGCTTTTCTTAGTCATGGTCATTTATATCAATTAATGTATACAAATACAGAGCTAAACTTATTGTAAAAGTAGGAGATTCTTATGTCTACGTGGGGAACTTAAACTAATATTAGATATTAGTCAATGTCAAGGGTAACCTTTTAGTTCAAACACATTGGCCACTTTTTCTTCTAGCTTTTCAGAAAAATTGTCCTCTGCTAATGTTTGGGCAGCTAAAATAAAGCTTACCTTGGAACTTCGTTGCAACCTTAGAAAGGATCACGATTCCACCCTACCTTCCTCAGCACTAGGTAGTTCGTCAGACACCTTTCAACTTGGAATGTGGGTTGGTCATTGTGCCTGAGAATTTATTCTCACACCTTTTGGAAAGATACGTGCAGTAAAAAAGATGGAGCATCTACTTCTACAGTTACGTTGAGGAAACAGGAATTAAATAATTTAGAGCAGGATTGCTTGTTGTTTTCTAATTGATGCCACTGAAGCTCTTAGAGAAAGAAAAATTGACTAGTTCTTCCAGCTCAAAAAATGGCTCATTACTGCTGCAAACTTACCACATAGTTAAAATTCCTTAGAAGTTAGTGCATAGTCTGTAATTTGAAGAAATTAGGTTGTTATTAAGCAAATTTACACAGGAATTGTTGCATCAGAAAGGTTCCTATAGCCTGACATGCTATCTCTGTATCTCTTTCTCTGAAGAATGACTCACTGTAGTAACAAAACTAGGTGGGTTTTACTAAAACCAATTTAGCAAACAATAAAAGCTCAGTAGCTCTCAAAGGGAAAACAGCTAGTACAGGCAGCCTTGCAGAGAACAGCCCTAGGAATAAACCAGTCTGAAAGGGAAGCTCGGGGGAAGGGTTTATGGAAAACGGTTAGCAATCTCACCTCAACATTTGCTGCTTATCTTTCGAAAGCTGCAAAATAAATAATTTTGGACAAGACCACATTACATGTGTAGGGAATAGCATGATAACCCGTTCGTTCTCAACTGCTGCCCTTCTTGATTGGATGTAGCTTCAAGCATATAAAGCAGAGTTGACAGCATAACAGAGATTCTTTTACCTCAAATGGAACAAGCCTATAGTTTTAGAGCAAGGAATGAAGGGCCAGTATTTTCAGTCCTGGCTCTTTCTGTAAATGTTGGTTTAGTAATTCTATTTGTTCAATGAACTAATTACAGAATGACACAGTTTTTCCATTTATGTAGAAAATTGGGCAACATATCTGAATTACAGGTAATTAAGAGTTACCCTGATTATATTGCTACTCAGAAGCAAATCAGTAGTTAAAGTTGTAAAAAGTTTTATTATATGCCTCATGATACTATACACAGGGTATTTTCATACCACGTTTTTAAGGTAACAGTTTAAGTGTGGGTTCTTTAAAGTACAGTTCTACTCTGTAGAATAGATAACTAAAATGGTATTGTGAGACTCCCTCTTAGGAACTTTTTTTTAAAACCTTACCTTAACATTTCCTTTATAGTGAGAGTCTTTGGAGCCATTATAATGAGATGTCCAAAAAGAGTGGGAAACAAAGTATAAAGGATGAGATAGTGTCTCACTCTGTTTTCTTTAACACATCAGTTACGGGGCAAATACGAGCATGCAGGTCCTTTCCTCCAATCACAGAAACTAAGGAGGCCTTCACATTTATAATTTCTAAAACTTAATGAAGATGTGGGGGAAGAAAGAAAAGAACCAGTGGGAGGCCCCCCAATCTCCTTTTTGTATGTTAGATATCTTTCAGGAAGCTTCCATGGCTCTGAATGAATGAGCATGAATAGTTGAGGGTTGGCTGGAAATAGACTCCTACCTTTGAGAGCTACTGAAATGTACCAATTTAGTCATCTACTATTTGACACCACAGCAGCAGTTTCTTTTCCCCTGCTTGACTCCATGGGTGCATGTGCTTATTTCAGAATTAGCTTAATCCTCTTTGATTAAACTAATTCAGAATAAGGCATTCTTATTTGGGAAAAAAAGTGTCCACACTTGGCATTATTGAGGGAGGCAGCATTCATTTGCTTTAAATTCATATCCTATCTTATGCAGGCTGTATTAATTTGTAGACCAGCCCTTTCTGAAGATCTGTACAAAATTTGTTTTGAGTCCCTCTAGCTAAAACACTGAAACACCATTAAAAGCAAGTACCTATAATAAATAAATAAAAAAAGAACCCTTAGACATGGGGGAGCGTAGGGAGAAGAAATCAGCCCACACTGTTTTTTGAGTGGGGAAAAAAAACTTCTTTTGAATTTTCTAATTAAAAGCATGAGATAAAGTTTAGACATAAACAATGCACCTCCCATCTACTGCCATTACCATTAACATTTTTATAACCACTTTCTGCAAGTAACATTTCCCTAGTATTCCCTATATTAAAGCAGTCTATACCTAAGCATAGAAAACATTGTAGTAATTAGGCAAAATTTTCATGTTAATAGCAGCCACTGTATAGATTTTCATTTAAAAGAGAGTGTAAGTGCAACAGATCAAAGCATCCTTATAGCATTCATCTGCATTAGGAGAAGGAATAGGCTCTTCAGTTCAGGAAACACGCCAGCTGGCTGTAAAGCACAGAAATTGCCAAATATTACTAGAAAAATGACATAATGGAATTCCATATTCATTTTCTCTCTAGATAATATTCTCAACCTGGAAATTTAAAGTCAGCCTGGGTTTCTCTTTTCCATGATTATCATAAAAAGATTCTGCAATCAAAACTTATCTGACAAATAGATGATGTGCAAAGCAGAATAAAATCCAGCTCATTTTCTTGTACTAAAACTTAATACCAATTTGTGTTTGTCAGCATGAGTCAGATAGTCCTGCTATCTGTTCCCTATGTAAGATCTTGTCATTTTTATAGTAATTTTTCTGGCTACAATCAATATAAAGAACATTTTCTCCTTAGCTGGAGAAATTTCCTTTTCCCTGTGTAATGTTCTACCTACACGGGGATATAAGAAGCTGAAGTCTACATTGTAACAAAAAGGAACACAGGGTACACATGAGATTACAATTAAAATTTATATCTAGTTTCTCTTTCATTTTAAAATGCCTAACATATGAATAGCAGGTATAACCCATTATTTCAAGACTGCTCAACTTTGTCAAGTTAACCATGCAGATCATACATTTGTTTTACATATTGCCTTTAGTCTTACTGGACTCCTTTCTGGAAAAAATTAGACAGTTAATCTAAAATTCTCCATGACTCCAAATAGCAATTTTTTAAAAATGTTTACATGAATGCCAGTGTAACACAGTGCTATTAAGGGCACCACATCTTTTATAAGCTAGCCTTTCAAGTTATGCCAGGAAAAATAAGGCTTATTTTATTCATCCCATTAAAAAAAAATGCTGAAGAAAAAGGACTTGCAGTGATTCTATCCCCAAAATGAAATATAGAGCTTGTCTATATATGGAAGTTACATCAATTCAACTACAATTGGTTTAAAAAAAAACCCAAACCTGTTCTGTAGACACACTTCTATTGGTTTCAGATCAATTATATCAATTTAGCTTTAGCTTGGAAGGTTACCAGTGCAAGCTAAGCTGATATGACAGGTTTAAATAGAGTTAAGAGCAATTATACATCGCATTGCATCAGCTTAACTAAATCAGTTATCATCACATATCTAGTTAAGACAACGCAGTGTGTGTACAGCAGGAAATAAAACCTTTAGCATGGATGAACTACAATGTGCAGATATTCAGCCTTAGGAGTGATGGGTTAACTAAGCAAAGGGGTGAAAGGCAACTCTTGAGGGGCCCCCCTGCCCGTTCCTCCCTAGGAACCCCTTGCCTGCTGGCTCAAGGCTTCCTTGGAGAAAGGGTCCTCCCCTTTCTGACCTACAGCCATGCCTCATCCAAGACCCTGGGATGGAGTTGCCATCAGAGTCCAGAGGGGGCAGGAGTGCACAGACCGGGCACCCCTCTCCCAGCAGCAATAGCAGCACAGGCTCTTCCCCCCCCCCTTGCCACTGGCTTTCTACTGGACTGGGTTGCTGGGGGCTCATTTTGGCTGTTGCTGCTAGCATCAGGGTCCAGCATCTCCACGTGCCGTGAGTGGAGGGCACCAGGAACAGCTCCTCCTGCCTTCTGGCTCATGGCTTCCTGTGGCACTGAGAGGAGTTGTCACAGGTTCCACCAGCAGAGCCTGGCAGACAGTGAGACATGGGTGCCAGCCTCACTCCCTCACCTCACTACTCACCCTTCCTCCTTGCTGCATCTAAGGATCCTGCTGGTCCCCAGTGCTGAGAGGAGCTGCCATAGATTCTGGCAGGTGCTGGCTACACACCTAGCCACATGAGATGTGCAGTAGCTACCAGACTGCTGTGTGGCCATGGATGCAGCTTGAAGAGAACAACGGTGAAAGGTCACTCAAACATCTTCCAGGCCTCTTTAATTTCTCCAGGTCTCTTCCTTGTAGCACTGTTTCATTTGAGTTTAAGAAGCAGCATGGTTAATTCTGAATTACTGACTAAACCAGTTTAGTTCAAACCATAACAGTGCATGTTCCTTCTGTCTGGCAAGAAGGGAGTTTTTTTCCTGTTTTTGTTTGTTTTGGTTAACCCTAGAAACTTTCTGTTATGCAAGGTAGCTCAATGCCCAGGACAGGAAATCCCCTACCCAGACTACATACAAAAGAAAGCTGGTAAGTAATTGAATGAGATACATGGAGAATAGGCTAGGAGGGGTCTGACAGAATTGACACAGAATTGCATAATGTACCAATCACTGGAAAAGAGAGGCGCATTAGTTTCCAACTATACTATTCAAACTGTTTGCCCAACAGTTCCTAACTTCCAGTATTGTACCCAATATTGCCTCCCATTTCCGTCATGAGGAAAAGAGTGATACCTGTGATTGGGGAGTCCATGCACCAAGAGCAGTGCCCCACACACTGCAGCTGACTGAAAGCAAGAGGTTTAGCTTTGGATTGCATCTTCTAATAGCAGTAACAGCCAACTCTGGCCATGGCTGGTCCTCCCCTGGAGTCTCACACAAAGGAATAATCAAACTCCATATCGTAGAGGGAGACATACCTAGCACCATAGATCCTTACAACTTAGCCTTGCGCACAAGGAGGAGATTTTGGTCACATTGTTGAGCCCCAGAAAGCCTTTTTGTAAACTGCAGAGAGAATGCATGCAGATGCAAATGGCACACGATATCCACTAAGCCCAAGAGAAAAATGAATTCTGGATTCTATAAAGTGATCTTACCTTGAGTTTCTGCACCAGCAAATTTAGGCCCCTGAAAACTGTGACAGCATGGCAGGTGTTTTTCTGCAGATACCCAAACTGGTAGTTTGATGCAACAGAACACAAACGCATTTACCACCACACTTAATAGTGGTCAAGTCCATGTACTTAATCCACTGGCTGAGCTTCCTGGCTACAAAACAGACACTTGGGCCTTACAGCATGAGAGTATCCAGGGAGTTCCCAGTCCCTTCCACAGGGATGGGAGAATGCAACAAAATAAGATTATCAAGTCTTCTCCAATAGCCTTGAGCTCAATTTTTATGTATTTCCCCATGAATGAGGGATGGGCTGGATACTTGATCCATACAAATTCCCTTGACCTGAAGACATTAAACTGCCCACCTGCAAACTATCACTTATTTGACAAGTCTCTGCCAGATCCAGCAGCATCTCTTAAGGATAAAACCCTGGGAAAGCTCACTCCTTTTTGTGAATCAAGATGCTTTTGTGAAAGCATCCCTATGTAAATGTGTTAGCAGCGCAACCAATACTAATCACCTAGTTCTTCTGCACCACGTTTCATCTGTTTATCTCAAAGTGCTTTACAAAGGAAATGAGTATCATCAACTCCATTTTACAGATAGACAAACTGAGGCACAGGGCAGTGACTTACTAAGGTCACATAGCAGGCCAGTGGAATGGCTGGGAAGAGAACCCTCGTGTCTTGAGTCTCTCTCCAGTATTCTACTCAATAGGCCACACCAAATAACCAGCGGTGTCTCGGCTTAACACTGATCACCTCAGTCTTTGTAACTAAGGCATTAAAATCTCTTACATAAAAAGGTTAACTGCTATCATGGGCAACAGAAAATAGTCAATATATGCACATAGCCTTTCGTGGTAGAAATACATTCGATCTCTACAGCCCTAGAGTTAAAGGCTTTTGTTGAACTCATGCAGGAACCCTTTTGATGATCAAGTTATGGGTATCCCGTATCAATAAATGGGGCACTGTACTTCTAGTTTGACATACAATTTTTAGCGACAAGCCAGCACCTGTGCCCTTAAAGGAAGTGGGTGAAGAAGGAGATTCTTCCCACTGTTTTCGTCTTTGCTTTTTCTAAAATCTGACAAGGAATTTCCTGAAAAATGGATCCAAGTTAGCCAGAAAGAAAGGTGGAGGGATGCGGTACAGAGGGCTCCAAAGCATTCCTCCAATTTTTGAAGCTCTTTTCAAGTGAGTAGATGAGGCTGTATGAAAAGCCTAAAAGTCATTACATCAGCATCAGCCAACAATTGCAAATGCACCATTTGCTGAGGTCAGGTTGCTGGCTCAGTTAAGAAAATCTGGAGATGGTGGATATAAGGACAGATTTAAGTTGCATATTTAGTACCATTTTCTCTTAAAGAACACCACAGTTAATGGACCACATTATGAGTAAAGGTGGTCTGCTGTAAAACAATATCTTATCTACTTTGTAAAAATAAATGATATTTATATTCTCATTATTGTTATTATATAATGAGTGGGTACTATCAGGAAAATCCAGCCCTCTATTCCATTTGCCAAAACAGGTGGTGCACTGTCCCACAGCCATTACAGTAGAGATAACTATTCCCCACCAATCCATACCCAGGGCTTGCACTCTGAAGAGATGTTAGGGTGGAAGAGGTAGTGACAAAATGGGGATTTTTTTTTTTAAGTTTTTTATTTTAAAGCCTTCATTACTTTTTCTTTAAACACCACACTGAGTCTAACATGCTGCTGGTTGAAATCTCACTCCCTAACTCAACCAATTAATCAAATATTCAACCAGCCAGGTCTTCTTAAATATAATTGAAAATACCAGCTTTATTCTTGCTTCCAGCGATAGTTACAATAGGTTCCTGACGGTCCCTTTCAGCTGTTCCATCTCTTGTATCAGCTGGTGCTCATTAGTCTGTGTCTTTTGCTGCATCTAATTTCTCTTCAGCTTCCCCATTCAACACATCAGTCCTACCGCAAACAGCATCTTTAGCAGAGACCTTCCTGATTTTAATGTTTGGCAGTTTCTTCAGATCACCATCCCATTCTCTTAAAGAAAAAAGATATAATGGAAAATAATTAATGTTTAAAGTGCAGAACCCAGAAAAATTAACTACTGTTAGTTACTGAAAAGGTTTGGTAGGTCAGGTAGAGGTGTCAGACTGGAACCAGAAAGAATTTGCTGCATTAGCCTTAGCCTGACATGAGTCCTAACTTGCTCTGTCCTCTGTAAACTCTACCGATTCATGTGTGTGCAAGCAGGTGTCTACCATAAATGATACATCTTCTTGCCACTTGTTCTTCATTCAACTGCTGAACTCTCTAAGGGGGGCACTTGGCAGCTGGGATAGCATATCGGCATATCTAAAAAAGAGCCCCAAGCCAGCAACTTGAGACAGGAAAGCAACAGGCAAGGAGAAGGTATTATATGATTACCAGGAGTGGGGTGCTGGGTTAAGATAAGAAGATGGGGATGCTCAGGAGAAGTCAGTCTGCTTAAAGGGTTAATTAACCTAGCACTGACTATATAAGGCAGGAGTTCTCAAACTGGGGGTCGGGACACCTCAAGAGGTCACGAGATTATTATAGGGGGGAGAGGGGTGTCACGAACTGTCAGCTCCCGTACATGCTGGGGCTGCAGCTGACAGCTCTGTGCATGGCTGATAGCCAGAGCCCTTCAGAGTTGGATGGCCAGAGAACAGCGGCTGCTGGCCAGATGCTCTGATGGCAGCACCACCCCCAGCAGCAGTCCTGAAGTAAAGGTGGCATGACATAAGGGAGGGTGGCATGGCATGGAGAGGGGTTCATCACAGCCTGAAATATTTTCAAGGGGGGGCCCAGCAAAAAAAGTTTGGGAAGTCGTGATATAAAGGAAGATTAAAGTTTGTTAAAATGCATGCTGCTGTACATGACCCTAACTGCAGTGTGTTTAAACATCTACACTGCACTGGGCTGCAACGTGGTAAGATTTCAGCCAAGAAGGGTCTGATCTTCATTATGATAGGTTCTCACTAAGGAAATCCCAGGATTCTGCAAGAAGTGATGTTGGCCACTTATAGCAGTGACATTCTTCCCTGTCAGCAGTTGCCCAGTGGCGCAGCATGGCATGAGGCAGAACTGTGATGCTGTCTTTTGGATGAGGCATAAATCAAAAAACTTTTAAAAAGAACAGCAGCGTTAACATTTTCACAGGGAAGCTCGGTTAAGTCAAGCAAATCTGCATTCCTAACATACACTATCAGTTTAAATTCCCACTGCAGTTTCAATTGGATACAATTTCTTCACTTCCTGTCCGGAACTTATACAATGTTGCTGAGCACAATTAAAACAGTTAGGCTTTTCAACCCAGATGTGGCTGCTTTTAGTGATGAATTAAGTGGTGAATCTAGTTTGTAAAGTGCTCTAAGATTCTGTGGGATAAGAGACCCTGAAAAATGTAAGCTTAGTATATTACTCACTCCACTCCCACTGCCAAATTCTATTCTGTATCTTCCTGACTATCAAAAAGTTGGTTTTGGATTTGACAGACTTTACTTCGCACAAAAGGAGTTATGAGTGCAGCTGGATCAGCTTCCCCATTTGGGTGCTCAATATGCAGAGCTAATATTGCACCTACAGGAAAACAGTAGTTCATTATGATAAATGAGAAATGTTAAAATGTTGTATTACTGATTCCAAGGAGATACAATATATCACGTAATGAATGTATTACTTTCAAAGGGCTAGAGGCTGTATAAAGGAGGAAGGGCTCATTTAATTACCACATCAGGCCCAGTGTTGAAATTATACATGTTTGACTATACTAAACACACTTGGTGGATCATTTTTCTCATGGGCAATAGCTATGCATTTTTAATGTGGACAAATCTGTTGTGGTTCTAAGAAGGTAATAAAACAGAAACCTTCTGTCAGAATTTTCATGGTGTGGTAAGTCACTCTATACATTTCTGAACTCATAGCAGCTGCAGGTTTTTTGCCTTTAAACTTAACTCCTAGCACATCAATGAAATCCTCCAAAGCCTTCTCCTAATGGACAGAGCAGATTGATCTGTTGTAATTAATCCACTGCACTGCCTAATTCTTACGTTTTCTTATAGTTATTCCTAGATAAATGTATCTTGATTGTATAGTTTGCCTTCAATCTGACTGAATTATTATTGTGTTTTTGCATTGCCACAAGAAAATGCTAGTCTATTGTGCTCAATTTAAAAAAAAAAAAACATTTAAAATGTTGAGCACCTGTAACTGGCTGTGAGTCAAAAGAAGTTTAAGGTAATCAACAGCTTTGAAAATCCATCCTTAAGGATTTCATTTTACAAATGGACATAGGAATTACCATATCAGATTGGACCATTGGTCCATCTAGTCCACTGTCCTGTATTCAGTAACAAAAGAAGGTCCAAGAAACTCTGATTATGGAATAGCCTGTTGTGGAGATAAAGGGATTTAGGTGTGGTATTTTTTATAAATATCATATACCCATCAGGCTGTCTGTGACATTCTCCTGCCTCTATGCACAGAGTTAAATCAATGGGACTGTTAAAGGAATCAAGCAGAAAGGCAAAACTATGACACATATAAGAATCCTTGAGCATTCAACAGGGAAACTGTTTATTGGCTCCATCCAGGTTAAGAAGAGCTTACTCTCCATGAGGCTAGGCCTAGTAAAAAAAGGGATCCTAAATCTTAAAAATGCTGGCTTTGGGAGGAAGGGGAGACTGCTTAGGGAGTGTCACTGAGAGCTAAGACACACACTGAAAGAAACCATGCTGCGAGCAGGACAGTCTGCTTCCCCCCAGAGACGGGGTTAGCTAGACTGAATGGAACTTACAAATGCTTGCAAAGAAAGATTGAGATGGAGGTACAGGAAAATAGGTATACCTGACTCTGTTGTTCTAAACCAGTGGCTCCCAATCCCTGGGCAGCACGGTCTTTCAAAGTGGCCCATTGCTCCCCTCCCGCTGGCTGCAGAAGGGCGCCACTGCCTAAGGACCCAGAAGAAGCGCATTGCCATGGGGCAACATAGTGGTGCAGACTCCTTGCTACAGCCAAGGGAGTGGGAGATCAGCGCTCCCCTCCCCCTGGCTGTAGCAGGGAGCACAGGAAAGAGCTCTGCCTGGGTCCATAGGTGCTGTGGTCCATAGCTGCTGGCAGAGGCTGGTGGCTTGCAGGTTTGTAAAAATTATGTCTCTGGCCCTCAAGCCAAAAAGGTTGGGAACCACTGTTCTAACACTTCGCTCTCCAAGCTCTGTACCTTTGGATGAAAGAATAAATAATGTTTTGTTTTGAAGATGCCGCTTCTGTTACTGCAAACTTATATTGTCACAAGCTCAAGAAGGGAAACTCTTACAGGTGTCAAACCCAGCTGACCCTGTCACATTAACACAGTTAGGAAATGGCAGGGGGCTGCATCAGAGATCCAGTCCAAGAATGGTTCCAAGTGTGGTTTCACCCAGAGTATGGTGTGGAAGCCAGGCCTGTCACCTGAGGGGTGCTCTCCAGAAGGACAAAAACCACAGTTTCACCTGTAACCAGACACCTGTCCACCTGGAAGGTTTGCCCACAAGAGTCTCCAAAATGACATTCAAGGTAAGTTTTCTCCAGGAAAGGAACATGCCCCTATAGTGCACCCTGCGGAGCCTTTGCTGAGCCATGGAAGAATCAAGCTCAGCACGCTACCTCTGATCCCCTGAATCTCTCAACATAGCATGGGCCTATGTCATTTGCTGTAAGAACTGCTACAATGTAGACAGGGTATTCTGGCCTTAAAAGTTTATTTGAAAATATCCAAAAAAGAAACCACTGAAGTTATATGACCTCAAGCTTAACAGTCTCAGCACTTTAAACCATATAACATTTCAATAATTGATTGTTACTAGCTAGTAAGATACAATTCTTAGGCTGCAGTAGCTAAGAAAACACTAGAACAACATATTAAGTGCACTATTAATATTTCATCTGTTTCCCTTCAAACAAGAGAACGCTGTCATCCACCAACTGCTTGTGTAGAACACTGGGTTGGTTGGTTGTTTTATAAAAAAACCTGGGGAGACATGGCATGTCATTTCCAGAGATGTCTGGCTGGGCACACAGAGACCATAAATAATTAAAAACAACAAGAAGAAACCCACCTGAAAATTTTAAGATGTTTGCTGTTCACAATGTCAGGAATGTCTAATGGGAACAAAATTAAATACAATTAGATTACTGGCTATAAATTATCCACAGCAATTCTCATTTCATAGTAAACATGAAACTTGGACTTCAAAGATGTCAAGTACATGCTAGCTGAAGGACTGATCTACACGGATACAGATCATGCTGAGACTAGCGATGTCCAAGGGAATAATCTAGCAGGAAGTCTATCTTTTCTCCCACAACTGCCATGAAAGGGGAGGAAGTTGGGATTTCTACCAAGGTGCTGTTCTTGGGCCCATTTGGGGGGGGGGGCAGGAAGGAGACTTCTGCAATCTAATTTATCAGCTTTTTAACCACATGTAGCTGCTGAAAGGAAGCTGTTTTTTGTCTAAAAGTTTGTGTGACAAAAACAGTGAGAATAGGAGCATAATTAAGTTGTTATTGGTATTACAATTGGGCTATAGGGTCCCCATCATGTTCTACACACACACGCACAAGTAAGAGACAGGCCCTGCTTCAGAGACCTTACAATTTAAATAGACAAACCAGTTAATGTATGGAACAAGAAGAGTCCCATTTTCAAAATTGATTTAGGCACTTAGACTCCTAAATTTCTAAGTTTCTTTTGAAAATAGGACTTAGGTACTTTTGGAAATTTTATCTGAAGTGACTTAGAATCATAGAAGTATAGGACTGGAAGGGACATCAAGAAGTTTTCTAGTCCAGTGCCCTGCACTCAAGGCAGACTAAGTATTATCTAGACCATCCCTGACAGGTGTTTGTCTAACCTGTTTTTAAAAATCTCCAATGACAGACATTCCACAATCTCGCTAGGAAATTTATTCCAGTGTTTAACTACTCTGACAGTTAGGAAGTTTTTCCTAATGTCCAACCTAAACTGCCCTTGCTTCAATTTAAGCCAATTGCTTTTTGTCCTATCCTCAGATCTTAAACAGAACAGTATTTCTCCCTCCTCCTTAACCTTTTATGTACTTGAAAACTGTTATCATGTCCCCCTCAGTCTTCTCTTCTCCAGACTAAACAAACCCAACTTTTTCAATCTTCCCTCACAGTTCATGTTTTCTAAACTTTTAATAATTTTTGTTGCTCTTCTTTGGACTTTCTCCAATTTGTTCACATCTTTCCTGAAACGTGGCACCCAGAATTGGACACAATATTCCAATTGAGGCCTAATCAGTGCTGAGTAGATTGGATGAATTACTACTCATGTCTTACAACAATCCTGCTAATACAACCCAGACTGATGTTTGCTTTTTTTTTTTTACAAGTGTTACACTATTGACTCATATTTAGCTTGTAAACCACTATGATCCCTAGATACCTTTCCACAGTACTCCTTTCTAGGCAGTCTCTCCAATGTTGTATGTGTGCAACTGATTGTTCCTTCCTTAGTGGAGTACTCTGCATTTGTCCTTATTGAATTTCATCCTATTTACTTCAGACCATTTCTCCTGCTTGTCCAGATAATTTTGAATTTTAATCCTATCCTCCAAAGCACTTGCAAACCCTCCCAGTTTGGTATCATTCACAAACTTTATAAGTGTACTCTCTATGCCATTATCTAAATCATTGATGAAGATATTGAACAGAACTGGACCCAGAACGGATCCCTGTGGGACTCACTTGATATGTCCTTCCAGCTTGAATGTGAACTACAGATGATTACTCCTGGGAATGGTTTTCCAACCAGTTATGCATCCACATTATTGTAGCTCCATCTAGGTTGTATTTCCCTAGTTTATTTCTGAGAAGGTCATGCAAGACAGTATCAAAAACCTTACTAAAGCCAAGATATACCACATCTACCACTTCCCCCCATCCACAATGCTTTTTACCCTGTCAAAGAAAACTATTGGGTTGATTTGACATGATTTGCTCTTGACAAATTCATGCTGACTGCTACTTATCAGCTTATTATCTTCTAGATGTTTCCAAATTGATTGCTTAATTATTTGCTCCATTATCTTTCCATGTACTGAAGTTAAGATGACTGATCTGTAATTCTCCGGGTTGTCCTTATTCCCCTTTTTATAGATTGGCACTATATTTGCCATTTTCCAGTCCTCTTGAATCTTTCCCATCTTCCATGACTTTTCAAAGATAATGGCTAATGGCTCAGATATCTCCTCAGTCAGCTCCTTCAGTATTCTAGGATATACTTCATCAGGCCTTGATGACTTAAAGACATCTAACTTGTCTAAGTAATTTTTAACAGGTTCTTTCCCTATTGTAGCCTCGGATCCTACCTCATTTTCACAGGCATTCATTAAGTTAGATGTCCAATTGCTACTAAACTTTTTGGTGAAAACTGAAATAAAAAAAGGCATTCACCACTTCTGCCATTTTCACATTTTCTTTTATTGTTTCCGCGCCCCGCCCCGCCCCCTCCGCCCCCGTCCCTGCCCCCTCCTCACTGAGTAATGGACCTACCCTGTCATTGGTCTTCTTCTTGCCTCTAATGTATTTGTAGAATGTTTTCTTGTTACCCTTTATGTCTCTAGCTAGTTTAATTTCGTTGTGTGCCTTGGCCTTTCTAATCTTGTCTCTACATATTTGTGTCTATTTGTTTACATTCATCCTTTGTAATTTGACCTAATTGCCACTTTTTGTAGGACTCTTTTTGGACTTTCAGATCATTGAAGATCTCCTGGTTAAGCCAGGATGCTCACTTGCCATACTTCCTATCTTTCCTATGCAGTGGGAGGTCAAACAGGTCGGTGCCTGAACAGGGACTCAGACCCAGGTTTCTCTGGTTTCTAGTTCAAATAATCAATTTTAAACACAGTTCTAAGAATTGAAAGAGTAATAAAACATTAAGAAAAAAATGGACGTGCATAAGACTCTATCTTCATGGAAGGATATAATCATATCTTGTTGTTTTAAACTGTCATATATCCAAATGAGAATCTCTCTTTGGCTGTGGAACACACCATTTCCCCCACCCAAGCAATTTAACCATCTTGGCCCAATCAAGAACATCTGAATTGCCTGGAAAACTTGAGATAATTCCCACTTGGTTGACAGGGCACCTCCACATCACTATCAATATATCTGCTTACAGATTAGTTGAAGTTTACACTTTTAATTATATATCATTACTATAAAGGGAACTCTTTGTACTAAGAAACTGTCATTTTGCAGTTATTGCAATTTCTATCTTTTAAAAGATATGGAGTTGTAATTTGTAATTACAATCTTATGTTTACATGATATGTTGAGATTTGTCTTCTTTCTCCTTAAGTAATTTTCCCCTCTAGCTTAATCATAAATAATGAGCAACAGCTTTTAACAAGAGCCTTTCATATTGATTGGTGACCTGCCTGAACCTAAGTAAATCGGAAATAAATGGAATCTAGTAATACACTGATTACTCAACCTTTACTGCCTTAACATAATACAGAATATAGAATACAATCTTCTTGTATATAGATGCATAGGAGAGATGATTTTCTAGTTTCCAGTTGAAGTTATATGGCCAAATTCTGATCTTACTTGTACCCCTGTGCATTTCTATTGGCATCAAGGTGGTTGTACAGAGTGTCAATCAGTGCAAAATTTGGCCAAGAAACTTTACACTGCTTTATGTGACACAAAGCCATTCCCTGTTTCTCAGCCCTTTCTGAAATCTTACAGGTGACCTACATCTCATGCCATCAGTAATAGTGAGCAATTTAGAAAGATTCTAATGCTGAGAAGCTTTGAAGTTTTAGCTCAGCATGAAATGCCTCATTATTATCTAGAAACAACTATATAGATTTAAGGAGCAGCGAAGTGTCTCAACAAGGAATAATGCTACCTCTGTAGCATTAAATCTAATTTACTGCCTCATGTCATAAAAATGTGACATTTCAGATGGCCCCTATGATGTCCTTTATTGACCCTGAACACGTAGTGAAAGTTGGAAGCAATGCCTTACCCGTCTATCAATTTTCCTCAGATTCAAGATAATAACCAGATAATACTATCAAAACTGAGTTATGTTTATCAGTTCTCCATGATAAAATACAATATGTTACTTGTCATTCATCTCAGTTGTTGTGGCTGGACCGCCTATGCTATTTTTTAAAATGTTTTCCTTCCAATATATATATAAGTGCAAAAGTATATCAGATAGGTCTTATGAAGTACTGACGTTATCTCAACTGCTCTAACTATCCTGATTACTGCAACACGAGTATCTCCACTATTAATCCCCCAACTCTTGTTTTGGGTCCTGCATCCTAGTGAATAGTTTCAATGAGAGAGAAGTCCCTAAAGAAGTCTCAACCCAAGCCTTGTAAATCTGACACACAGCCTTCCTGGCTTGTGAAAGTGTCATGAACAACTGGTGCTATTCCTGACTGAAAAGCCAATGCCTCATTTAGCAAAGGACTTTTCCTTTCCTTCTTCAGCCATACAATATTCTGACCAACTCCGGAAAACCCATCCTGGACACATCAGTTCTACCCAACTACTGCCCAGTGTCAAACTTCCTATTCCTGAGCAAGATCACAAAGATAACCAAGGACAACTACAAGCTCACCTAACTGAAACTAAAATTCTAGACCCATTACAACCTGGATTCAGGCCAGGATATGGAACTGAAACTACTTTAGTGGCACTGAGGGATGATCTCCTCCTGTCAATGGATAAAGGACAGATCTAGTCTGAGACTCCTGGATCTCTCTGCAGCATTCAACATTGCTGATCGTGAGATAGTGCTGTCTCACCTGGGAGAGGCAACAGCGGTCCAGGGTAATGCATTAAAATGGTCTGAGTCCTTCCTGGAGGGACACAACCAAGGAGTAGTGGTGGAGAAAAAATGTCCCATCACCAGACCCCTCACTTGTGGAGTCCCACAAGGATCAATTCTCTTCCCAGTCCTATTCAACATCCACACGTAGCTACTGGGCAAACTGGTCAGACCACTTTCTGTTCCTAATGCAAGTTGCATTTATTTGATCTCACGAAAACAAAGGCACTGAGAAGAGGATGAGAGAACAATAGATGAGTAGTCACTTCATATAATGTATTGCTGGAAAGTGCTCAGATACTACAGTGATGAGCACAGTGGAAGAACGAATATAGAACAGAATGACTGCCACTGCTGCTAGCTTAACCAGACAATAGCAAAGTGAAATTTACCCAACTCTTGTCATTTTTTCTGCTGCTCACAGGCTTCTACTATTTGTAAGCCAGGGAGTGGGCTTGCGCCCGCCCACTGCTAAAGGCCCATCCCCCAGCCTAAGGGAAGGAGTCATTGAGCCCGGGATACAACTGATTAGGGGGGACAACTGATGAAAAAACAGGAGGAGGCATGGAGGTCACAGGGTCAAACAAAGAAAACCAGAATGGGACACCGAGCAGAGAACCCTGGATAGTGCCCACTGCTCCCGGAAGGCATCAAGGGAGCCCGCAGAGTCTGCCCAGTGTAACTCTGCCCAAATGCGTGAGTGCACGAGGGAATGGAAATAGGCCCCACAGTCGCAGAGCGTTCCCCCTCCCCCTCTCCCCCCCAACCTCCTCTCCCTGGTCTTGTAGATGGCCATTCTGGTCAGGGCTAGGAGGAGGCTGACGAGGAGGTCCCTCGACTTTGTAGGACCACAGATGGGGTGTGTGAGGATGAACAGGTGTGGTGAGAAGTGCAGCCAGAACCTCAGCAGGAGGTTCTGGAGGAGCTGGAACAGGGGCTGCAGCCTGGCACACTCTAGATAGATGTGCGCCATGCCGTAAGACGGCAGGTATCAAGGTGAGGTGTGAACTGTGCCAAGTACATGTCCGTGCTTATGGTTCCATGGAGGAGCCACCAACTGATGTCCCTTGCGGGCTGTGGGGTCAGGGTGGAGTACAGACTGGCCCACTGGGGGTCCTCCCCCTCCACGGGTGGCAACAGGTCCGACCGCTTGGTGTCAGGGTGGGACACGAGGGTGAGGAAGTGAAGGGTGTGCAGCATGAACATGTAGAGATGGGCTCTCAGCACGGTTCGAAAGAGGACCGGCTGCAGCCGGTTTGGTACATGGGGAAGAGAGGCTCAGGGGGGCTCGCGGGGCTGGGGCCCAATGGAAAGCGCCAGAGGGCTGGGACTGAGGGGGGGTGGGGAGCGCCCTCTCGCAGGACCCGCTAGTGGTAAACCTGAGCAGCAGGGGGCAAGGCTGCCCTCACCTCCTGGAGTACGTGCCGGGGGGATTTGAAGGGAGGAGAACCCCATGCACCAAGCCAGCACCTGGGGGTCCACTCAGTCCCCCCAGTCATAGTCCAGGAGATCTCTGATTTTGGTGACCCTTGCCAGGAATAGCACCAAGGAAGACTCAAGATTCCTAGTTAGTTTTAACTCTGCAGCTACTTGGCAGACCTCTGAGCAGCAGCAGAGACACTATAACTGTCAGCAGACTTCAGGTAACAGCTCTTCATTGGTTCACATTTAGAAGATTTTCTTCACGTAAGTGCTAAGTTGGTTTTGGAGGGTTTTTTTTTGTTTGCTTGTTTTGTATTTTAAATGAGAGTTTAGCTTCTTCAGAAGTTGACTGCATTCACATGGGAAAGCTTCCAACTTGTCACAGGAGAGTAAATATGTCAAACTTTTCTCCTTTGTACATCAGTTAAGACAAGTTTCGACTTTTTCTGTGTGTTTCATGGTTAAGTCAAGTACTTTACCCACATGCTATGCAGCAACTGTTGTAACAATTGGGCCTGCAGATTTCTCCTAATCGTGAGATCAACTGTAAAAAGTGAGTGAAAGTTTATAAAGTGTCATAATAACCTGTAACAAATATTGATGGAAAAAGGTGCCATAGGAAAACAAAAAGACTTAACGAGTCTTAACAAAAACCCCTGCTGATATAACTCAAGGACTTTATTAAAATCACGCCTGCTAAATAAGAGAAGTGAGAGTGTGAAAATCAATAGACCAAAATTAGGCCTAACTGCTGGACAAAATAATGAGGAGATTGGCTATTCAACTCATTACTGCCTAACAAAGATGAGAGATGGGGAAGGAGGGAGCTTCACCTTCATGGCTGTCATCCTTACCATTTCCTGGGAGCTACTGTTGGGCCTTTGTCGTCCTAATCCTGAGAGGTGCCCTGACTAGACCTGGCCAAGAGAGGGACCCAGACGACATCACCATCTCCACTGGCTCCAGCTAAATCCTGTGTATTATCTAGGATGAGAGATTTTGTCTCAAGCACCCTGTGTGACCTTCTCCTGCCCCACCTCATTCCTTCTCTTTCCTATCCCTCTCCTTTTTCCTTCTCTCTAATAAAAGTCAGGCTTAGCCAGTCAGGATTGCATATTTTGCAACACTGCTGTCAGCCTGTGACCAGAGAGAATGATAAAAGCAATTCCTTAAACTGCCCAAAGCTGGTATAAGTTTACCAAGTCTCAGAGTGGCTAATAAGATCCTGTGCCATGCTGTTGTTTCTGCAGTAGTGAATATGCTAGTGGTGACAACACCAGAGACAAAGCACGTTTTCTATCTTTTCTGTTCTTTTTCATCCCCTCTTGTGCGCATTTGTCTTGTAGGAAATGGGATTGGTCTTTAACAACAGCTCCAGCCCATCTCAACTAACTTTTACTCTTTTCCCCAAAAAAGGACAGTTACCATCTAAAACACTGTCAAAACAGAAGGAAATATCACCTAAAAACTCTCTCCAGTTAAAGAGAAAGGGAACAAGAAATGCTGCTAAAATGAAAGCCTTACTAATACCTTGTATTTCAAATGCTTTAACTGTTTTTCCTTCTTTTTCTGTATCTTTAATAAGATTTTTAATGGTGCTTGCCATGACACTAAGGCAGCTAAGGTCTTTGTATTCCAAAATACTGAACCTTGTTTAACACTGTTTAATGTTGAACAGTGTCAAGGTCATGCTAACACCTTTGACTCTTTCAGCCCTATTTTTCATCTAACAGTTCCATGTCCACAGTAGAGGAATGACTCTTTTTTCTGGGGGGGGGGTTGAGGGGCGAAAGAAATTCATAGATTAAAGGAATTCTACCTGTAGGAACCTACCTACTATTGTACTGAGCAGAGCTTCAGGGTAGCAAAACTGCACTAAAAATGCAGTGAGTGGCTATAACCCTACCAAATTAATAGGGTATTAAGAAATTAAGTTATAGTTGTACAGTGCTTTAAAGAGATATAACACTATAAATATTCTTATATAGTGTATCAGATCAGTAGTTCAGGTAAATTGATTATGAAGGATTTGTGCAGCTATGCCATGATAATTTAGAGGGTTCCGATTCAGTAGTTCCACACAAAAATTGTTTTAAATTAAAAGAACCATAATGTGGCAGTGGAAGTATTCTCTGGATACTTACAATTTTATTTATTCTATTAGTCTGTCACTGAGAAATGAAAGTAGACATTGTTGCTTTTTTCTGGAGGATACAATTTTGCCACCAGTCCTTAGGAAATTAAAATTCACCTACCAACCACTGGTCTGGGGTCCTTTTTCCCTCCTTTTTAAATTATCACAGAATTAGCTCCCCACCCCCAGGTTCCTGCTCTTCATTAGGTTCCCTGACAAACCAAGATTTCATACTAGAGTTTGTAAGTCTCTCACTGGTTTGTTGAACTGTTTTCCAATCACAACCAGCCCCAGATACCATTTGACAGAACTAGATTTGGGTTGTTGGATTTTGTTTGTTTGGCTTTAAAAACCTAATCTACTGCAACAGCTATGACAAAAAGTCCACATTTCAAAACACTGAAACTTTAGTATTTACAGTCATCTGTAAAGAAGCAAAATGTAATTAACTAATGATGCTGCATTTGGCTGCTGACAGACCCTCGACGTTAAGCTGAAGAATTTTAAGCACCAGTCCAATGGCTTGGAAGTCGAAGGATGTCAACCCATTGGAGTCACAGTCAGACTGCACATGACCAGGATTTGTGGCTGAACTTGGTCTGCTGTTGGATCATTAGCTTCCTCAGCCCTGGCCAGGTACTGAGGGAAGCACAACATGAATGGTGATCCATTGCTCCATGGTTACTGGGACTTTATGGGCATCTCTGTTGCCATGGCTACCCATACTTTGTAATACAGCACCACCCCAAATTTGCCATGAGAAGGCCTCTGTCACACTGCTGGCTAAGATCCATGAGAATAGCAACCTGCCACTATACACAAATCTCTTGAACCACTCACCAGCTCACCTGTCTTCTAGACAACCTTTATGGTCATTTATGCCACCAAAGGACATGACTTGGCGTAAAGAGTGGTCAATGACGACAGTCGTTAATCACTCTCGTCACTGACACAACCATCTGTCCACCAGGTTTTGATCTTCCAAAGCACCTGTGGTCATCTATGAATCGGTTTTGAACAGGAGAGGACAACTGTGTGGTCCATCTCTTTAAATGGGGTTTTTCTAATGGCTCACGATGCAGCTGCAGTCAACTTCACGTTATGGCACATATCACTGTTGAGTGCCCACTGACTTATTTCAGTGGCAGGCTACAAGCTCTCCAGCTGGCTGATGATGATGCCATTAAATGGTTGGGCACATTGTCTTTAAACATAATTGATACAGCAAGCTCTGGGAATGGGACTTGTTAATTAAATCATCAGTGGAATGGAATTGGAATGGTTCAAAAACTTTAGAAGTTTATCTTCTATTAAACTCTATGAACTGTTCCATAAAGGACATGGGAAATTTCTGCCCAGGATATATGCACGGGGCTCACAGAGAAGTCAATGGAAGCGATGTGTATGCACTTAAGAGTAGGATTTGGACTTGAATTACTAGTTATGGAAACATGAATAGCAGTTTTAATAAACTAAAACATGTACTAATACCCCTTGTCAAGCAACATCTCAGCAGCAGTAGCAGAATTTTCAAAGTGTGTGGGTAGTTATAACCTTAAAACAATCAGGTCAACCATGCAGTAAAAGCCATTGAACAAGCCCACATACAACTATTTCATAAGACTTTCGAGAGTGCTTAGTTCACAGTTAGATACCTATACTAAGAACTATGGGAACTGCTAGATACTAAGTACTTTGAAAATCTGCTCCTTCCCCCAAATGTGGGTGCTCAGCACACTGTTGTGTCACAAATCACCACAATGAACAGGTCAGAATTAGGATTGTGTACTGCACTGTGATCTTCAGGTTTTATGTAGGAAATAAAGATAATATGTTGAATGGAAATTGATTGGTGTCAGAGTACTAGCAAGTCAGTGGGGTAGTCTTGCAGAAAGGGTGACCAGATGTCCTGATTTTATAGGGACAGTCCTGATATATGGGGCTTTGTTTATATAAGCACATATTACCCCCCACCCCGTCCTCATTTTTCACACTTGCTCTCTACTCACCCTAGTTGCAGTGGTACTAAATTAATGCTTATAGATTTGTATTTTGTTACATGTGTCGGCTTAATTTATTATTTCCTTGCTTTGTAGAGACTGTTCATGAGTATGAACCCAAAAATTAATTATTTATGTTAGGGAATCTCTGAATTTCCTAAGTTTGGGGTTTTTCTTTTAAATTTTAATGTAAAGAAATGAGTGATCACAGCACACAGAGATGGAGACAAACTAACAGCCTAGAGATGAGCTGTGCAATGGCGTGGTATTGCAAAGCCATTATGATGACCAGATTTCTTTCATTTAAAACACTGCTTGTCCAGTAGAAAAACCTTTAATATTCTTGCTTCTTTTTGACTAGAGCTCAAAGCTTTTCATAACAAGATAGAAGATCTTGGCAGCCTGAAAAACTCCAAGTACCAGTCAGAGAAAGCTTAAGCAAATTTTTTTTTGGTTTTTGATAAATTGTTTCATTCCAGAAAAAACTGACCTCTAAATTTTACTGTTCTAGAAGGTGGACTGTCTTGTTCTGTTTTGTAAGAGAAATACTTTGCTTCACTTCAGAGTCCTTTAGTCATAGGGCCAGAGAATTCACAAGCACCTTACAATTAAATTACTCCATAATTATTTGGTCAGACTAACCACAGAATCTATTATAATGTACAGATGGATAAAATTATGTTTTAATCAGAAAGTTACCCAAATACACTGGTGGAATACATCCAATTAAGGCTGAATTTATAACTGTAAACAGACTACAAATCTTTCTTCTTGCTTTCTCCAATATTTGCAATCTTGATCAATTCAATTACTGCCCTGTCCAATAAGTAAACAAGATAATCCCATGTTTAGTTGTGTTAAATAAAAAGACTTCCTGAAAGACTGTGATAAAGTCAGCTTCATCGTGAATTTGAAGGGAGGAGATTTGGTCAATGAGGAGATTTAAAAAAATAAAATCTTGATAAATTCCATACTCCTGATTAAAATGCTACTAAATGATGTTGGTATCTATCACAGCAATAAGAGATATTTCACTTTTGTAGAATATAGGGAGCAAAAATAATTTAGATCTAGCTAAACCTTATTCTAGTACTGCAATATAATCAGAAGATTTATGGGCACATGTACACCTGGAAAGTTGGTTAAGGTCTGCCAGGTTTATGTTAATTTTTTATGCAGCTCATATAGTGGCAGTGGCAGTACTGGGATTTATTTTTCAAATAAATGAAAGAGCACTCATCACTCAAATCTGAATGTTACAAAAAGCAAGTTTTATTCATTAACAGCTATGCCTCTTTAATAAGCCCACCAACATAGTGCCCAGGCATGATACCAGCACTATAACTGAACCTTAATTTCCTCACACGGAAAGCTTAAGCTTGAGACAGGTGTCACAGATGTGAGACAGGGAAGCATGAGCTCTTCAACATACTATTGCATTAAAGTGTGCCAGACAGACACAGATTTTTGTGACAATAAGTTATAAACATGTTTTTGGGTTCATGGCTTGCTGAGATGATTTCCTAGGGAATCCCTGGGGAATGGTTAATGCAAATTCTCCAATACGAGTCATGCAAAAACTCAGCTTCTGAAACTTTGCCTCTTGAGGAAAGGGCTACTGACTAGCGGGTGGGTGGGTAGGTAGGTAGGTAGGAAGTGCAACCCAGAGATGCTGGACCCCAGTCAGACCTAATCGCTCCACAGTTTCTCTGTCCAGTCTGGAGGAAGAGAGATGTGGGTTTCCATCCAAAGGAAGTGATGGCGAAGTCTGATACCTTAAGATCGTTAAATCTGAAACTGACAGAACAGGCCTTGTCCTGTACTTTAAGGATTACTGAGCAGTGTGTGTCACGGTGTGTATTGTCAAATGCCCTCCATCAAAAATGCCATGCCTCTAGCTTAGATGTTTAAATATAGGGTCTATTAGCAAAAACACAGAATGCTAGGATATGTAATCTTGATGGTAATATTAATAAAGATGTCTAATATTCTGTTTTACGTCAAGATTCTTGAAAATGGATGTCTTAAGATTGACTCCTAACTCCATATTTAGGCAACTTAATAAATGGATTTTTTTTTTTTAATGCTGAGCATCCAGCAGCTCCAACTGAATTCAATGGTTGCTCAGCTTTTTGAAAAATCCATTATTTTGATGGATCCATCATTTAAATATGGATTTAAGAACCTAATTTTAGACACCTGATTTCAAAAGTCTTGTTATTAAGCTTCTGATATAAAGAGAAAGTATTTGGGGTTATGTTCAACCTACCATCTTCCCAAACAAAATTTTTGATCCCACTGGAATCAAGATTATAACTTGTATTATCACCATCTAAGCACCAACAAGACATGCAGTTTTGTACAGAATTGTTAATATAGTCCCTGTCCAGAGAATTTACATATTGGAAGACAAAGTGCATTGTAGAATCTAGAAAAAGAAACTACCTCAGGAATCAAAACCAGAAAACACATCAGGTAAAAATATTACAGAAGTATTTTAATGATGTTAATTTATAGGTATTAATAAGGCCAATAATTTTTACACATACAAATTTATATTAAAAAATACACAAATACATTCCTGATTGTGTCATCTCTTAAACCTCTGAATTAAATTTTTAAGATGAGCTCTTTGATAGGTACCCACCATACAGTGGATATTTCTCATTGGAAACTATACCTAAATTTTGCTGTAGAGTAATTCTGTAATCTCTGTGTGTGTAATGTAAATCAAAATAACTTTATAAGCAGGATCTAACATTCTCACCTCTTTTTGGCCTGGCTTAGATGCAATATAACTGATTTATTAATACCAGTTAATTTGACCTGGAGAAGGCTTTTCAAAATATTATCTGTCATACAAAAACAGAAAAGGGCATATAACCTACAATCCAATCAATTATACATGGAAGCTATTTAAGTACAATTTTAATGGCAGCACAGTCACCTCAAAGGGCAACCTTCAGATATGTGCAGCTCCGAATAAACTCATTTCCCCAAGCTTCAAAGAATATCTTTTGAGCCACTGATTTAGAATAATAAGGTGCCTACCCTTTGTAAATTAATCCACACGTCTGTATTTCATTTCTCTCAAATAATTTTTTGAACTGCTTAAATAAGTTATCAGATCCAACCTTTCACAGATTCACAGATTTTTAAGGCCAAAAGGGGGCATTATGCCCATCTGGTCTGGCCTCCTTCATAATATAGGTCATTGAACCTCACTTTAACGCTGAACCAAGCATATAGCTTCTGGTTGAGCTATAACATATCTTTTAGACTTCAAGTGACAGAAAATCTAGGACCATCCCTAGGTAAAATGTCCCCATGGTCAATTATCCTCTGCTAAAAATGTATACTTTATGTCTAGTCTGGATTTGTCTATCTTAATCTTCCAATTTTCTCAATATGCCTTTTCTGTTAGATTAGAGACCTACAATCAGAATCTCTTCTCCACGTAGGCACTAGTTGGGAATGATTAAATCACCTCTTAACCTTCTTTTGGATAAACTAAATAGACTGAGCTTCTTATGTCTTTCACTACAAGGCATGTTTTCCAATTCTGAAATTATTCTTCTAGCTCTTTTCTAAACCCCTTCAATTTTTCAAGTGAAAAATTTTCTGAAGTGTGGACACCAGAACCACATACACAGTATTTTCAGAAAGTTGGCTGGAAAATGGATATCCCATTCCTGCAAAATAATTTCCACTTTACAAAAAATTTTGCCCCACCCTGGACAAAACATCAAAAATGTGAAATATTGAATGGGAAAGGTTTTCAAGAACAATTCTGTTTCAGGACGTGCAATGGAATTCTTCAGTTTCCCAGCTGCCCATAGGGAGGACTCTTCCCAATTTCACTCATGAAACTGACAAGAGCTTTCCACCCTTGCTGCCAGAGACAAAGAGTGCAGGAGGGTGAGGAGGGAAGAGAAGGAAAAAAAAAATCAAGGAGCTCAGACATGGCAGCCCACTGAGAAAGCTTCTATCAATTTCACTGGCCAAAAACAAAACTGACAAGGCCTTCTGGGAAGCAGATGGGGAACTGTCATTTCTATTTTCCCAACAGAAAAAAAAAAGAAAAGAAATTCTGAAAAATTGAAATTTTCCCATAGAAAACTTCAGCTTTTCAAAGATGGCATTTTTAGTCATCTTTCTAAATCATTCTAATGAAAAATTGTTAACCACTTCTACCTACAAATGCTGTATAAAGTGTTATAACCCCTCTTGACCATTATTTGATTATTTCCCTGCTTATGCATCCAAAAATTAGGAGAGTCCTCTTAGCTACAGCATAACACTGGGAGTTCACATTTAGTTAGTTATTTACTATTACCCTTAAGTCTTGTTCAATATCACTTCACTTTAGGATACTGCTGCTGCTCATGTTGTAAAGGTGACCTACACTTTTTCCTAGATGTACACCCATGCATTTGGTTGTATTAAAAAGCATGTTGCTCAAATGCGGCCACTTTACCAAGCAATCCAGATCAGCCCTTCCGTTGCTGTACATGAGTCTGAATGGCAAGTCAACAAATGTGACTACATAGTGCTTCTGGCAAATACTCCAGTCTATTAACATTTATCTGTATTGTGGTAGCACCAGGCGACCCCAGTTGGGAAGGAGTTCTCCATTTTGCTATTGTGATAAAGTCAGTCCGGACAGCTTTAAAGGGGTGTGCTGGGGCCAGTTTGAGGGCCCAAAAGGGTTAAAAACCCTCTGCCTTGCAGGCAGAAGAGACAGCACAGCAGGGCAATGAAAGGCACCTGGACCCAATGAAGGGTGGGGCCAGGGGTATTTAAACCCTGCCTTCCTTAAAGGAGGGGGAGGGAACAAATGCAGGGGTAACTGCCAGAAGGCATGGAGCAGGAGCAGGAGCAGGAGCAGGAGCAGGAGCAGGAGCAGGAGC
>ML675624.1:22726440-22893163 GCA_007922155.1 Mesoclemmys tuberculata | reverse complement strand
GGAGCAGGAGCAGGAGCAGGAGCAGGAGCAGGAGCAGGAGCAGGAGCAGGAGCAGGAGCAGGAGCAGGAGCAGGAGCCGCCAGGGAGATGAGGTACTTGGGGCGCCCTGGCCACAAAGAGAGAAGGTAAAGCACAAGACCCTGCAGGGGAAGGCTGGCAATTTGCCACACTATGTACAGATATAACAAAATAACAATCCTTGCCTAGAACAGTTTAGAGTCCAAGTATAGAGATACCTACAAAGTTTAAATAGTAACAGGTTCTGTAGCTGCCAGCACAGAGATTTGTATAAATAGAACATTTCTGAAAAATAAAAATCAACTGCCTCTCACACATATTCTTCCTCAGTCTCAGACACAGAATGATTTGCACTAACAATTTCCACTAAGTCTTACGAGGGCTGGAATACGTTGTACCCACATTCAAGTCATGTATACATTTCCTCAATAAGAAATGTAGCAAAACTCAAGAGAACAAGACACAGGGTTAAAATCAAGGAACCACCACGTTAAGTTGAAAAAACAGTTGGGTATTAAAGGCGTTAGAAATGATCTCTTTAGACATGGACCAATTCATCTGTGCAATAGATTCTACCAAAAGCAGCAGCAGAAACTTCCAATGCACTGAACTAACAGCACAGACACTAGTTATACTGAGAGATAAACCTAAATATTGCAATATTCTGCTTGTGTGTCTTCCATATGACCTTCTTTCCATCCCAGATATTAAAAAAAACTAACTCTTCACATCCAGATATATTTAACTTTGAGAGCTCATTGGACCAATTCCTTTTTCTAGGACACTTGTGCTTCCTTGTTCTGACTGAATACATAATTAAAAGTTAGCCAGTTAACCACATGAAGTTCAGCTGAAATAACTACTGCTTGCCATTTTTATCTATAAACATGCATGCTGAATTCATCGGGGGTTCCTGTCAATCTGGGATGCTGTTTCAACAAGTTTTGCACATTATCTCTGACCGCCTGGGGAAAAAAGTACTTTTCAGAAATACACAATAGTGAAAATGGCAATATGCCAAAGCCAAACTTGTAGCAACCTGTTTAGTTGTACAATTAAGAACCAATGAAACACTGCTAAAGCAACACAACTTCCTTAACAACCTCACTGATTATAAGACTGAAGCTCTCTTTACTGTTACCGTTCCTAGAACAGTCACATTTATTGATTTATCTGAATACTCAGCAGCCAGTGTAGCTTTTTAAAAACGTCTGCATGAAATTCAGCCTGTTAATGATCAGCTAGTAAAGAAGAAATGTATAATCTTGAGTTTCTGTTCACATGAATATGATGGTTTATACCAAGATGTCAAATCTTGGGTGACTTTTTAGATCTCCAGACAATTTTATATTCTAAGGTTGCTTCAAGGCAAACATATACACAGAAGGGAAAATTCTGATCTCAGTAACAGGGAGAGATACTCAAATATAAAGTCAGTTTGAAGGTATTCCCTTTTAATAGAGAAGCCTCTTGAGATTGTGCTTTTATTGCTCTATCTCCAGCTGACTTTTTTTTCTTCACATTTTCAATTACAATATTTAGCGGCAACAATTTTCTCTGAATGAAGACTGAATCCCAGACAGACAGAGCCAGCAGCAGCTGTGATGATAAATGATGGAGAACTGGAGGTTGTATTTAACATGTAAAGAGGCACTGTCAACTTAAAATGAAGCCAGACCTTTGCAATTTTTTACTTACTATTGCTGTAAGTAAAACTTGCAATTTTTGTAACTGAAAAAGCATGGTTACTTACCAGTAACTACTGTTCTTCAAGATATGTTGCTCATATCCATTCCTATACTGCCGCATGAGGGCGGCACTCCAGGGCGCGCCGAGACCAGTCCCTACAGGGGCTGCTAGGGGAAAAAGTTGTCTGGAGACTGTGTACGAGGGCTCGTACACACCTAAGTGGAATGCATATGAGCAATCACTCGAAGGAGAACATCTTGTTTCTTCTCTATTTTTTCAAGTATGTTTACTCTTTGCATTTGACAGAGTTGTTTTCTAGCCTGTTCCACAGATTTTTTTATTTGCATGGATCTTTCACACAGTACAGGAGAGAAAAATATTTTTAAAAATAAGTGTAATTTTTAAAACCACAAAAATTGGAAGGGGGACTTTGTATAGGTGAACGATGAATTGAAAACAAGAACAGATTTTTAAAGTCATATAGTTTACTTTCCTCGTCCTGCCCTAGAAGAAATGCAAAAGAGGAAGTGAGGGGAGAGGATTCCACTTCTGCACTAAGTCGCATAGCTCAACACCATGTACCCCTGAATTCTCTGCTATCTCAGGCATAACAGGACATGAGCGGCTCTGGAGGACTGATTACTGCTGGCAAATATTAAAACCTTTCATTTCCCCCCAGGAATATAGAAAGCACTTGTTTCCAAGAAGCTAAATGGCCCAGAATTATATTCCAGGCAGGAACCAAGTGTTGATTTTCCATTTCTTTCATGACTTAAATATCACTATTAACAGCACTGACTTTAAACAATACTTCTTCTAGACATTAAAGTTAAACCGGTTATTTGGCTCCAGAAAGGTTGTCTGTTTATAAAAAGTAATGTGTCAGGTCATTACATTTAGTATTACTTTCATCATATCCTCCTCAACACCACCACTGTCCTGGATCTTAGCTTTCCCTATTCCTTTCCCCATCCTAATTAGCCTTCTTCCACTAGATTCCTGTTGTTGCTCTTCAGCCTCATTCCACATACATGATTTTCAGTCTTTTCAGACTCTCTCTCATGCATAACTGGCATTTGCATACCACCATTAAAGAGAATATTTTTAAATATTCTATGCTATCAGTTCACTTAAGCTAAAAAATTTCCATTCTTTAAAGTCAATTCCATGCAACATCCCTGAAGGATACCTTTCATTAGCAATACTCATGCTGAGGCTCTCAAGACACACACAGCTTTCCTCTCAGCTGTTTAAGACATTGTGAAACACTATACTGGCAAAGGGGCACCTGCTATTTTTTCCCCTGTGGCAATTTAAAAATAAAGACTAATAATCATGTCTGGCAATCTGACTTGATCTGTGTTTGTGATAACAACCAGTGAAAACTTCTAATTTGACATTTCAGCATTAAGAATGTTGTTCTGAGCTAACTGTCTATTGGACTATTATTTTTTGTTATGAATTGCAGAATTCTGTCTTCTAAATGTTTCAGGGTTGGGGGGGGGATTTGGTGGTTAACGGTTACATGCTAGGGCATTTTTATAAACATACTCTCAACTCTACTCCAAACATCCACTGAGCCAAAGGGTGGCTACACATCTGAAGGGTGCCTTCTGTGTATATATCTCCTAAGCCTGAACAGAACAGAAGGGAGCGTCTGTCAGTTAGGGCCACACAAAATTGGGGGGGGCAGGGTGGAGCAAGAGACCTAACACAGTGAAGCACTATTCCTTGATGAGCCCCTACATTTTAATGAAGAAATCCAGGAAAACCTAAGAAATTTAATTCTGTTTGGAGCAGTATTAATGCCCTTTCGCTCCACTGCGTCTACTGCAGGAGCTGTCCTCCATCGCAAAGAAGGGGAGTGTGTAAATCCTGCTGAAGGCAGGTCCAATTGGAGAACTATTCCTATGTCCATGGGTCAAGGGCTCTCTTCCCTAAAGATCCCCAGGATTCGTGAAGTGGGAGGCCTTGTGCTCTCTAAGCGTACAGAGCTCCAAAGCCCTCCCTCTTACGTGGATGACATATATTAAGCTATGCAACATGAACCTTGTAGAACTTGTCCTACTGGCCCAATCCTGTGAGAGGAAACAATACAAGCCAGAGGGTCCTCAGTGATGTTGGGTTTTTATTACCGAGACACTGTGATGTTTCATGGTACAAAGGTTTCATGGCACAAGTTTGGAATGGTCACCACTCACAAATAAGCCCTGAGCAAGTTATGCTGGTCATTTCAAATGATCTTATACCAACAAACATCCTCCTATGTATGTCTCTAAACACATAAATATGCACCCTTTTAAAAAAGGGGCAATAAATCTGTTCAGGTTAAAAAATTTCTTTTTTTAAAAGAAAGTATATAGACTGGTACTGCATACGGTTCATGCTTCTTTGAGGTGTGGATACATTAATATGCTTTAAAAACAGTAGTCAGACTTCAAAGGAACATCACTTTCTTATCAATTTTAGTAATCAAATCCTACATACATATGTGCCTCAAAGCAACATAATACATAAAGCACAATCACTGCTCAAAGGCGACCACTGCATTAAAAGGAAGTAAAGATGATTTCCTAACTGGGCTCTTTCTGCTTGATTTTATGTCCACCTTCAAAGTACATGGAAATCAAGAGAAGTAAAGGAAAATTTTTTCTCTAAAATGAGAACCAAAGTAAAACCTTCACTTAGGATTCAGGCCTTGTGAACAGGGGTGTAAATTGCAACTACTGCAGTTTCCATAACAAAGAAATAATAAGGCAGTCGTACCTATCCCATATCCTTCATAGAGTTGTCTTTCATGCTCTATGGTCTGTTTGATGATCATCTCCCGGGAACTGTGCTGCTTTCCCTGTCTGCCTTTAATGCTGTGATGCAACTCAATCTGCTCCAGCTCACCACTGAATCGATGTAAGTATCTGAAAGACAAGAAGTTTAAGCTATGAGATGTCTCGCAGTATTTTAATAACTGTACTGGTTTGGTCATTCGCCAGGGAAATAATTACCCGTTACCTTTCTTTGTCTTCTGCACCACATCTAAATAAGACACAGATGATTATCTTGAATTTAATGTGCAAACTGCAATATTCTTCCATAACAGAAACTCTGTTTAAGCTGTGACCTCTAGATTCTTACTCCTTAGGCTTAGCAGAATATAGCATGTCACATAGACAAGAATCTTGGGGAGAAAGAAGATTAGTGCTGTACTGGGAGAACTTCCAAAGGACTACTGGATCATGATGAGAGCAGATTTTGCTCCTACGTGTTTGTTGTTATAGTCAGCTCCACCTACAGCAAAAAGGTTTATAGATTCACAGGCCAGCAGGGACCACTGTGATTTAGTTTGACCTCCTGCATAACAGGCCATAAAATATGCCCAAAATAATTCCTAGAATTTATCTTTTGAAAAAACATGGAATCAATTTAAAATTTGTCAGCGATGAAGAAGCCACTACAACTCCTGGTAAACTGTTCTAATAATTACCTACTCTAACCATTACAAATTCACGACTTATTTCCAGTCTGATTTTTGCCTAGATTTAATTTCCAGTCATTGGATCATGTTATATCATTCTTTATTGATTGAAGAACCTATTAAATATTTGTTCCCTATGTAGATACTTGTATATTCAAGTCACCCGTTAACATTCCCTTGTTAAGCTAAATAGATAGACTCCAAGAGCTCAATCGCTATAAAGCATGTTTTCTAATTCTTTAATTGTTCTCATGGCTCTTTTCTGAACCCTCTCCAATTTATCATTAACATTCTTGAATTGTTGACACCAGAACTGGACACAGTATTCCAGCAGCAGTTGCACCAGTGCCAAATATCTACTTCAACTTGAGAATCCTGATTATGCATCTCAGAACTGCATTAGCTCTTTCAGTCACCACCTCACACTTGCATTCAGCTGATTATACACTATAAAACACACATCTTTTTCAAAGTCACTGCTTCCCAGGATAGAGTACCCATCCTTTAAGTAGTCTACATTCTTTGTTCTTAGATGTATACATTTATATTTAGTCACACTAAACACCCAGTGTTTGCTTGCACCCATGCGATCTGAGTCAGTGACCTGTCCTCTTCATTATTTACCACTCCTTCAATTTTGGTGTCATCTGCAAGGTGAGTTTATCAGAGAGTTTGTTTTCTTCCAGAGCACTGATAAAAATATTAAACAGCAAAGGGCCAAGAACTGATCCCTGCAGGATCCCCCTGGAAACACACTGACTTGATTATAATGATTCCTCATTTGCAGTTACATTTTAAACCCATCAGTTAGCCAGTTTTAAATCCCTTTAATAGATGCCAGGTTAATTTCATATTATTCTAGTTTTTTAATCAAAATGTCATGTGGTACCAAGTCAAATGTCTTACAGAATTTTAAGTATATTATGTCAACACTATTACATTTATCAACCAAACTTGTATCCTCATCAAAAAAAAATCAAGTTAGTTTGACAGGATGTATTTTCCTATAAACCCATGTTGATTTCCATTAATTACATTATACTCCTTTAAATTCTTTATTAATCGAATTCTATCTTAGCCACTCCATTATCTTGCCCAGGATCAATGTCAGGCTGACAGGCATATAATTATCCAGGTTATGTTGTTTATCCTTTCTAAAAATTGGCACATTATTAGCTGTCTTCCAGCCTTCTGAAACTTCCACGTTGCTCCATTAATGGTTCAGCAAGCTTCTCAGCCACCGCATTTAAAACTCTTGGAAGCAAGTTATTTGGACATGCTGATTTAAAAATGTCTAACTTTAGTAGCTTCTGTTTAAAATCTTCCACAGATATTAATGGAATGGAAAGAGTATTCTCATCTGCTTTTTCCCCCAAATACAGAACAGAAATATTTATTGAACACTTCTGCCTTTTCTGCATTATTATTGATAATTCTACCATTTTCAACTAGTAATGAACCAATACCACTGTCAGAATTTTTATTGTTCCTAATGTATTTAAAAGCTGCCTCCTTGGCAGATTTCTCCTTGTACCCCTTTGCTTCCCTTATCAATTTTCTATAATTCCTAACTTCTGGTTTATATTCATTATTATCAACTTTCCCTTTCTTCCATTTCTTTTTTTTAAACAGTTGCCTTCATTTCTCCTCTACACCAGGTTGGATTTTAAGCAGTATAACTTTCTTCCTTGATTGCCCAACTTTGCCAAACTTTAATCATTTGGGCAGAAATTTCTCAGACCAGGTTGAACTTTTCTGAATGTTCAGATAAAATGCTTTAGCCATTTCAGAGATGAGATTAGAGAAAAATGTTATTTTGCCTGTATTAATCATTTTTCTGAGACACTCTAGTGCCTCCACGCATTGGAACAAAAACTTGAAACGTGGTGGGGAGAAGATGGGTTGCCCTATTGTCAGGAAAGTTACTTTTGCCATTCCTGTGAAGCAAACAGCCAAATCTGACTAAGATATGAGCCTATGAAAAAAAATCACAGTTTATATACATTCAGTAAAGACCTGTTAAGAGTTCAGAAGCTAAATTCTTCAAAGACTGTGTCAATGCCCCTGCATGCCCCAGTCCAGGGCTGTAGTAAATACTGTATCATAATGGTTATACACAAATCAGTCAAATTAAGGTTACACGGGCAATTGTAATTCTAGCATTTCCTAATTTTTGGGTGCCTGACTTCGCAATCTTAATAATGTTATTTTAATGTAGTGTTTTCTATGCAAATATTTTTTACTTAATGTAACCTATCTTAAAGGATCACTCTGCAACCCAGGAAAAAAAAGTCACATGTTGCTTGCTGTAAGTGGTCTTTCACTAAAAAGAAAAACTGAAGTACTCTGGATACATTGAGGACATCTTAAAGTCTCATACCATCATTTACACTGCAAAAACTTTAAAACATGACATGGGAGCATATCCTATAATATACATCAGTGGTGTGTCTGTCCCAGAGCTCCACTGGAGATGATCTTCAATAATGCAGGTTTCGTTGAACTGCGTAGGAAATACGTCATAAATATTGAGGGTAAAAAGGAATTTACCACCATGAGATAGGTATGACCTATCAAGAGATGTAGTTAGCAATGGACAATAGGGCAACCTTTAGTACATATATTCTTATGTAGTGTAATGATATAGTCCCCATACAGGTCCCCCTTTTGAAACAGCTATAGTGCTGTTCAGCTGGCCTTTCTAAAACTGAATGTGACAAAATCCATGACGTGGGGCTAAGTGAAGTAGACCTGTGACTGCACTTTCACCAGCCAACGAGACTAACACTGCATGCACTGTGGACATAAACAAAAGCCACGTGACTGGCAAACATAAAAGCGTATCCATTTTAATTTGAGGCTGCCTTCACTACATATGCAGGATTATAACACTTGAATGGAAAGTCCCTCTGGTTACACTATGACTTCATCCAGTAGTGCCAGCATGGTTATGAGCAATTTATGCTAATGTATATTATCGTCAATATTAATAAATCAATCATGAGACTTCTAATAATAAAATATGAAAGGTAATTATTTAGTATATTTAAGATTCATCTTAATTTTACCAGTCAGTCAATCCTATTTCTAATAAAAAAGAGCTTTTTTTGCTATTTTATATCCCATTCTTACCTTTCAATTAGTTCACAGGCTTCTTTCTTTGAGTAGTCTGTTTTGCTGGGATCAAGGTGACTTTGAAACCATTGCAATTTTTCTCCTACAAGAACAAAGTGGGTGTTAATTATTATAGTAGCACCATGTGGCAGTAGCATAGATCAAAGCCTGTCAACGTTCCTGCAATAAATCCCATTTTTCAGGGGTTTAAAATTCAGTCATGAAAATTTGCCTCACTATAGTACAAGTACAAGGTCTTAGTCTAGGTATGAAATTAATACAAAGAATAGGTTTTGTCCAGCTGTCATTTTTAATTTGGGGGAAGAGGAAGGTGTTTATAGAGGAAGGTGTTTTCTATCCTCCTTTACTAAAAAAAAATAAATTTTAAAAAATTGTTACAGTATTGGAAATCAGGAAGAATGTTACATTTCCTTCTTTAACACAACCTAATTCTTCAGCAATCAATAAAGTATATTCTTTTCAGATAGTAAAGTGCAGAGGAATTAGATGAACATCTTAAGTGTGAAAAAACATTCTGTAAGTACTGCTTGTGAAAAGTTTAAAAGTACCAAAAATCACTAGCAGATTAAGTTTTATTACAACATGATGAAAAAATATCACCATATTGGATCAATACCAAGACAATCGGACATGTACTGGACAAACTGTCAAAAGTAGCAACTTAGAGCGGTGGCATGAGAACCTTGACTGAGGCCATTTCATTCCCTGACTAACAGATTTACACTCTTTAAGAGAGAGGTAAATTAACAAGGTAAAACATCAAACTCTTAAA
This sequence comes from Mesoclemmys tuberculata, assembly GCA_007922155.1. Taxonomy (NCBI): domain Eukaryota; kingdom Metazoa; phylum Chordata; order Testudines; family Chelidae; genus Mesoclemmys; species Mesoclemmys tuberculata. The sequence goes on along the minus strand of ML675624.1, from coordinate 22,884,077 downwards.
AACACTGTATCAAATTGTGGTCTGAACTTTACCAGCCTTCCAAGTTGCTGTGTGGCATCTCTGCTTAGTAGTCCAAAAACATCTACAGGAGATGATGCAAGTATAAACTTTGGAATAGGGTACATCTAATAATATGGACTGACATGGCTCAGCTGTATTAATGAAACAGAGGTTTGTTCTGTAGTATGCCAAGTTGCCTAGTGCTACATCAGCCATGTGATGAAGTCCATGTTGCGAAGTCCGTGTTGCAAAGACTAAGCACAAGTGAAATCAAGAGATCCCATACAATTCTTATCTCTGAGTTCACTGGCACTTGCCAGGTTGAAGTGAAAACATCCAAGATAATCTAACAGTTATAGTTTTTAATAGATTATAAAGACAGTCCTTACCCCAAATATAGAACAACTGGATAGAATTCCTTTCCCAGAAAGTCAGTAAGACCTAAGTGATCAGGCAAACCTTAATTCTGATTTGAACCAAGTGACTTATGATACTCACCTGCAATACTTAGACGCAAGGCTTTTTCATTCTTCAACCTGGAAGACAGAAAGTGTACACACTAGTCAATCATTTCCCGAGAGAAAAATCAATGGAAAAGCTGAGTAAAAACATGTCGTAGCACAATTCCACTTCTAAAACCTGCCAGTATAGCAACATCTGATTTCCTTTTTTATGTAAGAGCTCCAGTTAATTCAGCATTTCTCTACTTCCAGCATTTCACTAGTGCTTTGTTTAAAGCAATGGCAGAGGCAGGAGGGGGAAGAGAAGGCAGAATAAAAAGATATTTATTAGACCCTATCGTATAAATATTTTATTGTGGCAAGCAGATATAAATAAGTTTTTGATAACTTCACAAAGCCAGCCAATGTCTAAATTTATGTCTAAATGTCTAAAATTAAGAAAATCTGTTCCAAAGGAGTTTTTTCTCTCTCATTCTGAAGCCTCATCAATTCTGAAGGCTACATATGTAGCCTGTTGTTCAGTCTTCGTTAAATGCCCCCACACCAGTGGAGGGTTCACAGAAGATATAAGTCTCCTAGCACTACTAGCTGAAGGAGTTACTCAAATGGTAGAAATTCATGGTTTAACTATTGGAGAGCTCAGTTCCATATTGGTCGTCATTTTGTTTCCAGCATGTCTGAGTAAGTATACAAAAGTATTCTAATTATTTGTAATTTGGGCACTGTAAAAACTATTATAATAATGGTTAAGTAACACAGTACTAATCAGTATTTAAATCTTTATTAAATTTTTTACAAACAGTGTTTCTCCATGTGGAGACTTTCCAAAAGCTACACATGGGGGAGAGTCTGATTAAAACATACAAAATAAAGGATCAGATCCTCAGGTGGTGTAAACATATAGTGACACGGACTTCAGTGATGCTAATGACAATTAACACCAGCAGATGATCTGCCCAAAATGTCTACAGCACACCCCACGTGGGATGGACACTCCTTTTGTGTAGCATCGTCTAAAGTAAACCTCAGTAAATGTAAGCTTAGCATGGAGATGGGGGAAACTGAAGTCATTTTTGTTTCTTTAAACATTTCACAATCGACAGCAAGTTTATAAATGCTAACAAAAAGATGAAAATGCTTAAACGAAAATGAAGTCAATGGAGTTCATCTGAGTGTAGGATTTACAGAATGATCAGGCTTTAAATTAGACAAACCTGGAATGTGACGAGGACAGATAATGTAAAGAATAAGGAAAGAAAGAATTTAACATTAAAACAAATTCAAATCAGAGTTCTACCTAATGTTTAAAATAGAGACTGGGATAGGGAAAGAGGAAAGGAGTAGAGAGCACAGAACTGGAACTACATCATGAGAAGCAAAGCAAGCAGAGGATTTTGAAGGAGGAGAACACAGAAAGGGCAATCTCATTCCATACAGCATGAAAAAAAGACAAGAATGAAAGGAAATGACAAAGTATGCAGCATGGACAGATGATACATATTTTAGAAAATAAAATAGTGGGTTTCAAATATTTTTAATAATACAAGTCAGCTCATTATTTATGTATTAATTGTATCAGAAATTTTGCATTTTTACTTAGTCATCTTCAGTGTTTGCCATAGCTTACATGACAATACATGCAGACAGTAGTGCATGTCTACAAAGTGTTGCCATGAAGAAAATTGGGATGTCACACAGAAAAACAGCCTAACTTGAAGTGTAATCTATGTAATCCCTCCCTGACTGTAAATGCCAAATACCATATACAAGTCAGTTAGTATTAAGTTATTGTCCAAAATCCACTAAAAGTTATTTGTTTTGGGGTTTTGGTTTTTGGGTTTTTTTTGGGGGGGGGGGGGCGTGTTATTTTCATGATTGGCACTGTACTCTGCAAGAGGAGATTGGAGTGGGTGCAGGTTGAAATCAGGTAGATCCCAAATGAAAACATATTAAACTCCTAAAAGGATCATTCTGTCATTTTGTGGAATCACTGACTGGGGAGGAGGGAAGTGGGAGCTCCTAGAAATTAAAATAGAATGTTTTAGTCATTAGCTGAACACTAGGAATTCTTCCAGTAAATATTAGGACTTGTGAATATTGTTGCAGTGATAGCAAAGGAGCCTTTATCCACAAAAGTAGCAGGTTTCTCAAACTGGCCCACCACTGTGGATGCAGGACTGAGCCATGCAGAACTCCACAAGTGAGAGTTTGTGGGGATGAGGAACAGTTGCCCATCACAATCGGCTGCAGTCACATAAAAATACACAAGTCCGCCACTCCACCTATCCCCTCCTATGTCTACACTGCAGTTAAACACATGCAGCTGGCCCTATCAGCTGACTCGGGCTCATGGGGCTTGGGCTATGGGGCTGTTTAACTGTGGTGTAGACATCTGGACTCGGGCAGGACTCTGGGCTCTGAGACCCCACAAGAAGGGGAGATTGACAAGAGGCAATAATCGTGGTGGCTTTTGTTTTTTATTTGCAACTCAACATCATTATTAGTTATTTATACGAATGTAGTACTTATAAGCTCCAGTCATTGACCAGGACCCCACTGTACTAAGTGCTGTACAAACACAGAACACAGAGAGAGATTGCATATAGCAGATGACTAGGTGATGAAACTGTGGTTCTACTCTGAAATTGTAACTTTTGCCTGTATAAAAATAAACCTGTTTAAAATGAAATCTGAATTTAATACAAAATATGATTAAGCCTAAATTTAATTATCTCTTAAAACATTTAAACCATGAGCCTCTATCATAACTATGCACTAAAGGCTGTTTTTTCTACAGAAAGATGTTTTTCCCTTAACTCTAACTTTTGAGGTCAAACTTAGTAAATATGGCACAACAAGTCAGCCTAAGTACATTAGGAGATGGTTTCATTTTCAAAAGACTTAGGCAAGTTGGAACTTAAACTCCAGTCTCTTCACTTAGGCATATTTGCAAATTTTCTCAAACCAACCTGAAGTATCAGTTTAAGTCACTGACTAAAGTTAATCCCTCTGTTTAATGAATCATTTAGTTGTAAATGTGAAAAATGTTCTGATAAAAAGTTTGTATCCAAAACATGAAGTTGTTTAAATAAAAATAAACTTTATATGCTGTTGTGTTAATTAAACTCCAGTTAGCATCCTAATGCAGCTTGACATAAATCATGAGCAAACAGTTAATTATCTAGTAAATAAGCAATATAATTCACCATTTTCTAAGATACTAAAAATCTACAATTAATAATCTCAAAATAATTGCCTAAATAAATGTATATGGTTATCTTGTCATCTAGGAGAAACTATGTACCAAATCTAGTGTAAAGTCTCTATTTAGTTGTAAATCAACATATTTTAATGGTTCTGTAAGAATAATAATGCACCTTTCTTTAGAAAATAACCAAAGTACAAATGGAAAAGTTAATTAAAATTGATTACTTAAATAGAGGCTTTCCACTTGGTGATTTAAATCAAGATTTAAATTGCTGATTTAAAACAGCTTGATTTAAATCAATCCACCCAGCTTGGCACACTGGGATACCTGCCCTTTATGCACTGCACTTTGCATCGACCCCAGCACTCCTGGTGAATGTGCACAGCACCAACACAAGCTGCGAAGTACAAACACATGAGTAATATACAAACTTCAGCAGCTGTATGCCAACATAACTTTGTGGATCAAAGTTTGTAGGGTAGACATGGTCTAAATTTAAATACAACAAAGAAGAAAAAGGCACCCCCAATTGTCTCAATTTGTTTTGCACATCATCTTTAACCACCAATAAATTATAATAAATTTTAAAGCACAGGTCTGCAGCTAATGTAAATATTAAATGTTATTGTTACCATAACATGCCTTGGATGGTCTAAACCAGGGGTGTCAAACTCAATTGGTATGGCGGGCCACATTTACATTAAGTTGAGTTCAGGGGGGCCACGCATAACACACACTACTCTACTCTACCTTTCATGCTCTACTCTCCGCCGCAGGGTAAAATTCGGCGGCACAATAGGAGAGAGAGGCTCTCACAGGGACTTGCACACTCCACTCTCCGCCGTTAAATCTCCCTGTGGGGTCACATTCGGCGGCCATTTCCTTTTTAACATGGCCATTTCCTTTTTAAGAGCTCACGCAAGATGTCCCACAACTTGCCTGAGCTCCGCTCAGAAAACAGACAGCACAAGTCTGCGGCCCGGATTTGGACTGCGGGCCAGATAACACAAGCCCGCGGGCCGCGAGTTTGAGACCCCTGGTCTAAACTGTTCCTCTGTTCACTTGCATCAAATGGTGGTTTCATTTTTGTCAGATATCCAGCTAAACAATGACCAAGCCAGGTCATTGGCTAGATAGGAACCGCTAAAGGAAAACCCCTTAGAAATTCTGTTAGTGATTCTGTAGGTGGAACTCTGCCCTTCTGAGTCAATAGTGAACCAACTCTAGAGTTGTGTTAGTAGGCATTACATTGCTGTGGGTATTCACAATTAACTACGCTAGTGGACGGTGCCAGTTTTCAGATGAGATAGGTAAGATGGAGCTCCTGATCAACTGTAGTAAATAAAAATTAAAGCAGATTACAGTTGGAAGGGACCTCAGGAGGTCATCTAGTCCAATCCCCTACTCAAAGCAGGACTAACCTCAGCAAAATCATCCCAGCCAGGGCTTTGTCAAGCTGCTGCTTAAAAACCTCCAAAAATGGAGATTCCACCACCTCCCTAGGTAACCTATTCCAGTGCTTCACCACCCTCCTAGTGAAAAACTTTCTCCTAATATCCAACCTAGACCTCCCCCACTGCAAATTGAGACCATTGCTCCTTGTTCTGTCATCTACTACCATTGAGAATAGTCTAGCATTACAATCTTTGAAAATCTGATATTAATTTCAGTCTTGTGCAAATACCAACTCTCATATTTATGTACTACCCAAGTTCCCCCTGCAATTTTAACTAAATGTGTTATTCTTCTCTACCTCTCCTGAGTGGTGCAGTGATAAACCATAGCCTTGTTTTGCCCCAGAAATCACAGCATTGCAGTCATAGACAAGGTTATCCTTCTAGTTTCCAAAGCACTTAAAATGTAAGCTGTTTTCACAATTTGAGTAAAGTTACCAGTTTCTTTGGTCTTTTCCTAAGGTCTTGTCTATACAAACTTGGACCAGTTTAACCTAAGGTATGAATTTACATCTATTTTAGTAAAACCAGTGCAATCTCCTGTGTGGACACTTATTTCAGTTTAGAGTGGATCATTTTAGTTTATCTTAACCCTGTTCCCGATCGATTTAAGATAGACCAAAATAAGAGTCCCCAGGCAGAAGTTTGCACTGGTATAAAATACATGCCTTTGATTAAATCAGTCCAACTTTCTCAGATGGACAAGGCCTTAAGCCATTCTGGTAACCAGATGGCATTTACATAATTCATGTCTGATCTATTAACCTGTGTTTCAGGGAACATGTTAAACTAGTTTGGAGAACACCTGGTAGAAGTACAACAAGGAATAATCTTGCTCTGGCAGTTAGAAGGACTAGACAATCTAACAGGTTGTCCAGATTATACCAGATTATATGAACACAAGTTTTTGTGCCAAATACTGCAATCAGAGGAATATCTAGGTCCTCTAGAGGGAGGCTGTTCATTCCAGCATTACCTGTGATTTTAAGTCACAAATTCTGTAAGGCTGACCATATGTTTTGAGGTATTTTAAGATGCTACTTAGTTGGTCCTTGGCTTATAGCATGATTCTGATTACATTCCTAACTGCCTGGAAGACCCACTCCACAGCAGAAGGTTCTGTCACTTCAGAATTGGGATTCCAATGTATTCTGCCCGCACATTATAATATAGAGAAGCTCAAAAAGACACTTTAAGCTATTCAGGAGAATCAGCATTCACTACCATTAGGAGTCAGAAGCATTTCATACACTTCTATAAAGACATTTTATGCACTGTAGTCACTTCTGCATATCAGCCAGATACTTACCAATGTTTGTTGCCTTGGTAACAAGCCTTGGCAAGTACTGTTGTGTGGTTTGTTGAATTATGTTACAATCTAATTATTCCTATTCCTATATCTTCCTCTGCTAGCTGTAGAAGGCGTTCTGTGCTCGCAGGGATAAAATGACCTCTCATTATTGCAATATGAAAGGTGTCAGGCAGATAGATGACTGGCTTAGAGAAGCTGATTTGTCTCCAGCACTCACACATGTGGCACTGTTTACTATATCAGGTGCAGCAGAGCAATGCACATGCAACCTTTAACCTAAAGCTTTGTCTACAGGGTAAAGGTTTACTGGTAATACTATACAACCCTCCGTGTGCGGGGACACATTCCCAGTATAAGATTGTCTTTTCTTGGTTTAGTTTAAACCTGTTTCCAAGCAACATAAGCTAAACTGAAAGAAGGCATTCTCTGACCAAATCAGAGTGTCTATACCAAATTATACTGGTATAATTATAAGTTTAAATTTACTCCTTATCTTATACCCAGATAACTTTCCTGTATAAACAAGCCTTAGATGGAGCCAAGTAGGCCTAAAATCATAATGCAGTTTCAATCTTGAATCTAATGGCAGTGGCAGTCTTGTGCATTACTTACAATTCACTCTGTCATTCTACAGCATTTTTACTTTTCTAATGTTTGTCACTTTCTCCGCTGCATACTTAATTGATGATTGCAATGGACTGTGAAATCCTAGATTAGAAGGCATAAGAGACAAGTATGATTTTAGTTGCATTTGCATGCACTGCACCAGATTTTTATAAAAGTTCTGCCTGGAGCCTCCACTTGCCGATTTTCATACTCAAACCCTTATCAATAATTGGGCTCTTGGTTTTATGTAAATACTCATTAAGCACTAGAACGAAGATACCTGACATATTTTCAGAAAAGTAGAGCATATATTTTATCTATTTTAAAATGCTAAGAGATGAAGCTCCATGTGCTCCAGTCTCTGATTTTCAACCAGTGCTCATTTCACATCTATGTTCTGTCTACGCAAGGCTTGTACAAACTGCCACTTATGTCGATACAACTTATGCCACTCAGAGATGTGAATAAGCCACCTCCCTAAGTAACATAAATTACACCGACCTAAGTGCTGCTGTGGACAGTGCTACGTCAGTGGGAGAAGCTCTCTTGCAGAAATGAAGTCATTATGCTGACGGGAGAGCACTCTCCCATCAGCACAGGGCTTTTTCACAAGAGGCACTACAGGGGTGCACCTGCACCAAAGCAGTGCTTTTACTGTAGTCTAGCCCATACTAAGTGCAGCATTATAGCACTTACCGCCACAGGAAAAAAAAACCCAGAAGTACTAGGCTGAAGAGAGCTGACTACCATGAGCAAGAAAGGAAGAAGCAGACAGAACAATGAAAGCCTAGGTAGAAGGCAGCAGCACAAATTCAGGGGACTGTTAAATAAACCTTTAAAATTATTTTTAAAGTGATATTTTATTGAAGTGGAAGTTTCACTTAAACTTGCACAATAGAATACTAGTTTTAAAATATTTTATAATTATATATTTCAAATGTCTTGCTCCTCACTTAGTTTTAAAAAAACCCCCACTAACCTACACATATATCCATTAATTCAAATCATGGTTAGACCATAATAATTCTTAACACAAATATTGAAAAGTGAGGAAATTCAAAGTCAAATTCCACAAACACCCTTACCTCATCCATAAAACCCTACCTCTGCACATGGCTCTGTAAGAAGTGTGGCTTCAGTCACACTTCTTTCCAGAGTATCTGCTTTAAAACAAAAACTAAACACAAGTGCAGTGTGTACTCCTACTCTGGTTATTATTACTCTAGTTATTACCACCACTAAGTGCTGTGATGGGGCAAACAGGCCCCACACTGGCAAGGAGAGACTTAATGAGGGTCTGTAGTACCAACTGGCCCTGATCCACTACACCTGGAAAAGATGTTAGGAATGGAAAGGGGAATTAAAATGAGGTGGCTCAGATCAGTTTGGGGATGACTAGGAAGGAAAGCAGAGCTCTACTCCTGTTGGTAAAGGAAGTCTGGTTTCAACCAAGAGTCAGAGAGAGCTTACCACATGGATGAACCTCCAAGCAAATATGACAGCCAGACCAGAAAGACTGACTAAAAGCACTGGCTTCATGAAGACAAATCCCAGGTAGGATAGGGTTCTGTCAAACACTTCCCAGATTCCCCTGGTTTTAAATTTGTAATAGTCCTTTGTTTTTGGACTGTAATACACTGGAAGTGGGTGCATTTATGACCTGCTTGAAGGGCAGAATCATGGGGAGAGGTAGACCACTGGAGGACAAGCCAGATGGGAGAGAGCTGCCAGGAGGCACTCTAGTGGCGAGTCCACTCTTTCCCAGTGAAGTTTAATTTTCATGCTTGGCTACTATTGTCTCAACCCTCTAAAGAGTAAGGTAACACCTAAAGTAAATATAGTAGTTTGTGAAAAGCCAGATTAACTGTTTTGGTCACCTGTAACCATGCACATAACATAGACAAAATGTGCAGTGGCAGAGAGCCTCCTGATACTCTTTTAACAACATACAGTATAACTTCAGGGTTTATGAGCTGACCTGTCAACCACACACCTCATTTGGAATCAGAAGTACACAATCAGGCAGCAGCAGAGACAAAAAGACCAAAACAAATTCAGTAGTTTCAGTACAGTATTGTGTTAAACATAAACTACTTACAAAAAAGAAAGTTTTAAAAAAGATTTGACAAGGTAAAGAAACTGTTTCTGTGCTTGTTTCATTTAGATGGTTAAAAGCACATTTTTCTTCTGCATAGAAAAGTTTCAAAGCTGTATTAAGTCAATGTTCAGTTGTAAACTTTTGAAAGAACAACCATAAAGTGTTCTTCAGTTCTGAAGAACCTCCATTCTTGAGGCATTTGTAACTCTGACATTTAAATGCCAACAAGTAAACCTCTGAAACACTAAGCAGCCCTAAAGCAGAGTGTCCAGCTTGAGGAAAAGATTTGTTCCTAGAAGAGAAGCTGTCATGCCAGGAAATCAGATTACCATGTCACAAAGGAGCTCCAGCAGTAGGGACAATCAAATCTCCACCAAATGTCTTTCCCTGCCTGCAGTAGGCAAATTCTGTCCTTCCCAACATAGTGCCCTTTGCCAACCCCACAGAATGGCAAGGGGAGGAGTTTAGGTACATCCCATAAAACATCAGGAAAAAAGATGCAGGGACCACCTCTAAAGAAGAGTTATTCAGGCTCTACTTGCATGGTTTTTCCAGACCATATATATATACCAGATATCTTGGTGTTTTTCCTGATCTGTGCACAAGGAACAGAATTCAAACCAACTCACTGTTAATATAAATTTGCAGTATACTCAAATCAGGTGAAACGCTCCATGTCAATTACCAGTCATGTGTCATTCAAAATAATTTTAGAAAGTACTTTGGTAAGACTGACCCTGTAAGTAAAAAATTCCAAAAATCAGCTGGCAGAACTTGGCATTAGGTTAGTCTTACGTAATGATCTAGATTTACTTAGTCCTGTCTCTGTGCAAGGGCATCTACTAGATAACCCTCTTCAAGTCCCCTCCAACCCTTCATTCCTATGATTCTGTATCTTGACTTTCTAATAAATTATGTTTAGTTTAATTTTAAATTATTCCTATACTGAAACCTCTTATGCAAGAAATGTTATTCTATAGCCTAACAGTTTCGCTATTAGAAAATAATGCCTGATATTCAGCCTAATTATCCTTTTTTAAAATTTCATCTTAATTACTTCTAGTTTTACCCACTCGCCAAAAAAGATCCCAAATGTAGTGTTCCCCCCTTTCCTGAAATTTAGACTAAAAATAATCCTTTTAAGAAACATACTCTCCCTTTCCCCCATGTTAGACAACATCAATACAAATGAACTCACTTTTCCTTTTTTTCTTGTTTGTGTGCTTCTCTTGTAAGCTGAGCAGCCTTTCTGCTATAAGGATGGATGACTTTTTTCTCTTGTCTTCCTCCTCTGCCCTTTGGAACCTTTGGCTGAAATGAAATGTAACAAGGATTAAAATGAGACACTTCAGTTCCATCATGAAGTGTCTCACAAGCTACTGCAACTAGAGTAAAACACAGCTCGGAGCAAAGCCAGAAGTACCTTATCAAAGAGATTCACTCAAGAAAGAGCTTGCATTAACACTTCAGAAGGTCCCAAACTTATAACAGGAGTTAGGTGGGTTGGTATAAGCTATATTCATGTCACTCCTTGTATTTATAATGAAATGCAGACTCCTGAGCTCACATTAAATCACAGCACACGCAATATGAAAATCAGGCAAAAGCTTTGACTGCTGAAGCAAGCATGCAATTATAACATACACCAACTCAAAACCAAAAAAAATTATAAAATTTGTTACAGGCTACACCTCTTCTACCAACAGAAAATACCTTTCTTTTTACAGAGCTCAGTGGTGAGGAAACTTTAAATTACCTGTCCTAACAAGGATGCAATTTCCATTATACCGTTGTTTAAACTTTGCCCAACTGAAGGCTCCACAGATCCTTGTCAGGAGCCGAACTAACTTGCAAAGAAGGAAACAGATTGCAGCTGCCACTCACAGAGACTACATGTCCCAAAATACAATGCTTCTTCTTGATGGAGTAGCAGAAATCCAATGGTCACTTCCACACGTGAATCTATATGTGTTCTAAAGAGAAAACCTCTTAAGAGTTAGGTTACAGGAAGGGCCTTTTTTAAAAATGGATGCACCACAAGCCTGCTGTCCACACCACCCTATTTCTCAATTGTATATTTGAAACAAGACACTTCTCAAGATACAGTTAGGAATACAGTTGTAAAAGTCTACCTAATACAAACCAGAATCAGGTTTCAGTTGTGGCTAGTTCTTGTCCCAGCAGCTCCCATTATTTTTTGCTACTGAAGTTTGAATGTTTCCCTCAGAAAATTAATGGAAAGACTACTAAGGAGTGTAACACTGGGGTGGGGAAGGTAAGAAAAAACTAGAGTAAGCTTGGTCATAATTGATCAGAAGTTTATTTCTGATTTTATTATTGCATAGATTGCTTCCTCTAGCACTTTTTTAAGAAGACACCGTGAGGCTCCACTAATTTAAAGAAGGCATTAATAGCAAAATGTTGTTGCTCATGTGATTTCATTCAAATTACATGCTAAACAGTAAGCAACAGCAACATGAACAAGGGACATTTTAAAAAAAATAAACACTCCATCCCATACACAGCAAGTAATTTTCCTCTTGAATCTTACAAAAACCACTGTGCCAAAATAACTTCCTCCTTCTGGCCAAAGAGCAAGTTATATTGTATTTTCTTTGGTTATTTGTATACATAAAGCACTTACAAATATACAGCAATATGAAAAATGTTTTATAACATCTCAGTAAATAAATATAAATAGAATGCTCTGTAGTTTCTGTTGTTGGTGGAATCACGGTTTGGACCAGGTAGCGTCTGTACTAATGAATTTCTGCATATTCATTCCAAGGCAACAAATCTGGTTTGAGCGCTTCAACACTATCTACTACTACACAAGTGACATTAGCATCAGGTGATCAACTACACACTTGCATGCTTCTGTTCTAAGGCACAGTGGTGGATAAAGGCCAATAGGATAAAATATAGGAGAAATTAAATGTTTAAAACCAGGAATTAGGCAGAACTCATGGTGCTGAACTCATTTTTTATATCTATTTACCAAAATGTGGTAAAATACAATTTGGTTTTCTGACTTTGAAGTGGAATTGCAATTTGATGGCCTTATTCTAGTTCACATCACAAAAATGTGATATAATTTGGCACAGCCTCCTAGCCACAAGACTGGAACAAAGTTTTTCAGTTTAGGACTAGATTCTAGGCAGAATAGGGGTGGGATGTCTAGAAAAACAAAAGTAATTGCTCTAGTTAAGTCAATACTAACTATCCTAGACTCATGAACATCCAGTTCAGAAACACTGAAAAAAGTGAAAATTCACTTTTGGCACAACTGTGAAACAGCAACACAGATACAAGCCAACTACTAGCTCAAAAGTTGAGCCAAAAGTGTCCAGAAAGATGGAGACGTTTCAGCTGATCAACACTGCAGAGAACACAAATTTAAAGCTTTCGCCATATATATCACTGTATATGGGTATCTTGACAACTAATTTATCCACAGAGGACAGCTCCCTGCAGATACTGCTTGAAATGGATTGATTCAGAACCAGTTTACATTTTATTGCCAACTAAATGTTACTACCACTAGTTAGTTTTTCATTCTTCAGTTAGTATGTGTCCCCTACACAGGGAAGACCTCTGGCTACAATCCAGTTTGACAGGTTCACTTAACTTGTTTGTTTATAGTCTATAGAACAGAATGATTTTCTGCCCTCTTGATTTGACACAAAAAAGGAAGACTCTGATTAACTAGCTGAGCATTTAACAGAACACTGATCCTATTCCAACTTGTGCACCAAGTTTCAGATTGCCTTTTCTGATGATGGAACAGCTTTCAAAAATGCCTTGCTAAAGAACCTGCAATGAATGTCAGGAAGAGTTATTAAAGTACACCTGCTGTACTATAACAGATTTTATTCAGAGCTAGAATTAACAAGTACTTGTATCTTTAAGTTAAAAAAAACCCAACTAAGTTTGCAAATTGGAATGTGTGTGTACTAGACAACATTGAACATGGACCATTGCAGTATTTTACTGCAGTAGTTTTCCTACTCCCACTTAGAACAGGAAAATCTAATCTACCTGGTGAATTTGCACATGCCAAACTGCAGATCTAACTTTGGGGACAGGGGTTGAGCCTATTTTCAATATTTGGCGTTAAAAGCTTGAGCACCTATGTCACAGGAATTCCCATAAACCAAGTAGATTATTCTACTCTGACGACTTAATCCATTTTTTCTGCTTATATAAGGCATGTAGAAAACTCACAAGACTAGAAAGACTTATACCTAAACTTTGCTCCCTTTTTTCTGTAATAGAAACACAGTTGCATATATACATTTTTAATTATTATTAAAGGAGTAACAGCTTATTAAGAGAACATAGTCCCAGGGCATACTACATTAGGACATAGATTTCCGTTCTCTGATAATGTGGTATGTTGAGGTAGAAGAGTATTTCTATGGATACCACTGGAATTATCTGTTACAAAACATGTGGACGGCACAGCTTTGTATATTAAACATGGGCAGACTTTGCAAGTTTGTATTTTTAATTCTGAGCAACAGACTGCCAAATCCATCTAAGCAACTTGGATATTTAGTTCCCATTAGAAATTGTTAGGGAGTGGATCTCCAAAGCCCCTATGTAACTTCAAAAATCTCATTGATTTTGAGATTCTCTCTCATAGTCTCCTTCATATTGAATAACACTATGCTTCCTTAAGGTATTTGAATACATTGGAAGTGGATCCCTTGAAAAGGAAACTGAATTTTATGATTTGCTAGTAACTTGTTATTTTGGTCTTTGCATATAGTCTTGCAAATTTCAGTAGGCAATTTTTAAGAATGGGCGTGCAGGGTAAGACAGGTGGAGCAATAAGGAGTAAGGAAGGACTGTTGTGACTTTTTTCCAGACATTTCAATGCTTGACTGATGCAAAAGTGCAGAATAATTGCAGGGGAAAGTAGATTGCTGCAGAGCTCTCAGGGGACAAATGAGAAATAGAGACAAGGAGCTTTCCAGACCCCCGCCAACTACCTGGAACGAGGCAATGCCCCGGCCACACCAGCGGCCTGAGGCTCTAGAACAGGGGTCAGCAACCTTTACTATGAAAAGAGCCATTTTCTGGAGCCGCAAAACATAGCTTACCGCGGCTCCGGAGCCGCGGGTTGCCGACCCCTGCTCTAGACGGAGGCACGGGGCCAGGGGCCCGGAAGGCGGGCGGTGGGACTGGACGGGCTCGGCGCCTGCCCCCGGGACGCTCCGCGCTCGCTCCCCGGCCGCGTGGCGCCTGGCAGCGGGGTTGCTGCGCCGCCAGGCGGGCAGGCTGCGGGGTGCCAGCCCCTTGTGCGCGTGGCTCCGCACGGGCGGGCTGGGCCCCCGCACCAGCAGAGACCAGGCCCCTCCCCTGGCTCCGTCTCACGGCGGCGAGCGACGCGGACCGTGAGCGCGCAGCCCCGGCGCGGGGGAGGAGACAGACGGAGCCGGTGTCTCTGGCACGGACCGAGCTGGGCCCGGCAGCGCGCGACGCCCGCCTCTCCCCCGCACTCACCATGGCGGGGCAGGCAGCGGCGCCCTGGAGACACGCGAGGTCGGGGATGGGCGACCGGAAGCGGGTGTCCGCCCCGTCGCGTAAAGAGCCCGGCTCGGTGCCCGCTCCCGAACGTCCCGTTCCGCCCGCCCCGCCGGGGGTGCCGTCCCTGCCCAGCAGCGCCGTGCGCCGTTGCCCGGCCGCGCGCGGTTCTCTCCTGGTGCCCGGGGGCGCCCTTCTGTCAGCCCGCGCGAGCCGGCCTGCGCGGACCTCTGAGCCTCTGGCTTGGGACCCTTCCGGGAAGCGGCCGCCTCGGCCGTTCCGGGACGTGCGTCCTCGCCCCCCCGCTGCTGGCGCGGGCCGGGGTAGCCAGGAGGCAGCGGGGCCCCCCGGCCGGCCCCTTCTACGGCTGCAAGCCGCGTGCGCGGACCCACGCCAAGAAGCGAACCCCCTAACTAGTCCCTCTGCAGAGGATAGCAAGCCACGGGCGCGGGTTTGCCAGCCCCGTTCCGGCCCCTCCAGATTCCAATTTTCCTAGAAAACAAACAAAAAAAAGGACAAGTTTTGTGAGGGCCACTGGGGGAAACAGGTACCCCGTGGCTGACCCCAAAACCGGAGCAGCAAACGATAATAAAATACTGGTAAAAGCACGGGTGTCTTTAATACTAGCAAACAGACCTAGGAAGTAATCAGTGCTTCCACACAGCAACACAGTTCAGTACCCCAGCGGCAGGCCGGTCAGCCAGACCTTAACCTCTTCTCATACTTCTCAGATCATTTCAGGCGGTGACCCACTTTTCTGTCTATCTGGGATTGACAGACTACTAATCTCCCTTCTCAACCCCAAAATAGCACTCACTGGGTTACAGACATCTTCATCAACCAGTGGATGGAGTAAAAGTGGAGTAAGAGCATAGACTTTAATTTCTCAAAGCCTTAATTTACCAATTTGTGATATGAGTTATGGGGATGATAATAATACCCATCTGGGTAAAGTGATTCAAACAAATAGTTTGAAAATGCTATTTAAGTGCGACTGTAAAATTCCTCAGTTATGTCAGAAGAACATCCTGATAGGTTACCTTGGCAACTGCATCCTGGTGGGTTACTTAGGCAACATTATGTCAGGACACCATTGGTTTATTCTGTCACAAAGATCACTTTCATCTCAGGAAGATACTATAGCTTCAGTATATAGATGACGTAACTCCTTACACAGCTTCTCTCAAGGAAACTATAGTAAAATATCTTGAACTAGTTCAGTGTCTAGTACAGTGTGAAAATATAGAAAGCATTTTTTTACAGGATGTATGTCCTAAAGATGCCATTCTTTCAATTACTAAAAGTTCACTTAAAAATTCTTTGTAGCTCCTCAGCTAGGGTAAATTAACATAGTGCCATTTAAGTCAATGGAGCTATGCTGGTTTATTATACCTGCTAGGGATTTGGCCTCCTTGGCCTCTATTGTGAATATCTTACATCTATCTGTATTATGCTCTACTCTCCATTCTTTTCCTATTTTGTGTTGGGGTTTTTTCCCTTCCACTTTACTCCCACAAACTGCCACCTGTCAAGATCAATTTAGGACATCTGAATACCTGGTCCTGCAACCCTTATAAGAAAAGTCCTTAATCACATGAGTTGCCCAATTGAAATCAGTGGAACTAGTTGGGCATGAGGACTACAAGGGTAATAGTATAATTTAGCCAATATGAACAATTATATTAGAAATAAAATAGAAAAAATATCTGGTTACTAGTAACTTCTCCCAGACATAACCTGCAGGGTCAGTGTTTGTCTGAGACAAAGAAAACATATAAAGATGCATATTTTTATAGGCATTGAAAGTGTATATTGGAATATTTTTGTTAGTTTTTTAAAAGAAAACAATAAGGAAAAGGAAAAAAGACTAATTTGCCTCATTATACACATTGTTTCCAGAAACTGCAGAAAAGCATTGAGTCACCTTTGGACTTCAACTTGGCAAGTTGCCTTTATTTCAACAATAACTAAATGTAGTTGTTCTGAAGAAAGGCAGAAATGAATTTTTAAATTTGTTTCTTGTGAAACAGAAATGTCGCAGTCTTATTAATACAAAGAATATTCCATACTGTTTCTTCAGAAGCAGTGAATCGATGGATGTGCTGAGCATCCAGTAGACCAGGGGCTGGGCACTCCAGGGAGGCGCTCTGCGGGCTGGACTGTGCCTATTGTTAACCAGCAGAGTGACAGCAGGGTCTGTGAGGCATAGACTGGCATGCTTGTGTTGCCGATGGGGTCGGGGAGCTGAAAAACACAACAAGCCACAGAGAAGGCCTCACACTAAGGGGAGGTGGTAGTGAGCTGCTTCACATCCCTGTGTAAGCCCAAGAAGCATCACAACAGTCATACAGCTGGATGCCAGCCATGCTGCAAAACAGAGCTGCCTGTGCTTTAACCATATGAAGAGCCTATTGCAACCCAATATGTTGTTTGCTATTTGTACAGTGTGCATGGAACCAAAGGGAACATAAGCCTCTCTCTCAGGACAGGGAGAAAAGAAGAGAGTAGACTTCTCTATGAAGCAAGAAGGCAATTTTCTATCCTTATCCACTGTATAAGAGAGAAACTCTCAATCCTTCCTTTCTGTTTTTCCTGTTCTTCCACCAACCATACTTTAGTGCAAAAGCAGGCCACTGAACCCGTTAGCCACTGAATCATTTAGCAGGCTTTTGGAATTTCCTTAGTCATAAGAGGCCTTTCATCACTTTGCCCATCCCACACATTGCTTGTAGGAAAGCAAATTTTCACAAGAAATACACATCGTCATGCACCAGAGACTAAAACCTAACACAACATCATTTCTGCTCTTCTGGAAGGAGCCTGCTACAGTGATGAGAAGTGTAGCCTCTTAGGCTGTTCTAAAACTAAATAATCGGAGATTTTTGCAATAAATACCGGAGGAGGGATGGTCTTGTGATTAAGGATCAGGAAAGTTTGAAAAGAACAAAAATGGAACAACTAAAACGAGTCAGGGTACCATTATGTTATCACTTTTATTCCATCTAGATTTTTAGGGTAATTGAAACAGGGTTGCTTAACCTCTTGTTTTAATAACATGCATCTTAGGCCACTTTGATGTTGGATAAAGATGGTTACAGATCCACCGAAGTCCCAATTCCTTGTGTAACCAAACCTGACATTGATCATTCTCTGCTGGAGTTTAGGTGTACAAAGAATGCCAAAGGGCTCCCAGAGATGAAATTGCACATGTTCCTCTCTTGAATTCAGGACACTTGTAAAAGTTGCAGTACAATGTAATATGGAAGAGATTTTTTTTTAACCAAATCACCCAAAAGAGCACTAATGTCAAAAAAGTTTTGTCACTGAAGCAGCAGAATAATCTCCTTCACCCTAGAACCTGGTCGGCCTGGTACCAGGACCTGGTAGACTGTTACCTGAAAACATGCCTAACATGGTGTGTTGTGATGACTTTTTAAAAAAATGTATATGTGCTACGTCAAACGGGAATCTGTAGTAAAGCATGATTAGTACTAAAGCAAACAAACAAACCTGAAACTATTGTTCTTTAGATATTATGTAGTTTGAAATTTCCCTATATGCTATTCAAGTGCTATCACGTATTGAGGATCAAAAAAGTGATTTAATTATCTTGTCAGCTACGGAGCTAAAATAAAAAATTATGCACAGCACATATCTAACAGGGGCCAAGGGAAAGATCCTAGTTTCACAGATGGATTGAAAAGTCTGTTGTAACTGAGGTATATTGTAACTGGGGGAACATCAAATACAGTACCTTTGCATCAGTTTCTTAGTATGAAGTGCAAAAAATCTGGGTAAATATGAAAACTTCCATCTTGAACAGTTGATCATGCTGGTTGTAGGCTGTGTTTTGCTTGTTTAAAAGCAAATAAACTCACACATCTGTCTCTGATATTCAGATCTGAGCTAAACGCAGGATTTAGATTGAACTACAGCAGGGTTGCTTGCCCCTTTGTGGTTCAGAGGTCTGGCCTTGCCCAACCTTGGTTACTGAAGAGGCACAACTGAGAGCGAGCAGCTGTTCCCCAGAAAGGAACAGCAAGCTGCAGTCAGAGCACTGAGCAGGTGAGACCAGCTTCTGCCTAAAAGACTCTAAAACCAGGGGGATTTGCTAGGAAGGACAGGGAGTAGCCTGTAGGCAAGAAGTAACTTGAGACACCAGAGGAGTTTAGAACTATGCCCAGCCTAAGACTGAGGGGAAGGCTTTTGCGTCACTTTTTAAGTTTAAGTGATTAAACCAGATCCTAGGAGAGTTGTCACTGCACTTGTAAAAGCTGCTTTTGGAGCTAATTTGAGGAACTGAGATGAAGGACTACTCTGCCTGAAGCCACAAAAGGGTGCCTGGGAGGAGACCACACGCTGACAGAACCAAATTTTATTTTTATTCAAGGTTCAAATATCACCTGAGACCTTTATCAAGTTAGGGTTTACTGGCAGTTTTTATAGCTACTGGAATATTTGTGTAACTCACTTAAAAATTAACATAGTCTGTAATCACTCTGGGGTGCACTAGCAGAAATGAAACAAACACTCAAAGTAGTGTCAGTCACATCTGGTATGTTTCAAAATCTGTCCATTGTGGGTTGCTAGACGAGTCCAGCATTAGAGAGCTAAAACATCATGTACTATATAAGTAATAATTACAAATTATAATGAGTAAGAGAATTTGGATTTAATAATAATGCAATGCAAAAACAATGTCATATTAATTATATGATTGCATGCCAGCTGAACTGAATCTAAAATTGCTATTATTTTGTGATTCAGTAAAAGTACATCTGTTCTACTGTATGTAGGAGAAGGGTAGACTTGAGCAATAAATACAAGTTTAAGCTGTTTCTTTTACTGTTTGAGTTGAATTTTAATTTTTAAAAACATCTTGGTAGGCAACGGGAAAAAGAAATCAGGGTCCATCTCCTTATGCAGTTATTTACACCTGTGCAATGTGTGCGTGAAATACTACCAGAGCAGAATTATAGCATTTCATATCCAGTGTGCACTTGTTCTATTTAGGTATACATGACTACAGACACAACTAGCCAGAAACAGGTTTACAGATGTATGTTTGTATCTGTCACTATCATTCATATGAAATACTAAGCACTTATTTATTATCATCTTAATCTGTAATATGATTATGTGTAACCTCACAACACTTCCATGTGTCAGCATTCTATATAAGGCTGAAAAGTGTGATTTCTTTTAACTATATCAAATCAGTTATCTATTCATTTGCATTGCAGCAGTTGCTAAAAACTCTAATCCAAGTCCCTACATTAAGGGATTTTTAAATATATGTGGGTTTTAACTTCCCTCTCTCTACAGTTGGCAACATCATCCCCTTCCTCTACAGTACATAAGACAAATCCGGCTGCATTGTAGTAGAGGCTCTCTTGTGAATGGGGGATGGCCAGGTAAGCCTGATAAGGACTGAAGATTTAGTTACTTTTATATTTGTTGGATTGGCTAAAGAATTCTGTGATCTGGAAAGGAGAAAAGAAATCATGACCTGGCTGGAGTGTTGAGTCACAAAGAGGTGGAGCACTGGTGTGACAGCTGGGGAGAGGGGGGAGAACTGCTACCTCATATCTGGCCACAAAGAGGTGCCCCAGCAGTGATTCCACCCTTCCACATGAAGAGTATACAACCTCCTGTGGTAACCTATTCTAGTACTTAATTGTCTTTATAGTTAGAAAGCTTTTCCTAATATCTAACCTAAATCTCCCTTGCTGCAGACTAAGAAGATTACTTCTTGTCCTATCTTCAATAGATCTGAAAACCAGTTGATCACTGCCTCCTTTATAACAGCCCTTCTCATGTTTGAAGACTTTGCAAGCAGGGGGGAATAAGGGACCTGATAAATCATCTTTTCTCAAGACTACAAATAACCAGTTTTTTAACCTTTCCTCGTTGGTCATGTTTTCTAAAGCATTTATCATTTCTGTTGCTTTCCGCTAGACTCTCTCCAGCTTGCCTGCAACTTTCTTAAAATGTGGTACCCAAAACTGGACACTGCTCCAGTTGGGGCCTCACCAAGTAGAGCAGGACAATTACCTCCTGCATCTTACATACAATACCCCTGTAATAAAAACTCAAAATACTAGCTTTTTTTCTGCAACTGCATTACATTGTTGGCTCATATTCAATTAATGATCCACTATAACCCCATATCCTTTCCTGCAGTTCTAATGCCTCATAGGGATGTAAAAATTAGTTTAATTAAAAATCCATTTAAACGTTCTAAAAATTAAATGGTTAAACACTGGGGGTGGGGGAGCCATGCTGGGCCCGGCTCCTCACTGACAAGTGAGAGCTGCCTAGCTGCAGTGCCCCCCTGATGTGGTAGTTGCGCAGCTCTCGCTCACGGGAGCTGAGCGGAGCCCAGCTGTGGCCACCCCCACACTGGGCTTTGCCCCTCCCCCGCTCGCAGGGAACCGAGCGTAGCTTTGGCTGCAGCCCCCGCTGCTCCTTACTTCCCCATCAACAAGAAGCATGGAGCCCAACTGCAGCTCCCCTGTTCCCCCAGTTTAAAGGGTAATCAGTTGTTTAAATGTTTTAAACAGCTGATTACCATTCAAATGGTTAACCTTTTACATCCCTACTCTTAAGCTGTTATTCCTCATTTTGTATTTGTCCACTTTGGTTTTTTTTTCCTTCTAAAGTGTAGGACTTTGCACTTTTCTTCATTGAATTTCATCTTGTTGATTTCTCCAATTTAACCAGGTCATTGTGAATTCCAATCTTGGCCTCCAAAGCACTTGCAACCCTTCCCAGCTTGGTGTCAGCTGCAAACTTAATAAGCACATTCCCCACTCAATTATCTGAGTAATTAATAAAAATGTTGAATTGTGGTGGACCCAGGACACACCCCTGTGGGACCCAGCTAAAGACAGCCTGTTTGACAGCAAACCACTGATAACTACTCTCTGAGTATGGTCTTTCAGCCAGTTTTTCACTAACTGTTTAGTAATTTAATCTAGACCACATTTCCCTAGTTTGCTTAAAGAATGTCATGTGGATTGTGTCAAACTTTACTAAAATCAAGATATATCACATTTTATAATTCAGAGAGGATTAAAGGTGCAGTAGAAGACATCCTTAGTTTATTTATTCCTCTATCCTGGAGTATGAAACTAACACAAGGTCAAAACAATTAACAGTTCTGGGATATGTGTGATACAATAATACCAGGGAGAGAACAGTTAGTTATCAGACATAGCACTTACAGGATCTGTCTTAGTTTGGAATATAACAGTAAAAGTTGTGATGAAGAAAATGTGTGGGGCATGCTGCTTACAATCTCGATGTGCTAATAAATATAAGCAGTATAGTTATAGTGCCGTTAAGTTAGTTTTCACAATCACTTGAACAATAGCTTTAGAGCTAACCTAATTGACAAGTAGAACTTGGCACCATATCTGCTTTTACAGTACTTAGGGTAGCCAGATGTCCCGATTTTATAGGGAGAGTCCTGATTATTCGGGGCTTTTTCTTAGGTCTGGTCTACACTAGAGAGTTTTGTCAACAAGTCAGTTTTTGTTGACAGAACAGTGCTGGTGTACACACTGCAGTCACCCCCCTGCCAACAAAACTGCCCTGTTTTTTTGACAAAATAAAACCACTTCAATGAGAAGTGTAGGGCTTCTGTTGGCGTAGGTAGAGCAACACAGTGTCAGTGTTGTAGACCCTGCATCCCCTTACAGCAGTGAAGGGGCTGTCATTCTTGTCAATTTCACTGCTCCAAAACCGGGGCGGCTGGTTCCTGGCTGAGAGCAGGGCAAGAAGCCCCAGCTGCTACAAGCTCTGATGACTGATCCCCAGCTCCTGGCTCCACACTGGGATGTGGGATGCTGCAGCCTGGCTCCCAGCTCCGAGTCGGGACACAGGCTGCCACCAGACTCCCACCTGGGACCTGGGAAGGGAGAAGTCCCTGTGTGCCTGCCTCCAGCTCCTGACTGGGACCTGAAATATTAGGGACACAGCCCACAGAGAGCCCAGGAGCCTGTGGGCTCCTGGCAGGGAGCTGAGAGATGGGTGTTGTGTATTTTGTGTCTTGCCTTATTGCCTACGTTGCCATAGCAACAGAGCATAGCTTGTTGCCATAGCAATATATTTAGACTATTAGGGGATAGCTCAGCCACTCCTGGGTTTTAGTGTAGTTCAATAAAGACTTTTCATGGGTTTACATCTCTCTGCGTTCAGTGCTGATTTCTTTCTGAATACTAGTACTTTCCAAGGATTTAGCATAACAAAAGTGACGACAGGATGGGATTGACCTGTGCTGCACTGGCAAAAAAGTAAAAGTCAGTGTAAGAAATTGTTTTTTGCTGTTTTGGGGGCTGGGCTTTTTACATTGAGGATTCAAACTGAAACTTAAACTGGCTCTGCTTTGTTTTGAGGGAAGTGAAACAGACAGACTGGGAATGGGGAAGAAACAAAAGCGGTGCTAGTGAATGGAAATCACCAGCAATTGTGTGTGAACGATCTCAACACACATGAATAAAAGACAAGAGAAGGGGGAAGGGGGAGAGGAGGGGCAGCAATGGCTACACTTACGGGGCCTCTGGGACCTTTTGATGAGACTCTCCAGGAATAGAATTCATATACTAAGCATTTTCAGCTTTTTGTTACTGCAAATGAAAGTACAGATGCAAAGAAGGTGCTCATTTTCTTAAGTGTTTTAGGAGCTAAAACCTATACTTTATTGTGCAGTTTAGTACACCATGATAAGCCAGATACAAAATCTTACAGTGACTGTGAAAATCCTGGAGGCACATTTTTCTCCAAAACCACTGGTAATTGCAGAGAGATTTAGGTTCCACAAAAGGAATCAAGAAGAAGGTGAAACAATTGTGCAATGTATAGCAGCTCTGAATAAGCTTGCTGAGCACTGTGAATTTAATGATGTGTTAAATGACACCCTACATAGTAGGTTAGTGTGTGGTCTGCACAATGAAGCAATACAGAAGTGCCTATTGACAGAAGCCCAGCTCACCTGACAGAAGGCCATTGAAATTACAATCTTTATGGAGCTGGCCGCAAAGGAAGCCCTACAGCTCAGTGTATCGACCAGAGTGCATAAGATGTCACAAGAACCTACCAGCAAGACAGGTGAGCTAGGAATGTTACTGCATTGGAATGCAGATGTAAAGACCAAGGCTTGGTCCACACTTACCTTCCGGATTTGGTGGCAGTCGACAGGAGATATGCAAGTGACATAAATCACTTGTGTATCTCCCGTCGACTTTGCTGCGTCTGTTCCAGGTGCCATCCACACTGCACTGTACCGTTGGGAACAGCATTCCTATGCCACTTACCAGGGCAGTTTTCCTACGTCGATTTCTGTATTGACTGAGCGGGTCTACACAAACCGCTCACTATAGACCCAGCCCTAGTGTCTCAACAGTGTGGCAAAAAGGGACACATTGAGTGTGCCTGCAAACCAAAGAAAGAGGAGTCAAACAGAAGAGACAAACTGGAGAAAAAGAAGCCTGCTGCCTGGTGGACTAAAAAGGAAAATCTCCACGTGGTAGAGCAGACTCAAGATGATCAAAGTGACAGCTAGTCAGAAGAAGAAGTACCACTCCATGTCTTGTCCATGGCAGTTGGCTCACATGAATACTGGGTAACCCCACTGTTGGAAGGTAAACTTGTACTCATGGAACTAGATACCAGCATGGCAGTTTCGCTGCTCTCAGACATTGTGTACAAAGAGACACAAAAGCATCTCCCGCTTAAGCCGACAAAAACTTATGAGCTTTGATGGCACATTATATTTTGGGAATGAAGGACTTCACAGTGTTCATTTAATTTAGTAAGATGAAGGTGCAGTACAGTTTTCTTCATAACAGAGTAAATTGTGCCTGATAAATAATTCATTGACATATTCCTAGATGTTGTTCACCAGTAAACTGTAATAAGAATGGAAGCTGAAGGAATATTTTCCTGACAGATTAACTGCCTCATCCAACATTTTATACTAAAATAATTTCAGATTTCTCCATGGAACAAGGGAAAAACTGCAATGGGTCAGCTTTGCATCACAACACATTTTGTATAATTTAAACGTGATTGATCCAGTAGATAATTCTTTCATCCTTTCTGCTCTGGGTGTATGTTTTGGAGGTTTTCTTGGCATGTTTTAAATCCCGTTCCCTTCTCTATGGAGCAGCTATCCGATTTACAGCAGTTGCACCTCTGTTTTATACATAGGTGCATGTATACTGCATATATAATATACAGTATACGTTCTCATTTTAAATAATCAGTCTGAGAACTACATTTTGCTAGAGATTTCTGGATCCAAGCTTCCTTGTTTGATCCAAGATTTACTTCATCAGCTGCTTGCATGTGATTGTGAAGCCAGCTAAAACTAATACCACTGATAACTTTTGTTTTTGATGAGTCTCAGTCACAATAGACAGATTGAGGCATTCTTGACTGCAGCAATAACTGTGTACAAGATCACAAAAGATGACTGTGACCTGTCCGTGCCCAGGGTAGCCCACTGATAATGCCAGGGTCAGGGCAGGCTCTAAAAGGACAGAAAATTCTCCCAGCACTGGTGGGTGACATTGAAGTCAGACCTTCCAGCCAGCCCCAAACAGTGCTTCTGATTCCCCCACACTGGTTATCAAGAAGCCACTGTGCAAATACACACAGCCCCCTTTACTGCATTTCAGTCTCTGGTTCCTAATCTGCCACTAGGTCCAGTAAAGAGACCAGTCATTTAAACTCTATGCTCTTTACTCAAAAGATTCCCTCTGATCCCAAAGGACCAGCCACAGTATCAGTTCACTATAAGTTTGGATCTTACCCAAAATACCACGCTGCCAGCCAATCCTTTAGTAACTAAAACTAAAGGTTTATTATAAAAAGAAAAACAAACAATAAGAGAAGTGTTAAAGGATTAAAGCAATCGGATACATACAAATGATTTGAAAGTCCATATACATCAGGTTTTTGAAAGAATTGTGGAGTTGCAGGCTTGTATAGTCCCTCTGATATACATCCAGTACCTGGATGGGTCTAAGTCCTTCAGTTCAGTTGCAAAGTGTGTTGATCCAGAGGTGTGTCCGCAGATGGACAGGAACAAAGACAAAATGGTGTCTGTGGTTTGATCTTATATACCCTCTGCCTCTGGCCATGAGGCTTGTGGAACTTTACAGGAACCCAAATGGAGTCCAGAGTCACATGGGCCAATCCTGGTAACTGTTCAGGTATGCCTTTAGTTCCTTCCTGGGCCTTTGGCTTCTGTAAAGGTCTTGATGGGCCATTAAGCAGGCTATTGTCCTGCAGCCCCTCTGTCTGGGGTGTGTCTTCTACAGCACAGTTTGAAATACAGGTATATTAAAGATCTCCATAACTTTCCTCACACATATTACACATGAGCACAAATATTAGCATCTTATTCAGCGTATTATAACCTTTCTAACAGTACCTGACATGGCATGTCTTACATGAATCATGATGATTTTGACATATTAATGTCAAATTACACAAGGTCCTGTCCGCGCGCTCAATCCAGTCCGCATGACAATAACAACCTAGACAGTTGAAGGATCAGCTCTTCAGGTGGTTTAAATCAATGTAGCACTCTAACTTCAATGTAGCTAAATCAAGTTATACTATCTGGCACATGATGCTTACTCTTCCATTTCACTAGATATTAATCTTTAGAACTTAGGACACTTTTACTTGTTTGAATTTGACCCACAGGCTCAAATATTAGATTTTAAAAAGAACTGGAGATGTTTCATTTCCAATGCTTGTAGTTATGCAATGCTTGTAGTTATGCAATCAAATCAAAGCATCAACTCATGCAGAAGGCTAGTGACTAGTGAAGGATAGTGGACATGATACCAGTGGTCCAATCTTGTAAGGCAAATCCTATTTGTATGTTCCATTCATTTGTTGATTTTTCTCAGACTTCCCTCCTCAGAACCTCTATTGTGCCAGACATTATCTGCTCCAAAGAGCTGCCAACCTGCAAAAAAAAAAAAAAAAAAAAAAAAAAGTAGGTCAGTATTTATATCTTTTTGAAAAAGCAGCACTATTTGTAAATACCAGAGAGTTGTCTTGGCTCCAGTCTGGACCAAATATTGCACAGTATAAACAGAGCACAAAAAGCACTAAAATGTGGTATAAACAAGTTGTATTCCAGCCCCAACAATTCAGGAGCAGTTTACAGCCAGTGTGTAAAGGAAGAAGGAGGGAACTACTATTGCTGTGAGAGATGCTAGAATTGACTGCTTTGGGACTGACATGCTCATGCTCACACACTATATACAGAATTCTTGACTTCGGTTGAATTTGAAAGGTTTACACCATCTGAGGATCTAGTTCTATCTATATATGATGACCTTTCCTCAAGTCAAATCTCCAGACATCTCGTCAAAACTGCAGCCATCTAACAATTTTTGTAATTGTCTACTATCTTCCCCCCCTCTCTGGTAATGAGGTGACCAGATTGGAAAACAGTATTGCATTGGCATTTCTTTCTTGGGGGAGGGTGGGGGGGCAGGAATTGCCTTGTGAAAAGAAGATAAACAGAATGAAAATGTCTAAGCATTTCAGCTTCCAGAACCTGTAACTTCCAGTGTCTGAACTGTTTCACCCTCCAGTGTGTCACAAACCAAAGCCTGCTAAGTTTAGCCAAAGTAGATGTTATTTTAGTCCTCCCCCTGAGCACCCATGCAAAGGGAAGGGGAAACAGAGCTGGAGTTAACCCCTTATTCACTGGGACCAGATCTTGCCCCTGCACAGGGCCCCAGAATCAATGGAGGGATCAAGGGTGTTACCTCCCCATATAGAATGCAGAGGCGAAGAGTAGAACCATTCATCCATCTTCAGGGATCAGGGCAGTGTCAGGAAGACAAAGAGGACACACAAAAAAAACAAACAAACCCCAAACCACCAGGAAGCCACAGACTCCATAACCGCATGACAAAACCAAACACCGTTAGTAATATGATTATTAACAGACTGCATTTGCACATCACACTTCAGGTGGCTCTTTTCTTCCTAAAGGATGCCAAACAACTTTACAAATTTAAAATCATAAATATTGAAAAGATTGATTTTAAAGAGGGAGAGCCTGCTTAATATGTAATTACTCTACAGGCAGATAATCTTCTGGGTGCATAGTATAAATTTGTTTCCATTTATATATACTGTAAAAAAAAACCATGCAGCTAGATCCTTCTGGCTGCATAACCCATGTTTAAAATGTAATGGAGAAAACCAGAATAGTTATTTTCTCTTGGCTGGGTTCCAGAGACCACTTGATTGTGAACAATTATTTTACAGGCTTTAATTTTTTTTTTCAATACCAGCATGTGGTAAAGTAAACCCTAATAGACAGGCTATCTAAAACAACTGGCTACAGAAGATAGTATTAGAGGCCTGAGGAGATCTGAACAATGTCTTTTCTGGACAATGGGAAAAAAAACGGTTTGAATCATAGACTTTGAGATTGAGAAGACCTAATAAATCATGCAGAGCAGGACAGGACCAGGTCCAACAATGCTTTGATGGTTTTGTCAGTTCTTATTTAAATCACTCAGTTGACAGTCTTGCACCACTTTTCTCAGTCAATCTTCCAATGTCTAAAATGTCACTGATTTCATAGCCTCTGTCTCAATGTGAAAGAGAGAATGAGTAGGCCTACATGATTCAGTAAACATAATTTCAGTGTCCTTGTTGTTTTTTTGAGCTTAGCATTGACACAAAACAGAGGAAGACATGGTACCTGCCTTGTAAAATTTAGAGTGTAAATGGAGTTAACAGCCACAATCTTCTCTGGATGATGCAAGGAAGGTTGTTATGATTTTTTAAAATCTATGCATAATAGCACTTAGGTATATCAACATTAGTGGAAGATATATATTTTAAGGCTGAATTTCAAGGAAAAGAGTGGTTGCCTTGTGAACTGAAGGTGGGAGGGAGAGCCATGTCTGAGGGAAGAATGGAAGAAAGCTGAACATGGTTTCTCAAAATAGGGTTTTTAGGATAGCTCTGTGAAGAAAGTTAGTAGCATTGCTTTCTACTTTTGACTGTACATTTTCTTGTTACAGTCTGCAAGCCCTGATTTACACAAACTCCTTAAAGCTGCCATGTGCTTTTTATAATGCCACAAGAAAGGTAGA
Organism: Mesoclemmys tuberculata; assembly: GCA_007922155.1. NCBI lineage: Eukaryota > Metazoa > Chordata > Testudines > Chelidae > Mesoclemmys > Mesoclemmys tuberculata. Next base: position 22,855,262 of record ML675624.1, on the reverse strand, counting down.
GGCTTCTTTTTTATAGCTATAAAAATATTTTCTGAATTACACAATGATGGGAATGAATTAGTGTTTGCCACAGTAGAAGGGATTTTAAATTGCACTCAAAGGCCAAACCCTTCAGCTCTTCATTTTCTCATGCAATATTTCCACTGAAATCTGCAGGATTCTGCCCCAAATTGATCTTTTATATTCTTGGTACTAGAGTGGCAACATAGGGTATGTAATCACTGACGGCAGCAAATTCACCGCCATCAGATCAATCTATCTGGATTGATTGAGCAGCAAAGACCTGCTCAATCGATCCAGAAGTTGATTCAATTAAACCACCCAAAGGTGTTGTGCTGTGTCGACAGGAATGCATTTCCCATCGGCACAGTCCAATGGAGATGGCACGCTAAAGACAAGTTAGGAAGTTGATGGAGTTACGCAAGAGAGAAAGCATGGTAACAAAAAGCCTCTAAGCATGCCTTAAAAGTTTAGGGACCAGATTCTCAGCTGGTCTAACTTAGCATACATCTGCTGAAGTTGTAGTACAATGTCGTTTTTAGGAAAATGCTGTCATTGAAATCAATGGGGCCATTCTGGCCTTTTTTATCCCCTGGTACTACAACATCCACAGGAGACACAATTCTAGTGCTTCAGCTAAAGGCCTGCTGTCTTGTTAATTAAATACTTCCACGTAGAACTGTATGTAAATAACTGTTTGCATTTTTCCAGTAATACAAATTGGCTCATTTGCTACAAAAAAGTAGACAGCACTTCCTAAAGGAAGTAACTATAGTACAATAGACCTAGCTCTTCTACCTCCTACTACTCCAAGTATAGAAAGGAAAAATATTGAAACAAAGGAGGAGAAACAAGTTAAACAACAGAGATGACAGCACAAAAAGTATTTGCATGTCTAGAAAACTATTTCAATGAGGAATCATACTGCACTTAGTTATTTTCTGCTGTGTAAGTAAGAGCATTGCATTAAATGGTATCATCTGGGATTTCTGAACACATTCACTTATTGGGTAGAATGTCACTGCTAATAGCTCCATTTTCACTAGCTAGTATTTCTGTATGTGAAACATTCACCACATACAGTCCATTGTAAAGCACCAAACCTCATTCCCTTCTTTTGTCATTCTAGAGAAACTTTGTATTTATCCATTCCCTAGCATCATTAGAAACCTGCTCAAGGATAGGCTTATTTTAGTGAACACATTGCAGGGGGATGTGAACTGCTTTTTTAAAATGTCTGTTAAGACTGTCTAGCAACAATACTTATGTTTAAAAAAAGGTTGCAAAAGGTCAAATTAATTCTTGGATGTAAGCTGTCATAATGCCCCTTATATCAACACACAGGTTTACAGCAGGTTTGTAGTTATCCCTGTCTTTGAGGCCATATTTATCCCAAACTACCTCATACCCAGGCTCTATTCCATGACTCACACAGCTTCCTTCCACCTGAAAACTGTGAGATGTACTATAGCAAATGGTGCCAGTGAGCATTTGCATGGGATTTCAAAGATTTAGCCATAGGAGATGGTGGCCAAAAATAGAAATAAAAATTACTTCTATATTAGAGCTGTATGAAATGTTTGCAATGCAACCTATAGTGTATGGACATAGAGTAGTATCTCTCTTAATAGTCTGTGAACCCTCCAGTATGTAGCCTATAGGATGGTTTAGGGTTTAAGAATTAAGTAGAAATTAGGTTTGGGGTTTAATTTAGCCTGAGTGTAGAGGAGTACAGGAAACTGAAGTTGCTAGTGTGAGAAAGTTAGAGATAAATAGGAGAGCATGTGTAAAGGGAAAGGAAGAGTTAGCAAGGACATAACTCACTCGTATTACCAGTTTGTTTATAAATAGTTTATGCAAGGTTTTAACCAGCAATTCTGAGATTTGTGAGTTTTATTAAAATGTTGTCTATTGATGGTATGAGAAGGACATTGGTACTGATGTTAATTTAAATGATGGGGAGTGTCAAAAGCCATTAAGAAGGTGACAGGCATATAATTATGGTAAAGGACAGTTTAATGTTAATTAGAATTACAAAGGAGTAGTTTTGCTAAATTGTGGGGGGGCTCCAGTTCACACCAAAGGTACCATTAGGTTCCAGGTTTATAAGGCTGTACTTCACTTTGTTAGTAGACTGATCACTCTTTGATGTGCTATTTCATCTCTGAGTGTGAGTATAATTGTAGTCTTGTGTTTGCTTTATTTTCCTTTTTAAATAAAGTTTGGTTGTATCATTCGCAATGTTGCCTAGAGGTTCTCTACTAAGTAAATTTTCTGTAACTGATCTAGTGTCTCAAACCTGAGAACTAAGTTGGGTTTTATTGCACCCTTATCTTTAAAAAAATTATACTACAAATTGGAAACATTTCAACATAAGGCGGAACTTGCAATGCAGGGCCCAAGCATAATCTTTTCGGGCCCAGTACAAACTTGTGACATGGCCCCTCTCCCACATACATACCCATGGGAGTTGTAGCCTGGGCTGGGCCCCCAGAGCATCTGGGCCCCAGCAAAGTGTACCCTTTCTCTCCCCCTTCCCCCCATGTGGGGGCCCTGTAGCCATGTTGTGTGTTTGGGAAGTTGCCAGAATGTAATCAGAGTAGCAGTGTTAGTGTATGTGTAGCTAGATCTTGCAGTATTCAGTAAATATAACTATCTGAATCCCATTGTGGCTCCTTCATATCCTCTTTGCATAAAGAGGAAAAAACACAGTCAACCCAAAGAAAACTTGCTCTTTTCCTTTTTTCTGCCAATCCTAATTTTCAATTAGGTACATATTTGAAAGGCTTGCTAAATTTTTGTAATCCTGGGCCCTGTTTTTGGCAAGACTCATTGAAGCTTCTTACATCTAATTCATGTGTTACATATGAAACTAATTAAAACTTGGCTATAATGTTCAAAGTCCGAACCTAAAGATAGTGGGTGTGAACTCGCATGTGCTGATATGCAGAATATATTCAGACATCTGTGAAGCAAAAAGGGATGAGTTGTATAGTAATCATTTGTCTTCCAGAAAACTCAAAGTACTTCACAAAGATGAGCATCATTCTTCCTTGGGGAAACTGTGGGACAGGAGTTAAGTGAAGCACCCAAGGCCACAAAGGATTACATGCCATGGCTGGAAATAAAGCCCAGAGCTCTTGAGGCTCAGTCCCATGCTCTAGCCATTGGACTACACTGCATTCCTGCACACTGCAAACCATGCACGGTGGTAATCTATGGCTATTCTGAACCCCATTCACTTGTTTCCATGGCCAGGAGTGTTGCGGAGACCTTTGGGGACAAGCGGAAGGAATGTTTCCTATCACCCATCAGTGACCTCTGTCCAATAACCAAATTGTGTTGCTTAAAGGGTTATGACTGTGATGTCAGGCCCGGTAAGAATAAAGTGTGAAAGCAAAGGGGAATTTGGAAGTGACAAATAGGAAGTCCTAGCACAGGATTGCATAGCAGCATCTGGTCAAAGTATTGTAAGCATCCTACTTTCTCTTATGTGGCCAAGTCCTAGCTTTTTGTTTGTTCTGCAACTTCCTGATGACCTGGTAGTGTATGAATGATAGATGTCTGGTACCACCACTGCAGCAAATATGATGCTTATCCTGCATCTTGGCAGAGGTTTAGACCAGATGACCTTTGTGGTCCCTTCTAACCCTTTGGTTCTATTGTTCTAAAATGAATTTAATATTTCATTGCTTAGGGAAATCTGCTTACTCTTGAAATAACCAGTCTGCTTTTCTAGACTAGTAATACGACCACGTTTACCAAGACATTTGCCCAAACCCAATGTTTGCATTTGAATGCTGCTGAACTTTGAGCATGTATTTACCTTGTGCGTAATGATTGTGCAATACTCTTTATGTCTCTCCAGCATTACTCCTCGGGCAGTTTGAGAGTCCTGATAAATAAGTCAGACTTGTATGATCAAAGTTCCATTGTGCCTGAGATGTATGAAGCCCAATATCTGTTCACATTCACTTTTTCAATTTGTTTTATTAAATATTGAATTTGTTATGTGCTGGGTGTGGTTGGATGTACATCTGTTTGAATCTTTCCTATTTATCTCTGATAGCTGAGGTCAGGTGCTTTGACTCATTCAACCCTACAGTAGACTGTCAGACAGCTACTTCTGCCTAAGAGGCATCTGGAAATGAGATTTAGACAATATTTTACTTGTATAAGTGGATAAGCAAGAACAGATCAATTCATCACTGTCTAAGATCAGTAGGAATGAGAAGAAACAGTTCTCCCCTTCCTGATTTTAATTTTTTTTTCTTTAATTTCCCAAAGGAAACTGGAAGGAGCTCAAAAGGGCCTGTGACATACTGTAGTCTCAATTAGTTTCTACTGAATCAGTACCAGACCAAGAAGAAACATCCTCCTAATAGGATGTAGTGAAATAATCTGGAACCAAAATTAATTTGACATACTTTAGCCTAACATCTTTCTTTACTAATGATTGAATGTTATCTCATTATGTCCTCCTGAATAATTTTCAGTTTTAATCATCTATGCTTTTTCTTCCTTAGTTTTTTGTTGCTAATGTAGCAAATACACTACCTATTATATAGTAAATAGAAACAAGTAGACTGTGTTAGGACATTTATTGTGCAATAAATTGATATGCATGCTTACCATGTTTCTCTTAGAATCAGAACTGTTGAACTGAATTGTGTCAAATCAACTATTGTGGATTTTCCTTAAGTTGTGGTGGGGGTATACAAATCCTATGCTAGGCAAGGAGAAACTAGAGCAAGTGTGGGTTCAGACAGCCCTGCCACAGATGTGAGGCATGGTAATCTTGGGGGAGGAGTCTGAGAAGGGAGAAGTTCCATTCAGAAGCCTGAGAAAGTACTTATTTTTAGCTCCCTGAAAGAAACACAGAAGAGAACCAAGTTACTTCAGATGCTCTGTGAGCACAAAGCAGTAGGATAGAGAAGCTGGTCCCATTCTTTATTTCTGTTAATTTAGTTTCCCTACTTTGTTATCTTGAGAACTGGGACTAGTGGCTTGATCCTGGGGCAGACCCTCACTGAAAATAAGCCTCTTGAGGTAAAGGTTACCAAACATAGGAAGTAGCTCTTGGAAGATGCAAGAGGTCTGACAAGATAACCCTTAACCATTTACTACAAGGTTCCCTGGGCCAGAACCCACAGTAAAGGGAGGGACTGGGTTCTTTTGCAGCTTCAATGGGAAGATAAGCAGCAAACTCCCACACAGCAAGGGCCAGAAGAACTTTTGGGCCTAGACCAAGGCTGTTGATCTGCTGGGTGGTCCTGGCAATAATGGCAGAAAACCCTGGCTTGCCCTGAAAGTGGTGAGTCAAAAGATGACCTGGCTGGAGGGCTGAGGCACAAGGCAAGGGGGGACCACCAGCAAACCTGGTTGGCAAGGACAGAGGAAAAAATGCTGCATGTAACTACAAAGCAGTGTGTTGGCTGGTAAGTCACTTTGCCACAATAAAGGTATATCTACGCTTTGAGCATGATTCACAGCTCAAGTGGACATATCCATGCTCCAACTGAGCTAACACACAATGTACTGTAGCCATGGCAGCATGACTGGTGGGCTGGGCTAGCCACCCTGAATATGTGTCTAGGGTCTTGAATGGGCCTGTATTTGGAGCAGCTAGCCCTTTCCACTGCTTGTACGGCCTTGGCTACACTGTATCTTGAGTGTGGTGGCTTGATTAGAGTTTGAGTCGGTGAGTCCCCTCCAGCTAGGAATCATATCCTCAGCTCAAAGTGTGCACATAACCTAAGTGGTTATGACTAACCTGTGATTTGTCTGAGGAAAAGGGATTTTAATCCCATCCCATATTGCTGCATGAATTTCCAAAAGACCATGAAGTGTAGCATAGTGAAAACATTAAATCCAAGGCGGCCACAGCCTTATTATGGTAATCTTATCTCCATTTTCAACCAGTCAGCTTTATTCTAAAACCAATCACATGGAATTATTACAAATGTTTCCTTGTGTACTATTAGTCTCTAGTCCGGTATTCCAAAAATGCTGCCTAGTAAATACAAATAATGATGATCATTGGCGGTTTGTAGAAATTGAGTTTTATCACATAATCAAACAGTGAGCAGTATATATGCAAATGCAATTGGGTAGATAATTATTTATATATAAAAATACCCGGATTACCTAGTCTCTACTGGTCTAGGTTCAAGTTTCAATTAATGTTCCAGTAATCGTTGTGCATTCTGAACATAAGGAAAATATTACTTAATGTTGCATGATCTTGTCTACTAGTACTCTTTATTTAAGAACTGGATTTGTATGTTTAAAGGAATCTGCAAATAGAGCCAAAGAAATTGTTAATTCACAACACAAAGTCAGATGTTACATACCAAGAAGGAAACATCATCAGTTATATAGCATTGCAATAGTACAGCATTTATATAGATTAGAATAATCAATCAGAAAATATTATTTTGTTTTAGTTCTCTCTCTATTTTAATCATCCACACATTGCTACACAAACAAGTGTAGCAATTATATAGCCTGGCACATGACAAGTCAAGAGATTCATTTCAACTATGAAGAATCAGTAATTATTTTTAGATTCTTTAAAAAGTAAAAATAACAAATAGAAATGTCATTTACTTTATTCTAGTTAGAAAAGGAAAGGTACCTGACAATACTTTTCAATTGTATCCAGCCAAAATAATCATAAACCAGAGAGATACTTTATAATCAACTTGCCTGTGAGGTAAACTATTGCTGTTTTTGTATTTTCTCCATATTTAGAATAAAACATGAACAAATTATGTGGCTGGCTCCTGCATGTTTTCTCTACTGAATAAGCCTTACTGAAGAGGTTTGCATACTCCCCTACTAACTTGTTACTTTGTCCATTGAAACTTGCAAAAATACATACAACAAGGATTTTTTTGAAAACCATAACTTTGACACCTTTTTCCTCCCCCCTCCTCCCACCCCCCCCAAAAAAATCTACCCATGCATGAGTGATGACATTATGGAGAACTGGTTTCTTGGGGCTTTTTTTAGTTTAGTTTTGTGTGTGTGTGTGTGTAAAGGGAATGGATTGAAAATTAGTTTTATAATGCTAAAGCTGCCTCATAGATAATTAATATTATCACTATTCAGTCATTTTAAATAATAATCCTGCTCATCAGCAACTAATACCACCAGTTCTTCCAACAGATGAATTAAGTAGTGGTCCCCTAAGGAAGAAACATGATAAGCCAGTGTAAGAAAGACTAATTGATTCCACTAAAACTATCCTGCCATAAAGGATTATATAATCATTCTGAATTAGGAACTGAAATTAAGTGCAAAATTAGCAAATACCTTTCCCTTTCCCTCTGCAGCGTTGTGAATAAAATATTCATCTGTGGCAGCATGGAGTGGGCAAGCATCAGCCCCAGCTAAAGCAGAGCCCATATGGGGGGGCCAGAGCCCACCAGAGCATTTTTCTTTTGGTGAATGTGGTGCTGCTATTTTGACTTTTGCACACACACACATCTTCTCCCTACTCCCATATACAGCTCATGCCAATGAGGCTCTACTGGCATGACAAGGGAGACTAGTTTGGGGCAGCCCATAAAGGTCTTTTCTCCTCACCTGTGCCCGTACACATACAACTGGAACATGCACAGTAGCCCACTCTTACAGACTCACACACAATTTCTATACCCCCAACAAGTATACATATGCATGACACCCACACACATTCATACACTTCTCACATATGCACACACTTACACATGCCTCTCAAATGTACATAACCCTTCTCCATGTGCACACACTTAAATTCTCACACACTTCCTCTAGCTCCCCTCAGGTATGCACACTTCTCACAAAGACAACTACTTCTCCCTCATGCACCCTCACACACTCATGCACCCTGTTTCCCACACATTCCCCTCCAGGTGGTGAATCTCTGCTGAGAAATAGGTGTTCCTTGGAGTCTCTAATAGGCTGCAGTTGCTGGTGGGTCCCCTGTCCCACATCTTTGGGGACTCAATGTTCTTCCTGCCTGGCTCCTGGCCCTTTGCAAACAGGTACTGACCTATTGAGCCTAAACTGAGCTGATAGGAGTTAGGCACTGGCTTCCTATCCCTCAGTGGGAGCAACAGGAATCGCTCTGGCAATCTGTGTCAAATTGACACAGGACTTCATCCCCCTTTCCACTGTATATCTCCCCAAGTCCAGGGGTTGCTTTGCCATCTGAGTCCACCATATAAAAGTCCAGTCACAGGCTCCTCCATTCAGCTAGAGTGAGCCAGAGCCTGCCCTGCTTCCCAGCTGGATGGTAATTTACAGCTTCAGAGATCTGCCTGCCTGGCTCAGATCAGTACTCGGGCTTTAGCCAGGAGTGAGGTGGGTGAGAAGAGGAAAAGGAGTTGAGGGTATAGAGGAGAGGCACATAGGCATGCTGGCCTCTTTGGGCTTGGACTCATCTCCCCCATATTCTCACCTGGGGGCCACTCCAGCTATAGGCAAATTAAGCAGCTCCCTAGAATTCAGAGATTCCTGAGAGAAGCGCTGCCATGGAGATGGTCTATAGTGGTGTGAATTGCAGAGCACTCAAACTGCCCCGGTGCACCCTGCAGGCATGAATTAAAAAGGTACCTACTGTGCATACCTAGTACACATTAACATAATCCTGTTTCCAAGAAGACTATATCAAGGTATACTCTTTAGCTCACATTAGCAGGGTCTACATGGTTGATCACTTTGCAATTCATACAACGGCAACCCATCATCTTTGGCAGCCCTTTTCTCAGAAATCTGCCACTCAGGCAGCTATCTAGTTTGCCTACCGTGGTCTTGGAGTCTGATACACACTTACAGCCCCTTTACCCCACTCTGGTGACTGTGGTATTGATCTCATGTGGAGAATGTGTAACAATGTATGGGTGACTAGAAGTTGATTGGATGATTGGACAAAGGAAATCTTTTTGCCAAAGAAAGGGGCCATAACAGAGTGCAGTAACTATTGTACCATATTCCTAATATCGCACATGAGCAAAGTACTGCTCTTCATAATTCAGTAATTGCATGAAGCAACTATTAGAAGCAGAACTACAACAAGCTGGTTCCAGAGAGAGTCAAGGCGCTTGTGATCAAATCATGGATATTTGTCATCCTTAAAAATGTAGGTATTGTTTGTGGTATTGTATGCAGCCATTGTTTGTGTTTCACTGACTACTCCAAAACATCTAATACCATCCAACATAGTCATTGCTGGATGATACTGATAGTTACTCAGATTCTGCAATATCTCACTGAGGGTCTCTACTGTTAACAGACCATAATGGAACAGCAGCAGGCAACAGCAAGTGGTTTGCCACTGGACAGGGTGTGGGATAAGAGTGTATTCTATCTACAAGTCTTTTCAACAGGTATGCACAATATAAAAACCTTCCAGGGCATGTCTAATTGGAAGGAGCTGGGATTTCTATTGGTGGTTGCCTCTTTATTGACTTCAGATATGTTGATGATTTGACACTCTTTGCTGCAATCACTAAAGCAAAGCAATGAATATTAGTCTGTACAAACAGTGAGTGAGGAACATGGACTATCCCTGAATATGGCAAAAAAACAAATGCATGTACATTGGCACAATCAGTAACACCAGGATACAAGTAGACATCACAATTAAGGGCCAATGTATAGAGGCAGTAGATGAATTTAATCATCTGCAATCAGACACCTCCAATCAAAGAAATTTGAAGACTATGAGGGATGGCTCACTCAGCCATGGTCTCCCGTACAAAAGCGTGGAAAAACCATGGCATCTCATTGTTATGATGGTTTGATTGTTGAAAAACTTGCCCGCCCCACCCGCCATAGCAACTTATGGATGTGAATCCTGGGAAACAAATGCAGTTGATAAGAAGAAACTGAAGCCTTTAAGTTGTAGTGCTAGTGAAAATTCTTGCATGTTTCGTCAACTGAAAGGATGAATGAGGACATTAGAAATATTCTTATGGAGAGAAAGTCTGTTCTCTAAAATCAACAGGTGCAAATTTATGTGCTTTGGACACATTGAGGTAGAGATGGAAATAACTTTCTTGAGTTTAACATGGAAGGAATGTGATAGGTCATTGTAGTAGGGGACAAGCAATGAAGAAATGATAGATAGTGTGCATCCCGATCACTGGGAGGTCAGCTGCTGAGTGTATAAAGTTAGTGATGGATCGAGAAAGCTGATGAAAATTCTGCTGTGATTGTCATCTGTATTCAGACATGAATATATTGGATTTAACTTACCTCATTCTGCAAGTGTAAAGGGGCCTTAAAGTGGATGTGAAGAGCCCTTAGTGTAAATGATGATCAAGCCCGAAGTCTTGATTATCATAAAAAAATAACTCTGGAGTGATTTTATAATGTAAAGTGCATCATCCAGTGTTTCACTAGCCCTCAGCTTGCTTCTACATGCTACTTGCTATCAAATTCAGTTACCCAGTTAGCAAGACTGCTACATAGTTTACTGTATGGTAGCAAGTACAATGATGTCTCATCTGTGGAGGAGTAGAAAGGCATATTACAGTTTCATTGGGATGCCAGAATTGAAAGAGCCAATTACAAACATCTATTGACTCACAATTGGAGATTTTAATATGGACAAGAAATTATGTAATAAAGAACATTCCCTGTCTTATAAACAATGATTAATCCTTTGGGAAATTGAGATCTTATTTGTGTGCGTTTTTGTTTTTTTTCCCAAACATAGACTGTTAGGAAATTGAGCTGTCTTTTCTCATTCACACTTGTCCCTGAAAGAATTGTGCAATTTTCACAGACACTCTACCTAGGTCTTTGATTAAGAAATTTGTCTTAGAACACTGTTTTAGGAAACAATATGTAGTAATACAGAGAAAGGTAGGTTGGAATTTTCAAAGGCACCTGTCTCTCATTAAAAGACAGACCTTACAGACCTTTGAAAATTAAAGTCACAGTTAAACTCCTAGGTCCATGTTTAGGCACCAACATAAATGGCCTGATTTTCACAAGTTCTAAGCAGGTGGTATTTCCCATGGACTTTAAGGAGAGCTGGTGGGCACTCAGCACCCCTGAAAATATCAGGCCACTTATGTAGGGCTGAAATTTTCAAAGCTTCCTAAAGGATTTGGATGCCAATTCCAATCCTTTAAACAGTTTCAAAACATTACCATAGGTGCCTAAATATGGATTTAGGAGCTTTTTATTACGCTCCCACTTTTGAAAACTTGGCCCAATTATCCTGTGACTTCAACGGTAAGACTTAAATAATAGTGTTGCGGATATTTTTTTCTTTTTTAAAATATTTTAAATAAACTTGTACCTGGTGAGAGAAATAACATGCCAACTTGAGAAGCAGTTCTAAGAAGTGGTATACTGTACAATATAACTAGCACTAGAGCAGTTATGTTGTTCCCCAGGATTCCTTGACCCAGTAACTTTTAGTCTCTGCAAGTCAGTATCAGGAAATAAACCAAAGGAAATGCATTACCTCTGCCTGCTACATGGCTGGCATAGACAAGTCAAAACCAAGTGCTTTTAACTTTAAAGCTTTGTTTTATTGGTCTTCAGCAATTCCCATTGGAATGCTTTTACTGGAAGTCTCCACTTATTAGTCTTAAACACATACAAATACAATAGATTATTAGGGGACCCAGCACTGATAGTTATCCCCCAAGTCTTCAGCAGTCTTCGGATGATTCAATCACAGATTTCTGGGTGGCCAATCCTTCCATCTGCACTTGGAGGGCTTTTCAGTGTGAAGCAATCTGCCTCACTCAGACTCACTACCTCCTTCTTTTATACCTCCAAAATTACATTTACAGAGACATGTCAATCAAAAGAATGTTATATAGCTGACCAAACAAATCAATCACTGGGCAAAGGCTGGAGTTACAAAGACATGTCACTAAAAAAAATTATTAAGCAAGCAGTTTTAAGCTATAAGTCTAGCAATAATTTCCGCATAGCTGCAATCCTAAAATATATCCAAATGACCTGTTTTTCACAGACATCTGCCCCAGCATATTCAGACAGAGAGAACACAGAGTCACATTCCCTTCACGTATTCACTGTCTCACTCCCTCCCTCTCCTGGTTTACCTAGTTACGCCTACAGAGGCCTAAAAATGGCTAAAAGCAGGAAAAGAATAACTGGAAGTCCATCCCAATAATTGGCAGTGACTTGGATAATGGCTGGTTACTCAAATGCCTCTGTACAATGCTCCTGCATAGCAAAGCCAATAAATGTTCAGTGCCTGATGTTAGCAGGGCAGTACACTAACCAAAGTTCAGTCCTACTTAGACAATAAGTGTCATAATTTCCTTTACATTAAAATGGCCATAGTGGGTCAGACTAATGGTTCATCTAGCCCAGTATTCTGTGTTTGACAGTGGCCAGTGCCAGATGCTTCAGAGGGAACTCAGAAGGCACTTTTGTCCAGTCCCAGGTTCTGTCAGTTGGAGGGCTAGGGACATCCAGTTCATGGGGTTGTGTCCCTTACTATCTTGACTAATAGCCATTAGTAGACCTATCTTCCTTATCTAATGCCTTTTAGAAATCAGTTATATTTTTGGCCTTCACAACATTCCATGGTATTGGATTCCACAGGATGACTATGCTTTGTGTGAAGAGGTACTTCCTTTTTGTTTGTTTTAAATCTGCTGCCTATTAATTTCATTGGGAGTCCCCTACTATCATTAAATATGTTGACAAAGTTTATTAGTTATATGAGTTGAAGAGACATGTTATATTGTGCCTTTACAAACACAAGACATTCTCCTTGAAATGTATTGCACTTGTTATGGCAGGTTTTAGTCTAAAATTATTACTTAAGTCTTAGTGTATTAAAATTGTTTTCTGAATACTATACCAACTCTTGCTTAGTGGGTATTGCAAGTCAGAACAGTTGTCCCCCCCTTCAGCATCTGTATTATTCACTGTAAATTAAATCTGTTCATAGAACAGGATCTGTCTAGCAGCAGAAGGGGAAATAATTTTATGCTAATTGAACTTTAGTTGTTAATGTCAAATAATTTTCTAGCTTACCTTCAGTGCTGTTTGCTTCCATTTTTATTATAGTTTCATGTGTGCAGCCCTGCAGTTAAAACTAAAAAGGCTTTGATTCATATGTACAGGGGTGACGTTTCCTAGAAATGTAAGAATTGCCAACAGAATCACATTGGTGATAGGTGTAATCCAAATTCCTGCCTGTGACACTGGCCAGAACCAAAAAGCTTCAGAGGAAGGTGAAAAAAATGGACAAGAAATAACCTTCCCATAGGGGAAATTTCTTCCTAATGCTTATGGTTGGCTTATGTCCTGATGCATGAGGACTTGTGTATAGTTCCCCTCACCACACATCTTCTAATGTAATTGCTCATCCATATAGATATAATGAATCTTACTTAGACCTTGATCTCTGTGATATTTTGGCAAGGAGTTCCACAGATTAATTATGCATTGGGGTGGAGGGGAGGGAGGAACACCCTTTATCATTTATAAACTTCTTGCCTTCCAGGTGAATTGAAAATCCATTTGTCCTTGCAATATGAGAAAGGATACTTAGGAGTTTCCATTTTACCTTCTCTATATATTAATTCATTTGTATTCTTTTACTATGTCCCCCCTTACTCATCTCCTCTCTATACTCACCGGCCCCAATCTTTTCAACCTCTCTTGAGACAAAGGTCTTTCTAAGCTTTTTTATCATTTTGATGCTCAACATTTTTGAGGTAGGCTGACCAGGATGGAACACAATATACTAGGTAAGGGCACACCATCAATTTAAATAATGGCATACAATATTTTCAGTGGTGAAAAGTTCCAGAGGTGTAGCCGTGTTAGTCTGTATAAAGCAAAAACAACGGGAGTCCTGTAGCACTTTAAAGACTAACACATTTAATTTCTGCAGGCATAAGCTTTCGTGGGCTGCAACCCACTTCGTCAGATGCAAGAAATAGAAATCAAATAGGGATATATATACATCCAAGGGTAAGGAACAACAATGGGGTGGGTAGGTGTCGGAAAGTCCATTCAGTTAGAGTAGATGAGGCCTATTCACAACCATTGATTAGAAGGTGAGAATATGTGAACAGTGACAATTACTACTTGTAATGAGAGAACCATTCCATGTCCCTATTCAGACCCAGTTTGATTGTATCAAGTTTGCAGATGAGTTCCAGCTCTGCAGTTTCTCTTTGAAGTCTGTTTTTTAAGTTTTTTGTAGAATTATGGCAACTTTCAAGTCAGCTACAGAGTGTCCTGGGAGACTGAAGTGCTCCCTGACTGGTTTATGGATGTTACCGTTTTTTATGTCTGATTTGTGTCCATTTATTCTTTTGCGTAGTGACAGTCTGGTTTGCCAATGTACATGGCAGAAGGGTATTGCTGGCACGTGATGGCATAGATCACATTAGTAGATGTGCAGGTGAATGAGCTCCTTATGGTGTGGCTGATGTGGTTAGGACCTGTGATGGTGTCACCAGAGTCGATGTGCGGGCAGAGTTGGCAGCGGGGTTTGTTGCAGGGATAGGTCCCTGGGTCACTGTTCTTGTTGTATGGTGTATGGTTGCTGGTGAGTATTTGCTTCAGGTTGGGGGGCTGTCTGTAAGCAAGGATAGGTCTGCCTCCCACGGCTTGAGCCAGTGAGGGATCATCTGCTAAGATGTTGTAGATCTTTAATGATGTGTTGGAGAGATTGGGGGCTGTAGGTGATGGCCAGTGGTGTTCTGTTATTTTCTTTGTTGGGTCTGTCCTGTAGTAGGTGACTTCTGGGCTATCCAGTTCTTCATACATCCTTACAATTTGAGTCAAATAATCAACTGATGTAAAGTGGGGTGTAGCTCTGAAGTCAATGCAGCTATGCTGATTTACGGCAGCTGAGGATCCGACTGTTTGCTTTTTTGATCACCACTCTAGGGTAAGTAGACACTTTCATTGGCTATTGAGTGGAATAGGTAAGAGAATTTTTCCCTTGTACAGCCTTATGGGTGGAGGTGGGGAAAGCAGGTGTTATGCACCCATTACTACCTGCCCTGGAAGTGTGTAGGGCTCAGACTCTATACAGCAGCTAGCGAAGCTTTACCCCCAAAAGTTGTAAAAATGACCCTCTCCCCAACACCCATGCAGACCAAGAGGAGCAGGGAAAGAATTGCAACTCTGACCACTTAAGTAGCCTTTTTCTCACTGTGCTTTTTGAAACTGAATACATTTGGATCTGCTAAATGTTCACTGCTTCTGAAAAATCAAGGTACTCACATAAGTGCTTAATGTGGATTAAGCCTAATTTTAGACTTAATTAAGCCTAATTTTAGACACTAATTTTTGTAAATCTTGGCACTGAATATACTCCCCAGCGCCACAACATTGAGAGACTGTATAGACTGGTGGCTTAAAAATTGGTAAGACAGAGCGTAGATTTGTGTGTGTGTGAGCGAGCATGGGACAGAACATGGATTTTTGTGTATGTGGGAGGGACAGTGGCATTTTAGTTAATACCACCTACAGTAAAACAAGCTACTACATATACATAACATAACCAGAGCAAATAATTTTTGTGCATTTCCAGTCTCAGCCATTATGCTGCATTCACATAGTCTGTGCAATTAATAGGATGAAGTTATGACCAAGAAAAGCTGCAGTGAGCTGTTTGCCAGAGACTCCAACACTGTCAGCCTAAACAAGCCTCTGTAGATTTCTGTTAAAGCTACACATTTACCATGCCCAATTTGCTTGTTAGGCCGTGCTCCGCTTTTCACCTCAATGGTGTATCTGTTTAATTCAGGAGTGATATTCCCCTGAGGGCTCTTGTTTTATCCTGGGCTGAAGCAAAGACAGTTAAAAATCAATGAGAAGGAGCAGCGGTATGTTGGGAAGAAGCCCTGGGAGAGTGAATATTTTTGTTAAATATTTTGGTATAAACAAGGTGCCTACATATCTGTACTGGGAGAGAGAAGGGGAGGTTTGGAGAGACAGCCAATTTGTATATTAAGTTTAATGCAAGTCTGGCATTACTGATAGTACTCACCAGCCGAAAGAGGGTGGATGAAGGGAAACAATGTTGAGTTCTTTATTGCTGTGTGAATATATTCAGACAATATGGCGATAGAAATGGGAAATATGGGAGAAAACCTGATTTTTCTACTAGTCTATCCAACGCATGTCTTCTGTTGTTTTCCTCTGTAACCAACAACATACACCTGCTGACATTCTTTTACTGCAGCTCAGTTCTCGGACTCTCCCATGGTTCCATCAAGAATGTGATAGGATTTTCAAGCTGTGCTCACTCATTCATCTTCTGCCTGATAAATTCCAGTGTGTACCTGCTCCTTGTCAAAACCCTTTTCTAAATGAATAATTCATCGAAGGGGTCCATTTTAAACTAGTGTGCAGTATTCTCTAAGGGTGTCAGGTCAATCTCTGTGAAGTGTGTGAGTCCTGCTATTCACATTAAAAAACTCATGCAATTTATACTTATTTCCACGTACTGTCAGATATTCATTGCTTAATAGAGAAGTACTCTTCTTGACTTAACTTTTCATTTTGTAAGGTGGTCTTGGAGACATGCATCCCCTATTCTACTTAAAGGTAACCAGAATTTGTTTCTTTTCCTTGTGTGGATGAAAACTCGTCCAGGTTTTTTGAGCATTTGCAGGAGATAACTGATTTTTTAAAAACTCCTTTGATAAATTTTTAAGTAAGTGAGATTAAATATCACTTTCTCTGACCATTGAAGCTACTACAACTCACCCAGTACTATGGAGGTTGCTGACTGCTACTGCCTTTACAGGAGAAAGACCATCCCTCTTACAAGGGCCCAACAGAGGTGAAGTGAATTCATTAAAGAATTCAAATGAATAGTCTCAGAAATATTTTATAGAATTCTGCCAGCTCTACTTGGGACCAAAACATTTATGGCCTGATTTTCCAGAGCTGCTGAACAACTCCATCAGATGTCAGTAGGAACCTTTGGTTATAACCAGTCACTTAGTGACTCCTTGAATTCTGCAGCTGAGGTGTGACATCAGAGTTTTGAAGAAACAATGGTCACAGAGAAAGAAAAAAAAAAGTGACTGAATATGCCAAGTTTTTGGCAAAAGAGACCCAGGGAAGACTCCATACACCAATTTTCAAGGTACACCGGTTGTTCTCATTGATCAGGTTGCTTTCTATTTCATGAGTTTTAAGAAATAACTAATTTCTAATTACACAACTAATTTCTAATTACACTACTAACCACACAGGCTCTAAACACCACAATTTCAAATGCAGAGCAGGACTTTGAGACAAAGTTTCTGGTCAGCAAGCAACAGCTGAAGATGGATGTGGTATATCCACCAGCAGAGGGTGCCTAAATGTTTCTATTAAATCGGTAGAAATATGGAGGCTGAAGTCCAAAAAATTGAAAAGAGCTGCAAAGTTCAAACAGTGTTTCCAAATTCATGCCAAAATCTCCATAAATATAAAATTTGATACTGGTTTTACTGTGAATGCTTCAAGAAAAGTGTGAGAAGAATAAGAATGTTCCTATTCGTTTCTCCATGTTAGACTTCTGTTAAACTGACTTTGTGATCAGCTCTGTGCAAACCACACAAAGAATAATGTGTCAGTGCTTTGTATTGCCAGGAGAATACCGCACATTCATCCAGATCTTACTTGTAACGATAGTTGCACTAGTCCTATTTTTCTCATTTGGCTTCCGATCACTTATTCTCTATGGAGAATTCTAAAGGGGACTACGTACTTTATGCATGTTCTGTACATCATTGTTGAGCTGATTCCCAATATCTGGAAAAATGGGATAGTCCATGTTGATATGAATAAATGTATAATCAGAATACAAATACAGAGGGAATATCCAGGCCACAAGCACCCTGCCTGGTAACTTTCCTGCAAAACCAGTTAATTGTACATGCAATAAAATCTTGGTACATGCAATTACTGCTTTTCTGCAGTTAGGTTTAAATAACAGAAAAGCAAATTCATGCAGTAAAATGTTTGTTTCTATGTCTGTGATAGAATTTTATATCTTTGTTTGTTAGTTCTTCCTTAGTGCAATAATACTGCAGAAATGTATAAAATATTTCCTTAGACTTAAGCCTTTGATTAGTTTTCTTCTATTTCACCACTGTGGAATTCTAAGTATAGCTGTGTCCACTGTATAACCTTATCCAAAGGGACAATAAAAATAACATTTGACTAAAGTAGACTTACTGAACTACTGGTAAAAAGTTCCCTCATTTTCATTTAATAGAACAAGTGGCATTTAACTGTCATAGCATTCCCATCACTATTATTTGGATAGATTCATTTATTTAATCATTCACTTTCTTTTTTTATTAAGTCAACTTCTATTTTCTTGGGTTACTATTAATATTTTATACTGCTATAATACCCAAAGGCCTTTATCAGAACCAAGAGGCGTAGTGTCAGGTAGGGTACATACACCAAAGAGTGACTTTGTTTCTGTGACTTTGTTTCTGTCCTGTGGGCTTTATGGAGTTAGTTGTTTTCTTCTCTGTACATTAATATCACGAGTGCTAAAGCCTTGCATTGACTCCTATACTTTTACATTACCTATTTATTACTTCAATTTAAAATAATGGCCAATGGTGCCTCGCCTAGATGCCCTAACACATCAATATAGTACAATCTCAGCATCATTAATCATTCTACAGGAACTCAGCCAGGTAGACACAGACTCCTTTCCACCCCTTCATTGATCCGGGAGACAAACTCTCAGCTTTCTCAAGAATGCCTCTCAAACAGACGTCTTCTTCAGGGTTCCCAGAAGGGCACCATTCAGGCTATTGAGGATGAAAGGATGGGGGAAAGGGGATCAAGCGTCACAGTCTTGGAGCCCTCACACAGGAATTTAATGCAGGTTAACTAATCTACTTCAAATTCACACTTTCAATCAATTTGGATTAACTTTCCTGGATGTCCCCTTGTAGACCTGTCCTTAGTTGTCAATTCCTACCATATAGTTGTTTGCAATGGGCTGCCCAGTCAGCGTGATGAACCAGGTTCCACCTTATAGTGAAATTATTTGGCAATGATGTTGGTATTTCTAAAAGAGTTCATAGTCACTAGTATAACTGATCTGGAAACCCTATGTTAAGTGCTAAAAGAAAGTAGATTATCATTTAACTACTTTCTTCAGTGTTAAAAGTAATGTATTTTTAGTATCACAGCATGATCAAAAAGATCTTTATTGATTCTGTCAGACCTCCTAGTTTAGCTTTGAGAAAACATCTTTATATGAATTCAAGGTGGCAGTATTAACCCAAATGAGATGGTTCCCTTTCAGGAAAGGAAGAGTTTTGAGACACTATAGGGAACAGGTATGAAGACTTCTGGTCACCAGGTAAGATGAACATTGAGAGTCACGGTTTAAGGAGATTACTTAGAGCTGTGCAAATGTAAGAATGTTGAAATTTAAGAAAAGTGATAACATAGGCGCTTACATTTTAAGGGCTAATTTAAGAGCCTGATCCTACAGCCATTTCATTCATACAGCTCCCACTAACACTCAACAGGAGTTCAACAAGCTAAGTTGTTGCAGGATCAGGTCTGAAAAAGGTATAATGTAACTATGTCAACTGGAAATTGGTCAGAACACCATAGCAAACAGCCATAGACTTGTTAAAATTGTCATAGCGTCTTTAAGAACGTGACCAGAACTTTATTATATGTCCTCTTCAGAGATAGAAGAAAGATTTAGGAATCTACTTTCCTTCTGATTCTTATTAATACTAGTGGGGATTTACTTGATTAATCATCTAGGGAGACATTTATCCCCGTGCTGAAGAGCCAACACAAAACACTTTAGCCCTGTTTTGAAGGTTTAAGTGCCACTTAAGCCTTGTTCTTGCCTTCTGTACACTTGTTAATGTTATCCATAATGCACTGGAAGGATAATAATCACCTTACACCTTCTGATCAAACTTCATGCACATACAAGATTCAATATACTAAGTGAGTATACTTAGTCAACTCTAAGGTTAAACTGAGAACTATTTATGTATGGACCAATTCTGCAACATGCAAATGCCACTAACACTAAAGAATCTTGAAGCCATCTAATATCTTGCAAGAGGGTGGATCAAACCCATAATTCCATAGATGACTCTCCCATTGACATTTGAGGCCATAGAAAGAGCTAGCACCACAGAATGATCTGCTTCAAGGAGATGTTTTGTAAAGAATAATGCAGGAGAACTAAACATTTCTTACTCGCCACAGAGCTGAACTCCCTGAGAGCTCCACATAGAAAGGTATGCATGGCACGAGAAAGTAACATGGCTATCAGGTCCATCATTACACTGATCCAGTGGCTGCAAACCCTAACAAGGTCTGTGCTGCTATTCCAGCCTTCTGCATACTTCCTCACTCAAAGCTTGTTTACAGAAGGGGGCGAGTCTCTACATAAGTGAGCAATTCAAATGCTTTGAATTGGGCTTTCGAAAGCCCTTTTGTATGCTTTCAAAGGAAGGTGATATATGCTTATGACGATATCCTTATATTCAGAACCTTTCTATATCAAGTTTTGTGTTTTCACCCTTAAATACTGTACAGAGAAATAATGTTTGGTCCTATTAAATGTCAACAAATCTTGACAGCTCCAGCTAATCTCAGTGGTAAGGCAGCTTCAAGCCAATTAAAAATATCCATGCTAAAGATATCACACTGTTGGATTACAGTGGTTAACATTTTAAACGATCTTGAGTTTTCAAATGACTGCACAGCCATGAATCATCTTCCTGAAGCCAAATGAAGCCACAAGAGTCATGACAACCACCTGCATAAGTATCAATTGTTTGTTTTATTTTTCCAGTTTTTATTAGTAGATGGATGCTTCTATCTCAGTTTTCTTACACTTGTTCTTATTTTAACTTCAGCAGATGGCAGGTAGTGAGTGTGTATGTGTAGGAGTATGTGGCTAGAACCCACAGAATTTATTTGAGAGCGCTGCTTCTTAAATAGTTCTGCAAATACCAAAACTGTCCTACAATAAACAACCTTACTGACCCAAAAAATTATACATGACTATTTCTTATGTTAGGTGTGTTTAATCATGAGAAATTGTTTTCAACTAAAATTTTCATTTGAATTTTAAATGCAACAAGCTGTGTCATCTGGATTAGGGTTGGAATGTTTTATGTAACTCTCTGTTGGGAAGGGGAAGAGATTGGCTATCACCTAAGCACCTATAATTTGATGACTTCAACTGTCATCAGAGCTGTATTCTCAACATTGGCTTCTGTCTCTCTGTATTAACTCTCTGTCAGTTGGCAGAATGATAATGCACTGTTACTTTAAGGGGTGGTACCTAAAGCAGACCGCTACCTTCCCAAATTACTAGATTAAAACTGGTGGTTTATCAGATGGATTTATCAACCTGGTAATCAGAATGTAGTGATTTGACAGTAACCTTTATAGTAAATTGATCTATATTTAATTTTATGCTTTATTTAGTTTAGTTAATAAAATATATGAAATTGGAATATTTTGCTGAGATGTTTCTTCCCCAGATATCAAGGTCTGAACATGAGGAGCCCCGGGGTAAATAAGAGACAACTCTGATCCTCATGTAGTGGTTTTATTATAACTGCACCTGTAGTCCTGTCACAGGGCATGCTTGTCCTGTGGAAACCACTGCTGGCAGAACTAGGGTCTACAGGCACACTTCTATCAGCTTCCCTACCAAGGTTCAGAAACAAGCCACTGATCTCCAGAGAGTCTCTAAACAATGTTTTCCTTGCCCTGGGACTCTGCTTATTTAGTTTATACAGCTCCCTCTAAAGAGTTCTTCTTTAGCATCAGGGCTCTGAACAGGCCTCTTGAGGGTGTGGCTGTTTTAGTCATGGCTTTCCTGGCCCATAGACTCTCACGTGCGGTTCAGGCATCTTCCTTACCCTTCTTGTCGGGGTGGATGGGATTTTAGTCAAGCTCCTCCCTTCCTTGTGGGGCTGTGCTAGTTACCTCAGGCCAGCTGTGGGGTTCAGCTAGCTTCTCCCTCAGCTGGTTCTTTTCTCCAGTTACTCCCAGGCTCAACAGCCTTTCTTCTCCTGATGGTGTCCCTCTCTGAGAAATGAGGCAGAATACATAAAGCCCCTTTCTTCCAGATCAGGGGTCAGCAACCTTTACTATGAAAAGAGCCATTTTCTGTAGCCGCAAAACATAGCTTACCATGGCTGAAGAGCCGCATGCGGCTCCGGAGCCGCGGGTTGCCGACCCCTGTTCCAGATCATTCCCAGTTGGTTCGTTGAAAAAAGAGTCTCGCCTCACCCACTCAGCAGGGTTCTTGGTCTTGGGACCTTAAAAAAACAGTAACTGATGTTCTCCCAAATACTGTTTATTCCCGAGATGGCTTTCTCTCCACCAATACCTCTTATTTCCAAAGTTTTTTTGAAATCTCCCAAAATCATAAAGGGCCATGCCACCTGGCCAGAGTAGGATGACTGCTAGGCATCACTACCCTCAAGGAGGCAGACTGCCCCTTCATATCCTCACATAGAATGTTGAGCAAAGCTGGACCTAGACTATAGAGCAGGGGTCAGCAACCCGTGGCTCCGGAGCCGCATGCGGCTCTTCAGCCTCGGTAAGCTATATTTTGCGGCTCCAGACTATTTGTCTTTAGTCAGTGGAAGAGGGGGCAAAATGGCTCTTTTGATAGTAAAGGTTGCCGACCCCTGCTATAGAGCCTAATTCTACATGAAAGAAGCCTGACGACAGATTTCACCACTTTCAGAGCGGAGTGCAAAACTCATTTATTTGACTTAACTTTCTCTCAGTAAGTTCTCCACACACACAGATGCACAACATACTCAGTCTCTCTCTGTTTCTCTCATACACACACACACACACACAAAATGTTAAACAAGCCCTACAAATGAATCAAGTCATTTAAGAGAAAGACTGGGAAGAAAGAAAGCAAATGAGGTTTAAAATGTTTTGGAAATGCTCAGAACTATGTGATGGGTGTCATATACATAACATAGATAGCTTACATAGATAGAAAGAAAAAAGAACAATTTTCTCAATAAGCTGGATGATGCAGCACTGATTATGTTCTCTGAATCCTCTGATTTCATCATTCTCTAGTGCTGGATTACAATATATAGCAGCCTAAGTGGGGTGGAGGATGGGGAACAGATTCATGGATTCTATCCACAGAAAGATGCAGGGGCTGGATTGACAGGTAAAGCCAAAATCAGCTTTATGCAGCTGAATGTGAAGGGAATCACCTCACCTCAGAATAGGGAGAGAGCTCTTTATATGCATAATTTGGAAGGCTTCCAGTGCTTGTGTGTGTTTTATACGGTAGCTATGGCAGCATCTTGGGTTTGACAGAGCCTTTAGCAGCATATTTTATACTTCCACTAACGTTCTTCAGGGCAGGCGTTGGAAATGGTATTAATTATGAAAATAGCTGTCTTCCTCAAAAAGCAACACAAAACAAATCAAAACAACCAACTACCACAAAGACCAAAAAGAAATATTCATCTTGGAGAAAGGGAAAGGAAATGCTCCAAGGTTCACACCATTTATCTGCTTTCTTGTTCTAAATTTGATCCTATTAGATGGCTTTAGATTCACAGGTACAATTCATAAGATAAACATTACATTTTTAATCAAATAAAAAAATAGGCCTGATCCTCAGCTAGTATAAATTGATATAGTTTCCATAACTTCAGTGGAGCTACACCAGTTTGCACTAGTGGGGATTTATCTCTGTGTTTTTCCAAGTTTTTCTCCCATGAAAGTTGGTTGATATATTTTAAAATCTATTGTTCCAGTATCACTGTAGGCTGGCAACAGAGCCCAGCAGGGGCATCGCGACCCTTCCTCAGACCCGGGCCCAGAGGTATACCACAGTGCCTTGCTCTACCGGAAAAAGTTAGTGGATTATGAGTGTTTAGCCCCAGCCCCCAGGCAGGGAGCGCTGTCCACACACTCTGTAGCCCCTGGCCTGAAGGCAGGGCAGAGCTGTTAAGCAGCCTGTTGCCTCCGGCCCTCAGGCACAGCAGGGCTGTTAATGCTCAGCATCCTCTGGCAGGCAGGTTTAGAGGAGCCAAGCACTCCCGGGGTGATTGGGAACGGGGACGCAGGCCCACCTGACTCCACTGCGTCCCAGCCCAGGGCCCTGTCAGTGGCAAAGAGACTGCCACTGGGTCAGCAGCGCTCGAGATGCAACATGCTGAGACTGGTTCAACCACAGACTCAGCCAAACTATAGTCAGTTGTCCCTGGGCCACTTCCTCCCACCATAAACCCACGTACCTGGAGCCAAAGGTCTTCCTCCAAGTCCCTGGGGTAGATGGCTAGTGGGAGTCCCACCAGTCTCTCACCATTGACCAGCAGCAGGTCTGGGAACTCCTCAGGGCCATCAGCCAATGGCAGCTTCTCCAGGTTCCGGGATCCCAGAGAGTCCTCCAGCACACTGGGCTCAGGCAGCTCCAGTGGGTCCCCAGCGACAGGCAGCTCCTCCAGGTCAGGACCAGCCTCAGGGAACTTCTCCCAGTCAGCAGTCTCTGTTAGCTCTTCCCAGTCACTAGGGCCCAGTGGCCCACACAGGCCTTGGAGGCTCCGGTCAGTGGGGTGCTCGGACTGCACAGCCAAGACTGCAGCCTCAGGGAAGGTACATCCTTCTCTAACAGCAACTTCCCCCGCATTAAGCTGCTGGCCATCCTTTTGTATCTCCGCTTTCTGTCCTGGCCCCACCCCTCTGCTCCTAGGGCCTTTGGCCTGCAGGGTCCTGATCTGCCCAGCAGGGGCGTCGCGACTCTTCCTCGGGCCCAGGCTCTGAGGAAGGCCACGGCGCCTTGCTACAGTCACCAACAGAAATGCCTGTACAGTATGCAGAGATGGCACAATAAAGGGCTTTTTAGAAAAAAATCTACAAAAAGTAATAGGCAGTGCCCACATATAAACTAATAAAGGATATCACCATCGGAAATGAAAAATGACGTGCTACTGTGGAACCTAATTTTGGGAAAATTGTTGAATATTGAAGGAAAGATACTACTGATTGTTATGCAATAGATTTCTTAGCAAAAGAGATTCTGGGAATAGAAGATGTCAGTAACATAATATTGTGATAACAGTAGGCTAAAAATTGTTTGAAGTATTATAAAGAAGGACTGCTTTTGCCTGGAAATACCTCCAGTCAAGAAACACAATTTAAAAAAAAAAGCTTTTGCCTCTTACTCAGAAAAGTTTATGAGTGAGACTACTGGAAAATTACAAAGATAATGGAAGGAGATGTTGCATATGGGAAATAGTTTCCTGAAACATGTTAAAATTAACAAGAGGGCCATTTTCAATTAGGAAATGCAAACTAGGAGATAGGGAAAAGCTCTCTGTTAAGACACAGGTTTACTGAAAAACGTAAGTGCTTTTTGACAATGATTTGCCAGGACAAAGTTTTTCTTGTGCATTTTAATATTACATAAACTTGAACCTAACATGAAAATGAAATGCATGCTGGGAAGAAGAATGGTCTTGAGTTCTGTTCCTGGGAAGACAGACACTTGAGTTCTGTTCCTAGCTCTGCCACAGACTCTCTACATGACCTTGCGTGAGACATTTGTGGCAACTTTTCAAAGGCAGGTGCCTCAAGTACTTTTCAAAGGAGCTGCCCACTGCCAGCTCCCACTCAACCAAAGGCTGCTCAACACATCTGAAAAGCAGGCCGCTTATTTAGGTGGCTAAATATGGATGTAAATGCTTCAGTTTCAGCATCCAAATTTGAAATGTTGGCCTTAGTCTCTAGGAGACAAACTTGTCCCTCCTCCACAGTGTGGAACTCCCCTGGCAGTGGAACCAATGTGGTTTGCTTGTGTAGGGGAGGCTGTAAGAATGGGATTTGGAAGGGTCATAAAAAGGGATTCATTCCCCATAGACTGTCTCCCCCTCTGCATACCAGTATACAGGAAATGTAGGGGTACAATGGGATGGAGAAGTTGCTGCTACACAAATGCTCCTATCTTCTTTTTCCCACAAAGGACGTGTGCTACAACTGCAGTTTCAGAGTTGCACTAGTGGCAGCAAAGCAACTGTACAACTGTTCATGTTGTGTTGAGGGAGGAGTACAGTTCCCTGACTGCCCCACACAGATATTCAATGTATTGCTTGTTATTTGAGCTATGAATTGTATAGTTGGGACTTGGGCCTTTTCCTACACAAAAGACAGCCCACACAGAGTGTATAGGTTCAAAACTCACCCTCTTTCTTAGGGATCGACTTGATGACCCATCTGTAAAATGAGGATAATAATACATAACCTCAATACCCCTGTGAGGTACTTAATTCATCAATGTTAAATGCTCAGAGATCCTGTGATGAAAGGCTTTAAAGAAATGTGAAGAATTATTAATTAAATATTATTATTACTAGAGAGGTCAATTATGTTAATTTGAGTATTAAACAGTTGTGTATTCAGGACTCTATTACAATTGCAAGTTAGCACTTTAACAGTGTGTGTGGGAAGGGGGTTCCAAGTCCTGCTTGCAGGCTAGGGGGATCTGTAGCAAAGCGAGCAAGCAGAGTCGGTTCTGGAAAGGGCCAACTTAAAGCAGGGTGGATGAGTTAGGGTCTGTCTACGCTGCAGTTGGGAGGTGTGATTGCAGCATGTGTAGACATACCTGAGCAACAATAGCACTGAAGCCATGGCAGCATGGGTAACAGCTGCTTGAGTATGTTCCCAGGATCCTGGATAAGTGCAGCTAGCCTGTTCAGTTGCCCAGGCTGCTGCAGCTTCACTGGTAGTGTTACTCAAGCTAGCTTTGATATAGTCAGAGCAAAGCTAGCTCAAATATCGCTACACATATTGCAATCCCGCCTCCCATCTGCAGTGGAGAGACACCGTTAGGGAGCAGCCTGATTTTTCTCTGGTTTTGGGTTCTTGTGTGTTATCATTTTTGATTGTAAGAAATAAAGGAGTGTTATGTTGCAACCTTCCAGCAAGAGTATTTATGATTTTTATCTCACTTCTCTGTATGCTGCAAACTTAACAAAACACATTAATGATGAGACAGTGCCAAAGTATACTGCTAATGATATATCAACCATTACATGTCAAATTGTCTGCGTTTACTTCCAGTATCTCGCTTTGGTTCTTTCTTTTTACCAAAGCATGCTCTTTAAATGCCACCAGACTGAAAATATGAACTGGAGGAGACAATGGACTGAAGAGAAAGGAATTAATGGCCACTTAATGGGTGAAGCTGACCTGCACAGAGCTCAGGTTTTGGTTTTGTGTATAAAAGTGGCTTAAAGCTCACCTTTGTACTCCCAGCAGTTGCTGCAGCCTCTGTGCAAAGCCAGTTTTCCTGTGCTGTATTAAAGAATCCAGAAGTGAGGCATGATATTAACTTAGTTTATTTATATTATAAAAATATAGCATGGGAGCGGGTTCCATGCTATATTTTCTTTGGGAAAGACACTTGTAGTTTAAGTTGGAAAGATAAAGCAACTGTTGGAGTAAAGGAAACTTATGGACAATTGGCTTTTGGACTATTTCAGACACCAGAGGATTTGGCATCCACCTCAATAAGGAAGGACAGACATTTGCCATGTATTTTCTTTGAGACGTTGTCAGTTACTAATGCTGTAGTTTTATATACTACCTAGGCAGCGCCCCTGTTTCCCAACACTGAATGACTCACCTGATACTCCAGGTCACATTATTTGTGCACTCATTCAATTGTGAACAATGGCTGGGAAAAAAACAGATGAGTTCAGCAAAACGGCAATTGTCATGGGGGAAGGCGTCTGATATTAAAGTGACCTTTTAGTTTTTAAGGTGAAGAGTCTAGAGTGAGGAAGGTTGAATGGTTTATTGGTTTATTTTGAATGGTTTTTTATTTTTCTGTCTGTGATTTGTCCTGACTGTGACTGTAATTTTTGGTTTTGTATTGAAGTTTTTATTTAATAAATCTGAAGAGAGAGCGAAGTGTGTAAAGGGATAGGGAAAATGAGGGTGATACAAAGAAATAAAGTAGAAAGAGAACGGGGAGAGTAGTGTACTTTTTAGTAAAGGAAAGACATTGAGCCAGATTCTGTCATCTTTACTCACTCACTCACTGTCATATTTTATTCCACATGCAGGTTAATTCATTCAAATGGAGTTAATGTTAGAGTAGTGTATTTCTCAGTGTAAGAGGTGGCAGAATCTGGTCATTTGTACTTAAAACAGATGCAGACACTGACTTGTTCACAGCGATATTGGGAATAGCAAAGATCCACAGTGGGCTCTTAAAATGTAGCTCTAGATTCAGCAAGATACTTAAGTATATGCTTAACTTTAAGCATGTGAGTAGTCTCAGTGACTCTACTGTCTTGCTGAACCAGAGCCCTCATGTCTGCTGCTTGGATGTAGACTCAGCCATTATTTATATCTGAAAGACACCACATCTCTTCAAAACAACTGACTATTAACAATGAGAAAGGGATCATCATTTACCTGCATGAGGAGAAAATGGTTATTTTTCCATTTCTTCTGATTTCCGTTATCACTTGCTCTCACAGGGATCAGATGACAGAGTTCATTTTGACTCAGAATATACTGTTCTTGGAGAAAAGTCATCAAAATAAGGACAGAGACATTCTATCTATGTTCAGGTCAGGCTGAAAATCATATGAAATGACAGACCGCAAAAAGGGGTAATGATGCTACTTAAATCCAGATGTATGAGAACAATCTAGAATATAGTGATTGCCCACTTAGTCACCCAAATGAAGAAGACAGGCTGTAAAGAAGCAGCAAAAGAGCTGTTGATAGCTTGCAAATGTGATGCAGAGGGTATTGGCTGGACCGAGTGTAACAAGATCAAAGAAAAACATAAAGCAACGAAAAGTTTATTTTAAGAAGTGGTCAAAATAGTCTGATTCATTTTAAACAATAAATATTTAGCAATAATAATAATTTACTGATTATAGCCTCATAATTGATACTGAAATGGTTGGACTAATTTCTTACATAAACTGTAAATTCTCAGTTCAGATATTTGCAAGGTAGTATTGAAACAACATTTGATTGAACTATTAAAATGTGTTACACATGATTTTGTACACTACACATGATTTCCTCAATACAATAAATAAACAAAAGACTTATATTACAATGTTATATATATATATTTCTGCTCTACATAAGAGGCATGTACAAACCATTCAGACCTAGAACTAACCATTTATACCTAACGCTGCTAGCTATTGCTAACCATGACTGATTCACACCTAAAATTGAATTAAAGATATTTTATAGTTCACTATGCTTATAGGCAAAACATTTTGTTTGTTTTATATTTTATTGTTGAGCTTTTAAAATCATGATATTTGGTAGCATGGAATAAGGGACATCAAGTCAGCTTTTATGCCATTATTAAGAAACCCATATAGAACAGGATTCAGGCAGCAAGACATCATACCCAATAAGTGACATACGCAGTATACTAATTTAAAATGCCTATTAGAAATCAGATTTGAATTAAAATCAGTGGCAATATGGAAAAGGTGAAGAGGCATCCAACTGACAGCAAAAACTAAGATCAGCACTGTCAGTCTACAGAAAACCCTTCGAGATCTTGTCTTAATTCGAGTGTTTGATCGGGATACTGTCATCATGTCTTGCATCTCTGAATTTTCTTTTGGTTTCATCTCAAAGCAGATTGGAACCCCTGGTAGGAACTTACTGGATGATGAGAACTGGCTTCTTTCTGTACCAGACGTTTCTGGGCGTTCTCTGAAATTATTATCCCGTTGATTCCATAAAATAGCTGGCATCACACTGGCAGTCTTCTTACTATACCTTTTTCTGTGTTTTCTGACAAATGTATAGCTCCATTTAGAGCTGCTGAAGAGCTGCACCTGAGAACTGCAACTCTTGGATGGATGAAGTGTTAGGTTTATCATTTCATTTTCTTCAAATTTGTTTTCCTTTTTTGACAATCTGGAATTTACACTCCTGCAGACGCTGGTATGACTTACAGTTAAACAAACCAAGGGCAATATATACTGAATGAGTAATAAGGAAATAGTAAAGGCAATTCTATATGAATCAGATGGCCATGACTCAATACACAAATGCCTGCTGTTCAGTGCCTCTAAATTAAGGGTTTCATGGAGATCTACAATTTTGTGGAAAACTGGCAGAGGGGAACAAATTGTGCAACCAAAAGCCCAGATAGTTGCTGTTAAGAAATAGCCATGTTTTGCTGTTAAATTGCTAGACAGAGGATTTTTTACCATGCGGTATCTGACAACAGCAATAGATATTAACATTAAAGTTGAAACCAGAACTGACACACACTGGAGGAAGGGCATAACATGGCACATGATTGCTCCAAACATCCATTGATCGAGCAGGACAGATGTCAATGTAAAAGGCGAACAAAACAGCACAACTAAAATGTCCGAAAAGGCTAAGTTTCCAATGAGAATGTTTATTATTGTCTTCTGCTTGTGTTTTATTAGAGCCATTAGTATAAGTAGATTTCCCATGAAGCCAGCAAGACTTATAAACGTGTACAGCCCGATCAGAAAGTACTGTAAATCATCTACACTGCTTTTATAGTCCTCCCAGGCAGAAAAATCAGAACTCTTGATAGTAGTAGAACTGTTCTCCTTAGTAAGCGTCATGTTATAGTCTTTGAGTTCTAAATCCATATTACAGTCCTGCTTAGAATTAGAAAGATGTTAATTAGCAACTGCTGAAAAGATCATTGGTATTAATCAGAATTTAGAGAAATAACCATTTTCTTTATTGCTTCATTACATTTAAAAGTGTAGTGATATCACTATACTTTACCCCAAATCCTACATTACTATAAAGCATCATCAGTTCATGTCCATATTTCTTAGCACGTGTCATACAGCCTATCTAGGCCCCAACCCTTGGATTCTCCTATTTTGCGGTTACAATTTAAAGCATGGTCCAGATGAAGTAAGCAATTAACAATGGTTTGCTGTTGGCCAGATTGTGGACCCCTTATTCATGAGTGAGCAGCTATTTACCAAAGTAGTCCCGTTAGAATCAAACGGGACTAGTCACATGAATAACTGCTCACCATTGTAAATAAGGTGTTCATAATCTGGCTCTGTGCAATAATTGCACCTATCCAGTTATTATATTATTAAGGTACCTATTTGTGTTACATGATGACAGACTGCACTGGGAGTGCTTAAAAATGTGTAATGTTTTGAAAGATTCTAACAGTTCCAGCAATATTATCTATTTTTATAATAGGAAATTCCACCAGAAAAATAATCTTTCAGAAAGTGTCATGTTATTATGACCACTCACTGTTCTAGAGAATTCAGTTCCCACCATGTCAATTTAAAATTGTATAGCTGTTATATTCAAATTAATATCTTCAATCTGGAAAATGGTATTTAACATATGTTAATGAAAGTCAGGGCCAAGTCCTGCAGATCCCACTGTTTTAAGACTTCCAAGGATGTTATACAGAGTTTTGTCAGAGTACAGGTGGAATAGAGGCTTCCGGGTTAACACTAGCAGTCAGACAAATCCTAGCAAATCTCCTTTTTACTATAATGGGATCAGTGAGATTCCAGCATCATTGCAACAGTGCAGTTTCTTCTATTATAGATTATTGCACACAGTTTTCAGGTTTGTCCTCAGGGCACTGGCAAGGACAGCATCAGCTTCAGAAACCTACTCTGGATCCTTCCTTCCCTGCTCCAGCAAATGAAAGCTTGAAGTCTCGTGTGTATGTGTGTCACTTATGATGCCTGCTGTCATTAAGATCAAGGGTGTTGTGGTTAAAAGGTTCTATTACTAGGACTAGCAACTTCCACAAGAGCCACTTATGGTGGCCTAATGACTCGCCTGGTGTCCTGCTCCATGGACATGAGGTGTACAGCCTGTGTTTGTTCAGTCAATCAGCATGATGTGCACAATATGCCATCCCCATGTGTGTTCATATCCTGTATCAGGACATGCTGCAGTAAATGTTCAAGATTTATCCACATACCCAGAGATGATTGGTTATTGCACTTGTATGTGCAGTGGGAATGCCCACTGATGCTTTGTGATGTGGCTACAGTAGTTGGCTGTCAAAAATAGCTAAGTGTACAGAGAAATTGCACTGGTCCAGATATCAAATTGCATTAAGTCTCCCCTTCAGACACTTTGATAAATATCAGGCAGCACTTCTATAGAAAAGCTGGATCACAAGGAAATCTCATGCACAAGGGAGAGGGGGGGACTAGCTGTCTTCCAAATTGATAGACTGTGGAACCAGAGGCAGTATATTGTTCATTTCAGCTGAGTACTAGTGTGGACAGTGCTTATGCTGGTGGGAGATACTCTCCTGTCAAAATAGCTACCACTGCTCATTTAGGTGGTTTTATTATGCTAGCAGGAGAGCTCTCTCCCATCGACATAATGTGGCTACACAAGTGTTCTGACAGCAGCATAGCCATACCGATACAGCTGTGCTGCTGTAAGTTTTAAGTGTTGACTAGCCCTTGGCTATATGGTTCAGAGCTGTGAAAAATGTCATGCCCTATGTGATCTAGTTAGGTCAACCTAAACCCCACTGTAGATGCAGTGAGGTCAACAGAAGAATTCTACCATCAACCTATCGCCCCTTTAGGGGTGGTTTTACCACAGTGACAGAAAAAAAACAACTTCCTCCACTGTAGTGAGTGTCTGTGCTTCAGCTTTGCCACTGTAGCACTTATAGTGAAGAAGTACCCAGAGCAACTTTCTCCCAGAGACAGTGATTCAGTACATATACTGAAACCGGTGGGTATTTTGCTAGGCTTGGGCTTGAAAAGCGATTTGTTTTTCTGCATTGGGGCTGGTCATGCAAAAAAATGGGGCAGGGAGGGTATAGAGATGATTCAGTAAAGGGGTAGTTGCCAGGTTCTGTGAGTTTCTACCCTGACTCACAACACTTGCACAGTAAGTCTTCAGTGTTATTAGCTAAATGAAGCTGAAAATGCTTCCCCACCACATTGCTAGTTTTCAGCCCATAATTATACAGGAACAAGCCATTAATATTGTTGGGCCTTTTGCGCTTACTGAGGCTTCTCTCTTGTTGCTGGATATTCCCAACAGTAGAAGTTGCTGTTATTTGGTTACCCTTTCTGATCCTGTTTTTGTCAATGACATGTAGTGTCTGACTTTCAATGAGATTTAGGTTCTTGAGTGCCGGTCCCTTTTGAAAATAGGACTTAGGTTCTTAAGTCACTAAGGTGCTTTTGAAAATTTTACTCTTTGTCATGTTCACATCATGGTTCTAACCTGCACAGTGACTGTAAAAACAGTGTCTTGGAGTTCCATATTCCTTGTGTCTCACAGGTTTCCTACCATCTTTGTTTTATAGTCACCATTTAGCATGTAAACTTACTTTAAAGTAGGCAAATGCATCATGAACTAGGAAGAACTGAATTACATATTCCTGAACAGAATTCGTTTATGTGCAGCTGATGTACAGTATCTTAATTTTCATCTTCCTTTGATGATCACTTAAGTAAAATTGTTTCTCTTGAAGTTATGTTTTTAGGAAGGTTCCTCTCACCCATTTAAACTAATCTTAAGCCATAAAGTGGCACAAGGATCTTAAACCACCATTCAGTCTCGGCTCAGTTTAAGATATAAAATATACTAACTTTTTGTTGGTTTAACACGTCTAAAGTGGTTTATGTTCATTCTTCCACTTTAAAGCCTGTGATTGGTTTAAAATGCAAAAAACAAACAAATAAATAAATCCATAAATCATTGTTCTGGAGGATGGAAGAACTCTGTGTAAGCTTGAAAGCTTGTTTCTTTCACCAACAGAAGTTGGTCTAGTAAAAGATATTACCTCAATCACCTTGTCGCTCTAATATCCTGAGACCAACACTGCAAACACAATGTTAAGCCTGTCTAGTTAAGCACCAAAGAAGCTGGAAAATACAAAAGTTGAACACATATCTTTAATGATTCCCTGTTGTATATAGGAATGATGATAATCCGTAATTACTTAATCATTGGCTATCTAAGCTTCTAGAAAACAGTGAAATATGTTATATTTGAGAGAAATGTCATGCAATTGAAGACTGCATCATAGCCTATATAGGAAGGAGAGTTAAAGTTGTGCATTCACAAAACAGATATTAAAGAGGTAGAGCTACCACTGCAACTTTCCCATTCTTTTATAATTAGTACATTCAACAATAAACTCCAGTTTAAGAACCTTTAAGTGCCGAAAAAGGAGTAAGAACACTTCAAAACTCCAGATAAGTACTTTATCATGTTAATGATGAAATATGACTTGTGTCTCTTAAAGTGGCCATTACTGATAAAAGATAAGAAATATTACAAAGTTCTTCTGGAAAAACAACATGTCTATGCACAGTAGGCAAGTAACCTAGTCATTAAAAATAGGATTATATATAGTCCAAATTCAGAGGAATACTATACTTGCTGATCAGAAAAGCAAGCCTAATGTGTTATTAAAGTAAGTGCTACTGAACACATAGAACAACTGTAACAAATTTCTAGCTGAACAAGCAAACAAACCTGAAGACTTTACAACTTCAGATATGTAACCTGCTTTTCTGTATTTGTCTAGTGGGAGGCATTTTAGATTGTGCCAAATAACACAATATATTTTATTTGTCCCTCATCAGCAATCAGCTGCTGAAGTATATTATTAGTTGCTTAGTAATTAGACAAAATCCTCGTTTCAGGACGCATAGATTCCAAATTATCCCCTGTGGAGTATTGCCAAAGTATCAAACGGTTAAAAACAAATGATTAATTTCAAAGAACCACAGAGTTAGAGATGGCAAATGCCTGCTCGTTCCAGCGGGGGCATTCCTCATATTCTGCAAGCAAGTAAGAGGTAAATTATTCCTCAGATTTCAAACTTAAACTTGAATTCCAGAATATTTATGTTTAACGGGCACTGCATTAAGTATAATGCAACAACGTGGGAGGTCTTCGGTAATACTGACCTCCATTTCAAGGGATTTTGAATCACTACCTCTCCACGCTTTGGAAAAGTCCTTACTCGGGTAATCTCTGCTCTAAAAAGCAGTTACAATGTCCCATGAAAGCGATTATAAATAAGGAGCAGAGGCTTCCCTCTAGCAGCCCTGCTAAGGGGACCCTGGGTCGGTTCATTCAGTTTGCAGCTAGACCCGCCTTTGGAGCAGCCCCGAAGCAAGCAGCCCAGGTTGGGCTGGGTGCAGTCTGTGCTGTCCGGCACAGGTGCTCGGAGCAGGATGCAGCCGTCGGGGCGCGGACAGCGGCTTGGTCATTCCAGACGCGGGAGCCCTCCCCTCCCCCCCCCGGCAGCCTCTTCGTTCACCCGGGCACCGGCCGCGCCGGATCCGCCGCCCCCGGCGCCAGTAGAGCCGGCCTTCTGCCGCCGGAGAGGGGCTCGGGCCCCGAGCCAGCGCCTCCTGCAGCCGCCGGGCAGGCGGCACCAGCGGCTTCTCCCCCGCTGGCGGGGGCCGCGTACTGTACCTGCGGCCGGGACCCGCCGCCCGAGCGCCGCCTGCAGCCGCCAGAAGGGGCGAGCCCGCCCCCTGGCGCCGCTCCGCCGTGCGGGGTCGGGACTGCCGCGGCCGTGCCCCCGGTCCTCTCCCCCAAGCGGGGCCCCCAGCGGAGGGGAAGGAGCGCGGCCGCTAGCCCCACTCCGCCCGCTGAGTGCTCTGCCGCCGCTCGGCGAGCTTCAGCCGCCCGCGCTCACTCCTTCCCGCCCCGGCGGGCTTGCTGCTCAGCCTGGCTTGCTCTGGTCCTCAGGACAGACCGTCGGTCTCCGGAGTAACTCCCCGGGGCTCGGGAACTCACGTACACTTGTGTAGCCAAGATCACCACCCACGGGAGCTCGCTGTTACCCCCTACCCCAGCCCGCAGCACTGACAGCCGCGGTGTGCTCCCTCCCCGAGCTAAGCCATCCCCAGCGGTTTGCTGTCGAAGAAAGACGCCCTGAAACCCGCTCAGTTCATTTAACTTTTTTTCACCACCCGCTGCCCCATAACGCTCACGTCGCTCACATTTCCGACCGGCGCGTCCTCTAGGAGCCGATGACTGAGATGTTGCGGAATGGAGAGCAACAGCCGCTAACAGCACTCTCCAAAAGTCGGCCCTGCTGCTTTTTGTAGCCGGCAGCTCGCCCCTGCCGGAATCCTGGAGACAAGAGTCAAGCGCGACGAAGCGGTTTATATTTCCCAAACACCGCCTCGAGGAGGGATTCCGAGCTGAAGAGCTTGTCCTTTGTCTGACAGAAGCGTAGGAGCTGGGGGTAAGAATGGGTGACGGGAGAATAGGGATGGCGAGAAAAGAAGCAGTGCTACTAGATCTCTGAATCCATCTCCAGGTGAAGCACCAGGAACGGGGGAGGGGTGAATAAGTGCTCCTGAAACATTGGCTCACCTGCCTTTTTTTTACGTTCTTACGTGTGTCAGAGTATGGGAAGGGGCAAAGGCTTTGACCCTCCTTGCAGAAGGCTTATTAAAAGTAATAAAATAGTTTTAAAGATAACAAATGATTTAATTTCCGACCGACATGCAAGATAATAGTAAACATACAATACAATCTCCCTTTTAATTCAGACAGGCAAAAATCAAAGACACAAATCAATCCATGAGGTCACCTTGTCCGTATTTCATATAACTCAGGTTTTGTATACAACTGTGCTCCAGCTCTGTTCCTGATGGAAAGCGCTTGAACTTTGTATTACTGGGATGTTGCTTCGCCAGGGTGCTGTCTGCCTTCTTCCTATAGTTTTCAGAGTAATATTTATAAGGACTTCCTATTTTACTGATAGATCTTTATGTCTTCTGTGATTTGATATTCCAGTTAACACAAATCCCAAATACTGGAGGTGTATTTCACTAGGCACTCTATAATCAAGAGAGAGACTAAACGGATTTGAAATAGGTCAAATGCCAACAAAACATTGTGAGCCTCTATTTTAGGCTTTATGGTGACATTTGCATGCATACCGGAGAGAAGGAATGGATGCAAGCAGCTGTTTAAAAACATGGTATAATAATAGGTATAAAATGGCAGATCAGTGCTGAACACATAATTAGTAAATAGTCCAGCATTGAAATATTGTGACTTGGAGAATACCACATAAAAAGGGAGAGGCTTGCATGAATATCTTCCAAATAAGAACATCCTTGCCTAAAAATAATGTAAAGACTAAATCTAGTTCCTATTGATGTTTATAGGAGTTTTTGCCATTCCCCTTTGTCGGAACAGGATGGGGCCTAATTCAGTTGATTAGGGAATCTTGACAAATTATTTCATGCAGCATTTGTGACTTGTAGGTTTCAAGATTACCTGTAATGACAAAACTTCATACAGTGGTTCTGATGAAAAGCTGTTCAAACTGTAGCAAAATCCTACTACCACAACATTAAAGAGTAGATTCAATAAATCATTCTCAACTCAGACCTTAGTTCATATATTTTTGTTAAACAGAATGCATTGTATGTTGTAGGAGATAAGCAATCTGTATCTCCAAGATGCATACATATGGCATGTTTAAGTGAATATTATTTTTTAAATTGTAACATTTCCTTTTGAAGTGTAGAGTCTAGCATGGATGGGACATTAAAGGCCAAATTCTGCCACTCATATGGAGTATTTTTTCAAGTGCACTGCAAGAAGTCTCACAATGGAACTATAATGGGACTACTGGTGGAGTAAGTGAGGCACAACTGTTTCAGTAAGAGTGATGGAATCTGGCCCTACAGTACAGCCCTTTTGGTGGCAGTACAGGTGAAAGTAAAAGATCTAACAGCACTTTTTGAAAAGAACGCAGAATATCACCGCTGTCCTGACAAGCATTTCTTCCTTCTCTGAATAGACCAGTTTCCCATGTTCAAGTCTGTGTGTCAGCTGTTTCTACAAATATAATACTGAACATAAGAACTCGCCATACTGGGTCAGACCAATGGTTCATTTTCTAGCCCAATATCCTGTCCTCCAACAGTGGCCAATGTCAGGTGCTTCAGAGGGACTGAACAGAACAGGTAATCATTAAGTGATCCATCCTTTCACCCATTCCCAGCTTCTGGCAAACAGCAATCCCTGTCCATTCTGGCTAATAGCCATTGATGGACCTATTCTCCATGAATTTATCTAGTTCTTTTTTGAACCCCATTATATTCTTGGTCTTCACAACGTCCTCTAGCAAGGAGTGCCACAGGTTGTCTGGCTGTTATGTGAAGAAATATTTCCTTTTGTTAGTTTTAAAACCTGCTGCCTATTAATTTCATTTGGTGACCCCTAGTTCTTGTGTTTTGTGAAGGAGTAGATAACACTTTCTTATTTACTTTCTCCACACCAGTCATGATTTTATGAACCTCTATCATGCCCCTCCCCCTCGCCCTTATTTATCTCTTTTCCAAGCTGAAATGTCCTAGTCTTATGAATCTTTCGTCATATGGAAGCTTTTCCATACCCCTACTAATTTTTATTGCCTTTTTCTGTACCTATTTTCAATTCCAAA
The DNA here is from genome assembly GCA_007922155.1 of Mesoclemmys tuberculata. Taxonomy (NCBI): domain Eukaryota; kingdom Metazoa; phylum Chordata; order Testudines; family Chelidae; genus Mesoclemmys; species Mesoclemmys tuberculata. The sequence goes on along the minus strand of ML675624.1, from coordinate 22,816,798 downwards.
ATATTTTTTTAAGATGCAGTAACTAAATCTGTATGTGGTATTCAAGATGTGAGCATACAGTGCTTTTATAAAGACACATTATGATATTTTCTGTCTTATTATCTATCCCTTTCCTTATGATTCCCAACATTCTGTTAGCTTTTTTGACTGCCGCTGCACACTGAGTGGATATTTTCAGAGAACTATCCGTAATGACTCCAAGATCCCTTTCTTGAGAGATAACCGCTAATTTACGTATAACATAATGGGGTCTATAACTGAGATTATGTTTTCCAAAGGTGTGTTATTTTGCATTTATCAACATTGAATTTCATCTCCATTTTTGTATAGTCACTACACTATCAGTATATAATATCATGTTGAACAAAACCCTTTGGTATAACTACAGCTTGAAAAGCTTTACCATATAAAACCACAAGAGCCGCACACCTTTTCAAATACTTCTCAGGCCATAATGAAACTGAAAATGCCAATACAGGGCCAAATCCTGCACATCTGACTCATATGAGTAGTCTCTTCAGTGTAACTACTCAGATGAGCAGGGTTTGTTCCATATTCTGTTTTCCTCCAGATTATTCATAAAGGGTAAAATCCATTTTAAGTGCACAAAGCCTGAGTAATCAGGCTCTGTGCAGGTGGAGTGGGGAGGGATCCCAGAAATGAAATCCAACCCCCCAACCAAACTGCCCCTTCTTCCTTCACACATTACTCTGTGACTTTCTTTTTAGCACAAGTTTCTCATCAGACTGAAATTTCTTCTTCACTGTGAGGGTATGTTAAGAGCTAGGGACCTAATTTTTAGAGCTGTGGGGCACTCAAAGCTTCAGTCAAAGTCAGTGTGATCTGTCTGTGAAAATTGGGCCTTAAATGAGTAATTGTCAGAATTCTCAGGCATTCAGTCACTCTGATTCAGACCTGAATGTCTTTACAAAGGCTGCTACCAATGGAACGGTGATCCATCAGAAAGACATTTTGAAAATTTGAAATGAATTAAAAAATAATCACAACTTTATGATTTAATCCGATATATGAAGAAGTTATATACAGTAACTCTGTTGCTTGAAAATATTGCTTTCGATAGGACAACTCAACAGTCCATCCCATCTCTTGCCTGCTTCCTTATCTTCTTCCCCTCTCCTGGAAATGCACGTACTTAAACAAATCCTACAGGTTATTTGTGCCTCCGTTTCTGTTCTCTCACCTTTCCAAGCCAAATTCCTTCCTTACATAAAACAATTGGGAATGAGCGTGAAGAGCAGTAGGAAGGTGGGTTTGTTATCTACACTTGTGATATCTGTGTTGTGCAAGGCAGGACATTCCACAGTGAACTGGCATGACACATGGCATAAGACCATTTGACTGATCATTTTAGTAGAATCAGCGGACATTTGTTGCTGATGGCAGCATATTTGTTAAAGGTTGGGAGGATGAACCACATGGGAGCATGAGGACTGGTCTTGCTTCCTCTGAACTCAAAGGAAGCAGAATAGGGGTATGGTGGAGGAGCCAACAGATTAAAGGACATTATACCTCTTTGTAGTCTCCTGAGTCCTAGATTTGCCTTGTGCTTGTGCAATTTATATCCTCTTCCCCCAGTGAGTGCTAGGATTCCTGTTCTTATCCTGTGAAATTCCAGTACTCCCATTGATTTCAGTCATGTGGTCAGGAACTGTGATCTTAAGTTCCCTCAGCTGAGCCTAGAGCTAGCTTTCTGTCCTCTCACGATGGCTAATGAAACCATCTGGGTCATGACAGAATCACCCGCTTGGCTGCAGGTCTGCATTCAAGCTCAGCAGCAGCAGTACATTAGAGACCTCCAGCATGAGCCTGGCAATTAAATGGGGGCTAAGGAAGTGAAAAATGCTTGAAAAAGGAGAAACTGGTATGAAGGTTTCTTTGAGTAAGCAGGAATTTAAAAGTTTAGTTACAAAGGGATTTAAAATGTAATGGCAAGAATTGTAGATGAAGAAGAAAATAAGAAGATTCTATGAAGTATGCCCCCAAAAAGAGGAAAATGTGCTGCTCCAAAGATACTAAATGATCAGTGAAGATCTCACATATAGACTGTTAATTGGTCACTGTGATTAAAATAATAATGCATATTTATTGAATAGATACAAATATGAGTTATGTAATACATAGGATTAAAGAAACAGTTGACCTGATACGGGAATGCAGTGTGTTTTCCTAGGAAAGAAAGGCTCTTTATGAAAACATCGGATGCTATAAAGTGACAGAATATACTGTGAGGGGTTTAGTGAAAGTATCAGAAAAGTGAGGTAACATCAGAAAACCTCTACTATGTTTTTAAGGGTATAGAGCAGTGTGAATTTGTCTAGCTTGAACTGCCAGCCTTTGGATCATATTATACCTTTCACTGCTAGACTGAAGATCACATTATTAAATATTTTTTCCCCCATTTAGGTACCTATAAACTGTAATCTAATCACCCCTTAACTGTCTCTTGTTAAGCTAAATAGATGGAGCTATTTTAGTTATCCCTGTATGGCTTGTTTTCTAATCCTGTAATGATTCTTGTGGCTCTCCTCTGAATCCTTTCCAATTTATCAACATCCTTCTTGAATTGCAGGCACCAGAGTGGGACACAGTGTTCTAGAAGCAGTCACACCAAAGCCAAATACAGAGGTAAAATAAATTTTCTACTCCTACTCAAGATTCCTCAATTTATGCATTCAAAGATTAATTTAGCCCTTTTGCCCACAGTCTTACACTGGGTGCTCATGTTCAGCTGATTGGCCATCACAATCTCCAAATGTTTTTCAGAGTCATTGCTTCTGAGGGTAGAGTCCCCTCATTCTGTAAGTCTGACCTATATTCTTTGTTCCCAGATGTATAAAATTACATTTAGCCATATTAAAATGCACATTGATTACTTTTACCCAGTTTACCAAGTGATCTAGATCACGCTGAATCAGTGACCTGTCCTTTTCATTATTTACCAATCCCTCAATTTTTGTGTCATCTGCAAACTTTTTCAGTGCTGATTTTGTTTTCTTCCAGGCCATTGATAAAAATATTAAATAAAGTAGGACCAAGAATTGATTCTTGTGTGACTCCACTATGAACAGACCTTCTCAGTGATGATTCCCCATTTACACTTATCCAATTAGCCATTTTAATCCATTTTAAGTGTGTCGTGTTCATTTTATATTCTAAATTTTAATCAAAATGTCATGTCGTATCAAGCCAAATGCCTTACAGAATTGTAATAATGCATCAACACTATTAGCTTTATCAACCAAACTTGTAACCTCATAAAAAAAATTACATTACACTTCATTAGTTCATTGTTTATTGTTCCTGATAGGGCTAGAACTACTTGGGTCATACTGTTTACCCTTTTTAAAAATTGGCACAATATTAGCTTTCTTCCAATCTTCTTGAACTTCCTCATTGTGCCAAGAATTATTGAAAATCAGCATTAACAGTCCGGCAAGTTATTCACCCAGCTCTTTTAAAACTCTTGGGTGCAAGTTATCTGGATGTACTGATTTAGAAATGTTTAACTTTATTACCTTCTGTTTAACATCCTCCAAAGATACTAGTGGAATGGAAAGATGAGACCATATAATAAGACTGCATCATCAGTTTTTTCCTCAAATAAAAAACAGAAATATTTATTGAACACCTCTGCCTCTTCTGAATTATTGACCATTCTACCATGGACCAACACCATGGACCAACACCATTGTCAGGATTATTTTGTTCCTATTAATTTAAAAAAAAACACAAAAAACCCCAAACTCCTTATTGTCCTTAACTATGCTGGCCATAGAGTTCTCCTTGTGTTTCTTGGCTTCCCTTATTGATTTGCTGCACTTCCTAACTTATTTATATTCATTACTATCAACTTGTTCTTTCTTTCATTTGTTATTTATTTATATTATTTTTTACAGCTGCCTTCACTTTCCCTTTAAACCAGGTTTGTTTTTTTAGCAGCACAGTCATCTTCCTCAATTGTGGGATTGTGATTTGGTGGACATCTCATAAAGCTGAGTCCAAAGGAGTCTGTTTCACCATAAAGCATAAGCCAAAGTTACTGGCTACTCAATGCTTAGTTCTACAGCTGTGATCATCCTTGTGTCTGCATTGCCCCAGCCTTGTTCCTTTCTGGTTCCAGCTTGCTACAGTCCTGCTCTGACCTTGACTTGTTTCCTGGTTCCAGCTCTGACCCTTGGCACTGACTCCTGGTTCCTGTTTCTGGCTCTGCCATGAGGCTGGACACAGGTTCTTCTAACCATGGGACTGGCTTCCAGCTCTAACCACCAGATCAGAACTCCAACATCCTAGTCCCTGTCACTTGTGGGGGGGAGAACAGGGTTCCAGAACAGCAGAGGGTAGGATTTAGTTCTATAAAAGAATGCCTGTAATTTAGTCATTCAAACAGAGTTTGCTGCTGCTCCCAGTGAAGCCCATGGCAAAGCCCTGATTCCTTCTAATGGGAACAAGATCAGGTTCAATAATACAAGTGATTTCTTTATGTATGAACCATGTACTGTTGTGCAACAAAAGCATTGCAGAGATATGAAAGTAGATGCATGTGCTCATTACTGGAAAATGAAAACAATAAACACAAAGTTTAAAAAATCCTTAAAGAAAAGAGTGACATTTTCATGCAGAACTGTTGCAACCCCAAAGACTGTTTTTTTTTTGCACATAAAAAGGGATCACACAGGTGTCCCTGAACTCACCCTGTTGTATTAGTGCAGCACAAATGTTACATAATCTGGACACCCAAATTACAGATAGAGTAGCCACCTTAATTTTGACATTTTTCTTTAATACAGACTTTATAATACTTTGAGATATACAAACAGATAAGTATTTATGGATTGGTCTACAGGCAAGCCAGTAATACTGCTTTCCAAATGGCTCTATAAAAGATGTTGCTCCTCCCTAAATGTTAAATTATTGTTTCATGAAAGGTTATCTTTTATCTGTTCAGTACTATTTTCCTAGGTAGAGTGTTTGCATACTGTGTATTTTGTTGCAGAAAGACAACAATTACTTCAAAAACCCAATAATATGTTTGCAGGTCGTGGTGCCTTTTATGTACTGAGATAATGCATTCCCCAGAGGCGTCTGAATATATTCCTTTACTGATCTGCTTTGCTGTTCTGTTGTTTTCAGTATTCTCGTGTCCTCCCAATGGTAAGAGAGTTACTGAGGAACTATTTGACCTTTTTGTGAGCCTGAGAGTTTTAGCTGGGAAGTGCTGTTAGTGCTGAGACTAGGGAAATATAGTTAGAATGGATAAGACGACTTCTAAAATCTGAGCTCATTTTGAAAGGCAAGTATACTATGTCTCTATATTATGGAACATTTACTTTACAACATATTACGAGTTTAAAAAGAAAACATCTCTGCTTTATAAGGCGAGTCGTGGTTGTGGGTTTATTTTAGAGCCCACATGTATATTAGGTGTTTCAAAGAGGAAAGATATAGTCCCTGCCCAGTAGAATTTACAATCTAAATTGAACACATAAAACAGCATGTCTGAGTGACAAAACAGTAAGCTTGGGGGAGGGGAGTGTGAAGCAAGATAGGACAAGTGTTAGAGCAATACAAACTGCATTTGAAAGTGATCCAGGGTCTAGGGTACAAAAGTTAGGAACTACTAATCTAAGTCTATGGTTCTCACCACAAGAGAAACAGTAACACCAGCCTTGGTACTGTAGGCCTTTGGGACTATACCCCAATGAATGATATTTTGGGACTTCATGGGATTTTCAAAGTACTGCAGGAATCTTATTGAATTAAACCAGGACATTCCGCTCTCTGCTATGTCAGGGAATGGGATGAAGCATGGCCTTGTTGTTAAAGCTCAGTCTTGGGACTTACGAATTCTGAGTTTTGTTGCTAACTTTGTTGTAGACTTCCTGTGAGATAGTGGCAATCCGTTAAGGGCCTTGTAAACTTACACCCACTTGCATAGCACTGAGCATCATGAACTACCATTGCATTGATTTCATTGTGAGTTCAGTGCATTATTTGCAGGAGCCAATCTTTGTTCTCTATCAGCTTCAGTTTTCTCATGTGTAAGATTGAGACTAATACTCACCAACTAATAAAGGGATGGTGTGAGGCTTGGTTCATCCACGTTCATAAAGTGCACTGAGATCCTTGGATGGAAGGCTCAGTAGAAAGAAAGTATTATGGATTACTTCTTGCACCCTGAAATGCAGCTATCTCTGAGGTGAAACATTGCAGCTCACAGTAACAATATAGAGTATAATACTGGAAAACAAGAAGTGAAGAGTCTCTCATACAATTGAAACTGCTAGGATTTTTTTTCGATAGGTAATTTCTCCAACACCACTACTCAGAACTGTTCCTAGGAATGTGTGAATAGGCTAGCCCCTTGTCCGCAGCACCTGTTGATAGTCAAAAGGCTGAAGTTGTGCATGACAGCAATAAATGTTACATTTATTTTTTAATATAACCATAGAGTGTGGGAGGATGGCAGCAGTCTCTCAGGGAAGTAGTGAGGCAGTGGGAGCCTCCTGGTGCAGAAGGAACAGGGGGAAGATTGAAGAAACTGGTCCCTTCCATTTCAGACGCAATTCTCTCACTACATTTAAAAATCTGTAAAAGTGGCAGTGACCCTACTCATGAACATTGTTGCCGTCCTTCAGTGACCACGAGTGGGCAGCCCTTCAGTTCACAGATCCCGAATGGGCCATTGTCTCAGAGAAAAAACATTACCTAAGGAATCTCAGCCCTTGGTCCTTTTCAAAAGCTGGGCTTCAGCCCTCTCTGCTCAGCTTTAGAGTTTAGAGTTTACCATTTACTGGCAATGTTGTATTAATTAATATAATGAAATTACTACTATAATGATGATAACATAATAATCATCACCTGGCACTTTTCGACAAGTCAAGTCACACAAAAATTACAGAGTGCCTTCTTAATGCAGCTGTGTCTGCGATGACTTACATTTTGAAAATGAATTTAGAATCACCGGAAAACCCAGGATCTGAGCTTTCTAGTCGTTCCAGACTTAAGTGAAACCTACCAATATTTGCAAGTGACGTGGTAGGTGTAGTGCTTGCAAGTGACATGGTAGGCATATTAATTAAATACAGGTTTTATTGGATGACTTCTCTGCTCTTCGTTGGGTCCTGAGACCTGCCAGGTTCTGAGACTTGCACGCTACTACTACCACCCTTAAGCAACAGTGCTTTGTTGTGGGTGAGAAGTGGGAAAAGGTGAGCAAAGTTGGTGCGTCCAACAAACGTGGGAGCCTAAAGCTACCATATAATTATGTTTGATGGAATTAGCGATGTGCATGCCGTATTCAAATATCTAGTCAAACCTGGAGTTATTACAATGCATGCAAAAGCTGCGTAAGGCAATGGTTCTCCAACTTTCTGTTTTGTGTATCACTTTGTGGGGATAGTTCTACCCTTTCATGACCTATTTCTCTTTCCAATCCCCCAACCATTGCACTGATGAGTTCTCACAGTGCTCCAACAATGGAGGAAGGTCAAACAGACCAAAAATCTGAGACCTGCTGAGTTAGGGCAAAGCAGGACTACAGACAGCTGTGAAATGTACCAGCAGAAAATAATACATTTGCTGAATCTAAGAAGTATTAGCTATGCTTCCTTGAGGTTTGGTGGTTAGTTGACTGGTTTTTACTTTAAAGAAAACATTTAGCTTTCTTAATATTTTGAAATGCAAATAAACTGGTTGTGTTTACACTGGGGAATCTTTATCAATTCAATCACTTTTCAAGAGAAAACCGAAATAGAGACCAGTTGTGCCGCTTTAAAGCAAAAATGAAAACACTTTATAACTGACACATCCGAGACACAATCCATGTTATCAGCCACATCGCCAGCCAGCTCTTATATAATATTATCTTTACTTTGGCCACAAGGTGGCACTGACTTGCAAACAAAACGTTACAATATTCCATCTGTAAAAACAATTTCAAACTGTCTGGCCTCTCAAGTTCTTCTCAATGCATCCCCCCTCCTCTTTTGTTTCAATACTTAATTGCATTTATTTCAGAATTACTAGGCAACCCACCCCCAGATGTGTAGTTTAAAGGGATGGTGCTTGCACTGGGTTCTTCAGGATCTGCTCAATAGAGCACCATCATGTGATACTGGGATAAGGTGGAGTTCAGCTTTAAGGGGGTGTCTCCAGCTCTCCTCACCAATCTTTAGGATCAGAGCTGGAGAAATACCAGTGGATGTTTTCCCCATTGCCTCGCTCCTTGTTCTGCATCCACCCTTCTGCTCCACACCCTGACCAAATCAAGAAACGGTGGGAAATAAGAACAATTGCAAGGTGGGTTCCTTTTGCGGTTTCCTCGTGTTTTAAATTTTATTTTTATTTGGGGTGTGCGCGCGCGCTTTTTAGACTGCTGTCTGTGTGTCTCATCAGGGTGACAGAACAGGTGTAGCCGAGAGAATGCCAGGCAGAACTCAGGGGTGAATTCCTGACACTACTGAGTGTCTCCTTGGTGCGGTGGTACCTGTCGGTGTCTGCTGCTAACAGTATGGCATGCTGCCCTTTGAGCAGCTAGCATAGTTTTGGCAGGGCATTTCTCGTCCCCTTGCCTTGCATTTGGGTACCCTTTTAGCCTTTAGCATCAAACTTCGGATCAAATCCTTGGAGAGAGCAAGAGGTCTGTGTGATCGCGGGGCGCAGGGGGAGCGGGGGGGGAGGTTGGGTTGCAGGACCGTGGGATTTCTGCCTGCCTTTAATTTCTCCTTCCCTACCCCTAGAAGCACAGGTCAGCCTTTCCGTTTCTTTGCTTTGCTTTTTTTTTTTAGGCAGGGGCCGGGCGGAGCTTGAACACAGAGGGCAAACCGGCGTCTTCTCCAGCTGATGAGCTGTCAGGGAAAGACAAGCGCGATCGCTGTCAACTTCATCGGCTGCCCCCTCCCTGCCTATTTGAACGCAATCCGCGCTGGAGAGATGGGGAGGGAGGGAATCACAATCGCACAGCGCACACAGCTTCCTTTAATCCAGTCGCTGGGGGAGGGGAGCGATTTGGGGGCTGGAGGCTCCTGGGGCTTCTCTGCGGGAATGAGGAGCATCGGCATTTTCCCTTTAGAGCCGCCTGCGGAATGAGAAATAGGTGTAGACAGAGCGTGGCAACACGAGCGAGACTCGGGCCTGACACCCAGCAAGGTCCTGCCGCGAGGTCTTAGCCCGTGGCTGAGTTTATTATCCAGTCCCGCTCTTGACTGCAGGATGGGGCAGAAAGGACACAGTCCCTGCCCTGGACCTCGCCCTGCGGAGCCCCGCTGAAGTCCGAGCGCGATTGTAGTTATCTGACCTCTGCTGCTGAAATGGAGCCATGGTTAATGCTCACAGTCAAACCAGCGCCGCTTTGTCTTTCGGGGCACGGCACGTTCATGCTGCCGAGAATCTGAGGTCCTCCTTGCACGCACTAAGCACAGCGGATGGGCAACCAGCTTCTGGTTCTCGGTAGAGCTACTGTCTTTCAACAGTGCACGGACAAGGTCCTTCTGTGAAAGCCCAAAGTAAAACAAAGGTGGTCTGGCTGGGGGCCTGAGATACCAAAATACCAGGCTGGCTATATTAGAAAGACTAGCTGGAACTATGGAGGAAATACATTACAAGCGAGAACAGTGAGGGGGCTGTCTGCTATTAAGATCGCTGGCAAATCCAAGTAGTCAAACTTCGGCCGGTGGACGTAAATCGCCAGAGCCGGGCTACATTACCTAGAGATTTTAAACACGCCTGTATTGCTAATAAGGGCTGTAAAGACTCCATTGCGGGGATGCAAAGCCAAGCCAGCTGGATTGAATTGATGGGTGAGCCCCATTTACTTTTGTGATCCTCCTGTGGAATATCGCCCGATCCTGCAGTCCTCACTCTGGCAACTTGGTCACTTCTGTCTCGGTGAGGAGTGCAGGATCTGAACCCTAGCATGTATCAAATCGAAGTAGCGCCAGTTCCCGGATAAGACCTCTCTCCTCTGAAGATGTACGCTTGTGTTTGTGGTTGCTAGTTTGTTCCCAGTTATTGTTTTACACCAACTGTCATTTCAGGTGACTTCACCGCCCTGAGGTAGCTTTAATAAAGTGGATTTCAGCAATAGATGCTCCTGCGGCTTTTATACTCACTGAAAATCAGATTTGTGACAAAGACCCTATGCAGCTGTGTCTCAAGGAGCCATTAACATAGCGTAAACTGGCAATGCTCCCTCTTAACCTAAGGTTAAGCACACAACGTTTTAAATAGCTTGCCTGAGATTTGGCAGAGGGAAAATTCGAGATTCAAGAAGGCTGTTGCTAACTGCAGGTTGAAGCAGAGGTATGTTAGCTTGTTGTAGACGTCCTTCCCTTCGCCCCACCCTACCCATGCCTGACTTTCTGTGATTTAATAGCCTGCAGCTTTTGCGATGGAGGGGTTAAGCATGTCTATTTGTGTTGGATAGGTAAATATTGATCGCTCTCTCTTTTTTGAAAAGTGATTAGTTCTTGCTTTCCCCCCCTTTCCTTTTCCCTTCCCTTTGTTCTACTCTGCTAGGCAGCAATTCTCTCTGATATAGCCAGAGTTGCTGATTTGCTTTTGACCTCATTGTCAGCGGCACGTTAGGGACCAGTCGGGCAAAGCAGACTATTAATTAGGTAAGGAGGTATGTTTTGCAGGAACTTCTTCATCACTGTTTACTCAGGTCACTCTGGGCTTGTCCTTCGCTATGTTATAGCTGAGTAGCTTTATTCAAATAGGAGAGAGACAATTTGACACATGGCAATTGGGGAAAACAGGACATAAATCATGAGAAACATATTAAAAAAGAAGAATTTAATGGTAAAGATTCAGTCGGTCTTAAATTGAGAACTTTTTCAACCACATTATTGTCATATGTTAAATGTAATTTGTTTAGATAGTGAACTATCAACTGTTCTCTCTCATTTGTAAATATTTATTTTAACATAACGGACTTCTTTCCTTTCCTTTCCTTTCCTTTCCTTTCCTTTCCTTTCCTTTCCTTTCCTTTCCTTTCTGCTGTATCCTGCACTTCCTATTCAGGCAAACTTCTTGTCGCCTTCAATAAAGAATTTTTCCTGAGTAAGGGGCACAGGATCTAATCCTCAATTTTGGTAATTCACCTTCCAGTCTTTCTTTACATTGTAGGCATGACGGACTTTCAGAATCTGGAAAACGGTTATAAAAATTGTGCGCTCTCCTAGCATAGATTAGGGTCCATTAACCCCCTTTCTCCCATATCTTCAGTGGTACAGCTTCCCTTTGCATTTAAAGAAGTGGAGGACTCCGGAAAGGAGGGAGGTTGGGGAGGAGAGAGGAGAGGGCTGTTTCTAACCACAAGGCACACGTACATTTAGTGTTAAATGATCAGTAATAACAGAGTACACAAGTAAGTGGCCCGGGGTTTCGCAGAAGTGCTTGTACTGCTGTTCAACAGTGAATAATTCTCTCAACCTCCCCTCTCTCCAGTCATGTGGCGGACACAGTTAAACGTGGAAACTATTTGTTTCACTACAAACATTCTACTTTAAAAAGCTTTGGGAGGAGTGTAATTTGAATGAAAATTATTGATGCTTGGGAAGGGTGAGAGCTAGTAGAGGTGGGTATGGTTGAAGGCTATAGGATCGGGAGCCCCAGAACGGAGAGGACACAGAATCTATTCAAGTTGTCTTCTTCTTCGTCTAGCCTGGTCTTCTATCCCAGAGCCGCTTCTACAAATCGAAGCTTGCCTACTTTACCACCCTGACACCAACAGACGGCTTCACTTTGCCGCGTGTCAGCATATGGGTCTGTGCAGTTCTCCAGCCCGGCACATAGCACCCTGGCCCAGCACGCCAGAAGAAAGACCGAATGGCATCACGTCTGGAGATGCAATTCCATTCCAGAGAAAGCTGGTGAAACTCTCGCTCTGCGTTGGATATTAGTCCTCAGCCACCCACATTGTTCCAGCCCCCCTTTCACAGCTCTGCATCTTGGCTGGCGAACGTGTGACAAGGCGCTAGAAGGACAACACGTCCGCTTCTGTTCTGCCGGGGAGACGATCGTCCCTGGTACACTTTCGGTTATATTTAGCATACCTTAAGATCAGACACGTCCTTCCCCCTCCTCCTAATGCGTTCTCTGCTAATTGTGCGTATGTCCCAAGGACTCAGCTGCTCCCTGGCGCTGTGTGCAACCCACCAGCCGGGAAGCTCCTCCAGCTCCCTTCGCTGTCAACTTATATAAGCGAGACCCCTTGGCTGAGGAGGCTCGGGATGCGGGGCGCTGGGAAGCGCCTTCCCCGCTGGACTCTAGTCCCAGCAGGACAGCTCAGCTAGGGCTTCGTTAGCCATTGCTCCCGGCTCTGCGGCGGGCTGAGTCCCGGCGTGGTCGGTCCGTCCGTGGGGCTGATGAAAACGCTTCTCCCGTCCCCCGGTCAGCGTACGCGCGAGTCCTTGTTCTCCCCTTCCTTGGCCTTTTCTTCTCCACGGTGCGGGGCAGCTGGGTGGAGGCTGCCCCGAGGCGGATGAGCGTTGGAACTGGGAGAGCCTATTTCGCGGACGTTGCGGACGTAGGATCCTCAGGGCGAGGGTTTTGCCATAGGGCAGCCTCTCAAACCCGACCTGTCGTGGGGCTGTCGCGATCTGTCTGCGACCACGGGCTCTGTGTTGAGGGCTCGGAGCACGTCATTACAGAAGCTTCTCAGATATTCTGGGCTGCAGAAAGAAGGGGCAGTCTCTGGCCGCGGGCATATCTGCACCCGCCGGGTTAACACCACCAGTTTATGGCACGATTAAAATGCTAAGGAAATAAACACGTGCTCTTTTCCCCTTGCAGATTGCACCAGGCTGTCCAGGGAACAAAGGATCAAGGGACAGCTTTGGGTGAGATCTTGCTGCTTGAGTCATGAGAATATTTTGAGCTTCTGAAACCATTGGGAAGAAACTCAAGGCAGTCGAGACCATTCCAGGGCATCGACACGAGTTCCAAGAACATGAATGCATCGTTTCTCTCCTCCGTTGGGAATCATTCCGTCCATCTGAACTTTTCCGAGAAGAACTCCAGAATCCTACAGTTCGAAGATGAAGATTGCCACGTGCCCTTGGCCATGGTCTTCACCTTGGCCCTGGTTTACGGGGCTGTGATCATTCTTGGTGTCTCCGGAAATCTGGCCTTGATTATTATCATCTTGAAACAGAAGGAGATGCGCAATGTTACCAACATCCTTATTGTCAACCTTTCCTTCTCAGACCTTCTGGTGACCATCATGTGTCTTCCCTTCACCTTTGTGTACACTTTAATGGACCACTGGATTTTTGGGCAGGCCATGTGCAAGCTGAATCCTTTTGTGCAGTGTGTCTCAATCACAGTCTCCGTTTTCTCTTTGGTACTCATCGCTATTGAACGCCATCAGCTGATCATCAACCCTCGAGGGTGGAGGCCGAATATCAGACATGCCTACATAGGGGTTGCTGCCATCTGGATTATAGCGATAGCTTCCTCTTTGCCTTTCCTCATTTATCATGTATTAACTGATGAACCCTTCAAAAATATAACGATCGATGAATATAAGGACAAATATGTGTGCTTGGACTTGTTCCCTTTAGACACTATCAGGCTTTCTTATACCACAGCTCTGTTGGTGATTCAGTACTTTGGACCACTTTGTTTTATATTTATTTGCTACTTAAAGGTAAGAGAGAATCTCTTTTCTGATCTCTCCTTATTTCTGTCTGAATTCTGTTTGTCTTTGTAAAGAAGTGCCTCTGAGCTAAATGATTCTATATTTTTCTTTGTCGTTGAATTTTATTTTCTGCAGATATACATACGCTTAAAAAGAAGGAACAACATGATGGACAAGATGCGAGACAATAAATACAGATCCACTGAAACGAAGAGGATCAACATCATGCTGATCTCTATTGTGGTTGCATTTGCAGTCTGCTGGCTGCCTCTTACCATCTTTAATATAGTGTTTGACTGGAATCACGAAATTCTACCTGTTGCTTCCTGCAGCCACAATTTGTTGTTTTTGATTTGCCACCTCACGGCCATGATCTCTACCTGTGTGAACCCTATTTTTTATGGGTTCCTCAACAAGAACTTCCAGAGGGACTTGCAGTTTTTCTTTCATTTTTGTGATTTTCGCTCCAGGGATGATGATTATGAGACTATAGCCATGTCCACCATGCAAACAGATATTTCGAAGACCTCTTTGAAGCAAGCAAGCCCTGTCACATTTAAAAAAATAAATAATGATTACGATGAAAAAATATAACTGCCTACTCCACACTCAACCCAAAGTGTTGACAGTATGGTCACAGGTGATGTGGGTCCAAGCAAAAGCACAAACTTGTAAGAAAATGAGTTATGGGTTTTCTTTTCTTCTTCTTCTTTTTTTTTAGAATTTCAAATGTTCAGCATTTTCCCCTGTTGCTGCTTTAAAATTCACAGCAGTTATATTTGAATCACATTGCAAGATGTTGTTGGACCTGCTTCTCCTTCGGGTTTTCATCAGCTGTCTTTTGTTACACAGTTATGCACGTCTGCACTAAGTTTTATCTATTGTATTTATCCAAAAGGGATATTTTTCAGCAGTGTGAACATATACAAATCCACTGGAAACAATAGGGGTCTGAATGAGACTACCACTAAAGAGGACATCTACTGTGCCATAAAATTAGGTCATTCTGATTTGAAGAGCTTTATTTTTTCTAATCCAGTTTTAGAGCAGTATTAAATAAACCCTGTTTGCTAGAATAAGCAGACAAGAATGACTCCCTCACAAAGCTGCAGATTAAATTAAATGGTGACAGGCATATGCATTGTTTATAGAGATAATTTTGTTCTTTAATGAATTAGGATCAAAGAAAGAATTAAGAGCCAATTTCTGTTCTCGTTTACTCTGTTGTAAATCCAGAGTAATTCCATTGAGTGCAATACAGTTACTTTAGCTTTTCACCAGTTAATATTTGAGCAGAATTTGGCTCTTAATCCTGTCTTTGATTCCAACATATTACAGCTGGATTTAATAATGCAGACAATTTTTTCATTTAAAAACAAAATTTAACATTTTCACCTGTCAACATCTGATGGAATTGGGACTGTTGGAATGAAGTTCACCTCTAATCTAAGACCTATACACCATTTAAATTCTACTTAAATGCTTTTTTGAGGACCTAAATGGTGTTTAAGAGTCAGCCCTCTACACAGGGTGGAATTTCACTTAAAGAAAACTTTGAAAATCAGGTCCACTGGCAAAAAATATGCTGGTTCTATCTATCTGAAGTGTTTAATAATAATTACTTTGCTAGTCTACATTAATAAGGTAGAGCTGTATTCTATCTTCAATTGTATCTCTGGACTTCCCCCAACACAAAGGAGGAGTTGACCCAGATTTGCACTGTTATAAAGGAGGGCAGAATTTGGCTTGAAATTTGTGTTGGCACATTTGTTTGCCAAACACCCATTCTATCTGTTGATCAAAGGTGTTTTCACCTTTGGAGGCCATTCATTATTATTTGCCCTAATGTCCGCAGTACAAGTCAATGAATTATTACATTTGTTAAAAAACTTCTTAACTATGAATCTCCAGAATATAGAAATACAGGCCTAGATTGTCGGATGATGTAAATTTACATAGCTCCACTGACATAAATGGAACTACAACAATATTCACTGGTTGAGGATCTATGCCATAAAACATACTTTTCTGTCTAAGTCTGTGCCTATCCAAGTAATCAACTTGTTTAATACAAAGGTTGGACCTAATTCTCTCTTACACGAAGATCCCTTGAAACTATTCTGCCAGTGTAAAGGGGCCTTAAAGTGGGTATAATGTAAGTATAGCATACATGGAAATTAGGCCTTGCATCTCTAAACATAAAGCATCTCTAAGTATGATGTTGAATTTAATATATTCAAAATTTGATATGGATAGATGACTAAGAAATGAATTTTTTTTGTCAATGTTCAAAAGTCAAAAACTAATTTGTGCCTTGTGTAGTCTTATAAATAATGTATTATGTAGAATGTTATGGTAACAGTATGTCTTTGTGCTATTATAATTTCATGTATCTCTTTATTTTGGGATCATTTCTTAAAATTTGGGAATGTTATTAGGAGGGCAATGAGACAATTACTGAACATATAATGTATCCAAAAGAGAGCATTTTGTTTTAGGAGCTTGTCCACTTTTGTGTTTTTTGTAAATTTTCTTTTTTTCTGTTGTCATCTCCGGTGGTACGTTGCCAATAGTTTATCTTCTACCAAGTTTAACTTCTACCAATATTGTCCTTTCACCTTGTAATAAACACCATGAATCAGTGGTACACATTCTTGCAAGAAGAAACAGAGTGGGACTGGCAAATCCATCTGTTTTTCCCATTTAAAGAAAAACACTTTCTCATAACCATAAAGAAGACATGAGACAAAAGTACTTTGGCAAACTAATATGTTAATTTAGCCACAGGAGATGTTTATACAGAGTTTTCCCTGTGTTGGCCTCCACTAGTGCAATGCAACTCTAAAGCTATCATGGTCTGTGATGTGAAGATCTCCAATAGGATACTGGGTAACAGCTCCTATGCCAACCCTTCCTTGTGATTTGTGTAGGACATATGAGCAAAACTTCTTTGTGCCTAGCAATCCCTGATGACTGTGATGGCTTCTTGAGGCCATTGACAGCATGCGTAAGTTGCAGCTGCCCTATAACTTTGTTGCCTTCTATCTGGGAACCAGCCTAGAGCACAGCCAGTGGAGGGTCAGGCCAACTTTGCACTCTTCCCCCTTCCCTCCACAAGAAGTATTGTGCGCTCTTCAGCTGAGGATATAGCCCAGTATATTTTTCAGGAACAGAACATATTAACATTACAGTTTATGCTGTTTGGAATAGTGGTGGGGGAGATGGAGTGAAGACCTTGCAGAGGGGATTTTGGGCATGAAAAGGTTCTTCCCTTAGAACAATGTGTTTGCAAATGCCTGACACCCTCTGTGGTCTAGTGCATTTCAAAGGCAAAATCTTTGTTCTCCAAAGTATTTTTATGTAGGGCTAGAAAGGACCTTGATATGTTATCTAGTCCATCCTTCCCATGCTGAGGCAGACCAAGAAAACCTAGAACATTCCTGACAGGTGTTTATTTAAGCTGTTCTTAAAAAACTCCAAACATGGAGATTCCACAATCATGGGGATTCCTTTGAATACTTAAACACCCTTATAGAGCTTAAATATCCTTATAGTTAAAATTTTTTTTCTAATGAATAAGCTAAAGCTCTCTTGCTGCAGATTAAGCCAATTGCTTCTTGTCCCACCTTCAGTGGACATGGAGAACAACTAACCAATGTCCATGTTCTAACTGCCCTTAACATATTTGAAGACTGTTATTTGGTTCCCCTGCTCACTCTTCTTTTCTCAAGACTAAGCATACCCAGTTTTTCAAATCTTTCCTCATAGGTTATCCTAACATTCACTCTCACTTTAATGTCAATATTTTGACAACAAGGTTCCCAAAAGCCAGCAAGAGACCCCCATCACTGGTCCTCTTCTTCACTTTCAGATTTCCTCCCCTGTACCACTACTTCCCTCATCCTGTACTGGCCAAAATCCCTTGATGGTAGCCATTCATCCAAGTTCATGTTGTCCATATGAATTCCACAATTTCACATTTCATTTCACATTTCCCAAAGCAACAATCATGCAACTTTGAGATGGTTCTTGTAATGTGTTTTACTGTCCACTTGCCACTCACAGCCTATGCTGATTTCTATCCAAAACTATCTGCAAATTGTTTTGGTTCTGACTTCCAACCCAGGTAGAAAGTTAGATGGGTAGAGAAAGAGAGAGAGGAATCATATGGCATTCTTATTACTTATTATTTTATGTACAGTACATATAAATCCAAACTACAGCCTTAAATGATACATTGAATTATTTAATAAAAATCTGATATCAGCCTCTCTTTGTTTGGTCATTTACATTGTCTTAAGACATTTTGCTTTTTTTTGAACATTCAACATTTTTACAACTGACAGGAGATAAAATGTTACTATATGTGGGTACCATGTTAAAAATTAACTATGTTCATACTAGTAGTCCCATATTCCTTTTTTTTCAAAATACTTGTTATTGTGTATTCTGGTCTGCAACCTTCATGTCTTCATAAAGAAGGGTTACATGAAGGTTTAAAAGGAATCATTGATTTCTTTGTTCCTAGGCTAAGACCTACTGTTGGTAAGACGGAAAAAAATCTTGTATGAGGCTTTTAACTTAGGACTATATTTTATGGTTACAACTAGAAAAACTAAATCAATTCCCCAGATTTTTATCCCTTTGAATCCATCTCTGAAAAATATGTTTAAAAAAATTCTCCTATATGACTGGCCCACATCTGATCTGGGGTGTTTGCTAATTATGTTCAAGACTGGCCATACAGAAGACCAGTGGCTTTACTGTTCGGTGCTGACCCTGCCATCTTACAATAATGTCCCAATTCAGCAAGACACTTAAGCACATGTCATTGAAGCCAGTGGAATTATTCCTGAGCATAAAGTTCAACTTATGCTTAAGTGCTTTGTTGAATAATAGTCAAAAGCTTTTCAGATGGCCATTAGGATCAATAACTGATACAAAGAAGTTTCTTGAGATCCTCCTGCTACTACTGTTAGTGAGGAGGAAACAGAGCCCTTCCACCTTGATGCTATATATAAATATTGTTACTTAAAAATTATTGCAGAACGTCCATGAAGTGGCATGGTGGGTCACACACTGAAGATGCTATGGATGGTGTATGTCAGCTTATTCCAGTTCAGGATCTATGATCAGCTTCTACTAAAAGTGATCAACTTTTATATACAATTTCAACATTTTAATTAAAAGAAATTAACCCTCCACAACTAACTTGCCATTGCATCTATTTTTCTAACTTCAGTTTTTTAAAAAAGAAGAAAATTCTTGATAAATATAGGCCCTGTTTATAACCAGATTTTTAGTAGGGGATGCATCCTACCAGCGAAGTCTGGATGCTGATCTATATCCAGGCCCCAATTCAGCAAAACATTTGGGGACATGCTTTAATCCACCCTATTCAGTAGGACCCTGATTCAACAAATTCCTCTAACTGAGGTCAATGGTATGTAAACACATGCTTAAAGTTAAGGATATGCTTAAGTACTTCACTGAATGATGACGGACTACAGAATCTGAGCCCCAGATCTGTCCCAAGGATCATAAGGATTTGATTCTTGGGTTTAGTTTCAGCCTTTTTTATAGGTAAGCTCAAACCATGAAGTTTGGATCTAGAATTGGATCTGGAGTCCAAAATCTGAGGATGTTTAGATCCAGGGCTTTTGTTCAAGTTCTCTTCTAATTCTTAGGAGCAGAAACCAGAGGCATAGCCAGAACTGATTTTTTGGCAGGGCCTGTGGTTGAAACGGGTGGCCACAAGCCTTGGGGCACAAGCAAAACAGAGACTTATAAAAACTTGGGATGAATTGCTTAAAATCTGATTGGATGGGCCTGCTTTCAAAGTGGGTGGGCCATGGCCCACACAGGCACACCCTTAGTTATGCCACTGGCAGAGACTTGAACAAGCTGGTGTGGTGAGAATGGAAGAAATAAGAAATATGGATTTTACCTTTTTCATTTTACAGCATATAAAACAGTACTGAATGTGTTCTTAGATAACACCTATGATTTATGCAGTTGAAAGGAATTTGGCTGGATGGAGGGGGTGGAGAGGGAGGAGATGCTAAATTATACTCAAATGATAAGTTGTACTGACAGTCCTTTTTTCAGCTAACGGATATAGATCAAAATCACGACTGATAGTTCTACCATGCTCTTTTCATTTCTAAATTATTTGATATTCAGTATTTGCCTCTCTGAGGTGAAAAGACAAATAACTGAGTCATTACCAATGTGTGTTTGAAAGGAAGATACGTTCGTTTGCACAATTTTTACTGAAGTACAAATGTCATGTAATTTAAGAAAGGAAAATATAACCAACTCTCACCTCTTATGCTCTAATTTGCCTGTTCCCAACACTGATACATGCTAAATAACATTGTTAAAATAATAGTACTAGTGGTCTAATGTAAGCTAAAAAATTAAAGAAGATGCAGCATTAAGGCTGTCAATAGGTTGCACTTAAGTTTGGTTCTGAGTAAGGATGCTTTCCTGAACGGGACCTTATACTGTATCAGATGTTCGCAAAATCCAGGCATGGCAGGATCAGTTCAGCACAAATAATTACTATTTACCACAATAAATTGTAAGTCACAGTTCACCCTTTACTTTTCATGAGCAGATCTGGCCAATGGGCAGATTTTCCAAATCCACACTGCCCTCAAGAAATGTATACCAGATACATTTGTTTCAGATTGTTGCACAGGTGTAATTTATGCTGAAATCTCCAATGTCCAGTCAATCTATTATTAATTCTGGAGAGCTTCAAACAAGAACAGGCTTAATATATGTTTTGGAGGACAGAAGAAAAACAGCAGAACAACAGTTAATCATTAATTATTGCATTTCTGAGATATGCATATTAAGATTTGAAGACAATATCAAGCACTAATCGAGGCTAACAAGCTGTCATATAAATGGTAGCGGGGCATTGCAAACTATGCCTGAACAGGGACCTCTAATAATTACATTTCTCTTTCCTCCAATTTAAAAAAAGGGAGGTCCTCACAACCATTAGGCAAGACAACTGATAACCTGTTAGGACTTTCCATTTCAGATTTACCTGGATCTCATTACTGAGACCAAGGAAAAGCAATATTTTGGTATTAGAAGAAAAGTATATTCTACAGTGCAACCCTTGACACTGGCAAAACATTGAGTTCATTTTCTTTCCCTTCTACAGGCAAGAGCAAACTATTTTATGGAAGGAGAAGAGCCCGGGCCACCTTAAATCTCCCTTGTTCTCATTCTCACTGATGTTGTGTAGCTCTTTTTCACAGTGAGACATTTCCGTTCCTTTAAGTGGTATTATTTTTATTATGCTCTTGGTATTGTTTCTTAATAAAAGATGTCTGTGAAAAGATGTTCCTTGGAGGAGCCTCAGGTTTTTGTGCTGAGTCTTCCTTATGTCACAAGTGTTTCAATATATTGCTGTGAGGTTGCTTGTTTCTGTGGAAATGCTTTTGGAGGTTTGACGGATGTATCTTATTTTGGAGACAAAACGTATCTATTAGCATGTTCTGTTCCATTTCTCATTTTCTTTTGAGATTCTTTGCATGCAGTAAACACTTGCTTTATAAATCTTTCACCTCATGTCAAAGCTTGTTTACTTTTGTGGGGTACACAGGGATAATTTTAAATTGTTGGAAGCCAAGGAGTTTTATTTTAAAAAATACTAAAACTATTTAGTCTAGAGAAACAAGAAATGGTAGGCCAGCTCTTAGTACTTGTTTCTCTGACTGCCAAACCAGGAAAACCAAAATCAAAAGATGAAATTATTGCTACAGATTATTTATGAGAGGACCTCAGGGATGTGATTCTCTACTTTAGTCATGGGGGTACCTCTGTATACCTTAGGGGACACCATGATAAGCAACATAATCACACTTATTAACCATGGCTATTTATTATTAAATCAAGTAAAAGAAAACAAACAATACAACACAAATTACAGAACAAATTACAGAACTGATAAACCAGTTACTTTTGTTACAATCTCTTCTATAGTCTTCTCTGTGAAGAACATTTAGAAGAGATTACACCTTTGAGACTTTGGGAGCATACTTAATTTGATAAATTAAGACCAAAGTATATTGTTTCGCAAAGCTATTGTGAATTTAATCTTAGTTTTTTACTAGATACCTAACATTGTTTATGTATGGACAAAATAGTTGGTTTAAGGGGAGGGGATAGTTGTTATTTATAACCAGCCACTTTATAATTGGGCAAAGTAAGCAATCTTATGAAATTTAAGAACATATTTAGATCAGTTACTTGGAGGAAGCTATTTAAGGATCTTCAAGACAAGCCAATTACAAATATTAAGAATCTTAAATCCAGTTAAATCTACTATTTCTCTGTTTACCAATGGTTACCCCAGTCTCTTCTCCAGGAATACATGGCCTAACCATCTGGTGATTAACAGGAGAAACTGTTAGTATCTTAAATTACAACAGCATTTCTATATCTGAACAAAATTATTACAAGAGTTTTTAAATCTAAGCCAGGGTTTTAGTTAACTTTCTTTCACCAATCCATGTTGAAGTTTTAAGGAGCTTTTCCTTGGGTTGGTTTCTTCTTGAGTCGTCTCTGTTCTTGTCTGCACTCTATAATAGCTTGCTTATAAAGATGTATAGGATGAGTTGTGGCATGCTTGGGTAGCAGCAGGGTAGCACACAGTGTGTGTGAATGTGGATGCCTACTTCACAGTTTTATACCTTTCTACTTCCTATTTTCATTAAATTATAGGAAAGCCTCTTTCAGGGGCTTTTAGACTCCAAGCTGATTGCCGTTACTCTTTCATTGGCTCAGTACTTTCATAATTGTCCTTAAAAGCCTCTTTATCATGAATATATTGTTTGTTCATGCATATATATGAATTGGGGTTGTAATTCTTTCTTGACAATTATATTTCCTTTGTCTTTGTGGTCAGAGATTCTCAGAATATCTTCAAATTTAAAGTTGTAACTTTTTAAAAAATGCATTCCATTTTGCAAGACATTCCTTCAATTGTTATTAGAGTTCAACAGGAAATGAACTTTTGTTTTCAAGAAGTCCAAACACTTCTGTTCTTAAAAGTTAAAATTTAGTATAATTAAGTTTAAGTTCAAATTTAAAACCCTTAAAGTTCTTAAAACTTTAAAAAAAAAAAAATCAGTAATTTTAGAGTGTCTTTCTCTTACATAGTTTTTAAAGAAGTTGTAGAATCTTCATAACAATTTTTGGAGACATTATTCTTCTTGTTTTCCTAATTTGGATTAGGCAGTTGCTTGAGCATTGCCAATAATTAATTCCCCATTAATATAAACATTCTATACCTGGATTTTTGCATTAGTAACTAGTTTAGCAAATTCATTAGATTACATGCTAGTACTATGACACAGAGGCCCAGTGGTGGTTCACTACTTTCTGTGTCAGCAACGTCTATCAGGCCTGACAAACTCACTATACCTTGTGTTCATCGTTATCACAGTATTTATCTACAAAGAGTGTCTTGTTAGGTATTTAATGAAAGCTGGCAATACCCTACTTATTAATATAATTGTGAAATGTGTGTATTAACACTATATGAGGAATTACAGATACTCACTGCTTTAAAATCTGTAACCAAACAAAGGGAAGAATAGGTTGTCTTCCAAACAGGAGGGAAGATATTTCTTTGCCTCTGATATAAATTAAGCATTATGAAATCAACAAAAGAGAAGCAAAATGGGGTCTGGCAGAATTATAAGGAGCTTGTTTGGCTGGCTAACAAACTGGAATGAAAGGGAGCTGTTATTCAGTTTAGCACCAGCAAATCTCTCTTTTGCTCTGGCAGATAGGTAACAATGCGACTTATGGTCCTGGACACCCGGGAAAGAATCACAGGTACATAAAGCATTTTACTATTTACATAGCAATGATGTTAGGAAATTACATTAGGTGCTCTGCCTTTAGGTAAACATTTGCAAATATGCCATTCAAAATGATTTGCCATTTCAACATTTGAAATAAACCAAGTTTTAAAACATTTCCAACTACACACTATTTTCCTAGAGACTTTCCTGAATGAAGATTTTAGAGTTGTTATAAAATTCATTTCAAGTATGGAATTCTTTGTGTGTCTTTACAGTGAAGTTGCTTTTGAGCGGGTGAAATAGCACACTTTACACCAAGATTTTACTGCTCAGAAAACCAACCTTTCATTTCTTTTTACAGTCAGGTATTTTCTTAAAACATGTATGTTTTACATGGTTTGTTTTCTTGAGACAAGAATTACATTTGTACCAAACTGGTATTTACACAAGAGTGAGATATTCTGGTCTACATAAGACACTGTAAGGTTTTATAGCTTTATGGCTAATGAGGGATATCTTTCTGATATTTCCCTTGTTTTTGGGAGATAGAAGCAGAAATCTGGAATTTCTTTGATTAGCTTGAACATTTTGCAGTATAACTAGCTAAACATAACATGTATGGTTATATTTCAAGCATCTGGGCTATAACGAACTTGGAGCTATATCTTAATATTTGATGAGGACACAGACAAGTTTGTGATGACCTCTCGTCAAAAACAAAAATAAGTTAATAGTTTTATTAATATTATTCTTGCATCAGTATTGAGGTCTCTTCCTTATACTCGCCTATAGTTTTATGTATGTTTGTGTCATTTTTTGTTGTTTGTAGTACTGTCATAGATATAAAAGTTCTCTCCTTTTTTTTTCTAGATCTAGCAAATACTGTACTGTACTTTGATAATGCCAGTAGTGGAAAAGTCCAGGTTGCCTTTTCTTTACCTCTCTGGGCATGTCTATGCTGCAATGTAAACTGAGAGTTAGAGGGACTTGAGTCTGCTGACCTACATTAGAGACTGTAGGAATTATGCATTACGGCCTCCCTTGAAGCCTGGGCCCGAGGAAGGACTGCAATGGCTAGGTTGGATAGGATCCGGTCTG
Organism: Mesoclemmys tuberculata; assembly: GCA_007922155.1. Classification (NCBI taxonomy): domain Eukaryota; kingdom Metazoa; phylum Chordata; order Testudines; family Chelidae; genus Mesoclemmys; species Mesoclemmys tuberculata. The sequence goes on along the minus strand of ML675624.1, from coordinate 22,792,204 downwards.
GCCGGTCAGTCTGCCTGGCAACAGAAAGGCTGGGCTGTGATAGGGCCGGCAGGCCAGCCTGCCCAGCATTAGAGGGGTGGAGCCTCTGCAGGGGAGGAAGTATAAAAGGCAGGCCCTGTAGCTCAATAAAGGACAGGCTGCTGTTGGAGGTAGGTGTGCTGTCCTGCTGGTTGAGGCCAGATTTGTGGCTGATGCTAGGAGTGATCACCACCCAGGTTGAAGCTGTCTGACTTACCAGGTCTGCAGGACTGGGTAGGGCCACTGGTGACTGGGCTGAACCCCCTGAGCTCCATGGATGGGAGATGCCCTGGGAAGCCAGGTGGGATCTGGAGCCCTGTGACCTGGAGGAGTTACCTGCAGAGGAGCTCCCTGACCTGCCATCTGTTGATGAGGAGGGACTGATGAGCCTGCTGAGTACCCCAGTGACTCGGAGGACCCAGGTACCTGGGGACCAAAGGGAGGAAGTGGCCCAGGGACAGCCATACCAAGTGGCTGAGTTGGGGGCAAGACCCCTGTCAGCATGTTGCAATGGGAGCCCTGCTGTGCCACTGATAGGGCCCTGGGCTGGGATGAAGTGGAGATGGGTGGACCTCTGTCCCCTTCCCCCCATTCTCTAACCACCCTGGGAGGAGTCCTCTCCCTTTCTGCTAAGGATAGTGGAACCACTGTCTGCCTTTCCCTACTTGAAGGGCTAGGGGCTAGAGATTGCTTGTTGGTATCACCTTGCCTGAGATTGGAGACCATAGACTCTTTATCTGTCTTGCCCTGCCAAGGAGGGCAAAGACTAGAGACTCCTGGTATGCCTGCCCTGCCCAGGCGGGCTGGGGCTAAGACTCATGTCCAGGTGCTTAATTCCCCATTCAGGAAGGTGTTGTGGCCTCCTTCGAAGCCTGGGCCCAACGAAGGACTGCAATGGCCCAGCCAGATAGGACCATACAGGGACCATTGGACTTAAGTGTCCACATTGTATTTTAATGCTAGGTTAAGAATTTGCTGGCCTATGATCAAACCTAGGACTCTGGTCTCCCTACTGCAGTGTGCAGACCTGAGTCAAAGTAACCATATTGTAGAGTCCCTAGCACCCCTGCACTGCCACCCCCACCCCTCCCCAAACAATGACCACTTTAGCCCTGGGAACATGGTGCATTCTGGGAACTTTACTGCCTGCCCTGCAGGTCACCAGGAAGCAGTGCTTTGCAAAAGGCTTGATCGGTTTGCTCTCCATTGCAAACCCAGGAGGCTCTCTGATACTTAGATTGCAGATTGGTGATCAGAACAGAATGGGTTTATGCTTACCTGAGCTACAGCCCTTTGCCAAGGGGGGAGTGGGTACTTCTGTTTTCAGTAGGGTGGATTGCAAATTGTTGGGATAGAGAAGAATAAGGAAGTTGTCCCATAGAATTGTGGGATACTTCCAGATGACTCCTGAAACCTGAGTTAACTGGGGTTGTTACTACACTGCAAAGCAATAGGGCTCGTGTGTTGGGTCCTGGCATGACTCAAGTCTAGACTTTCCAGCCCTGCAGGGTACTAAGACCCTGGTACTGAGCCCTAGGTTAGTGCAACTGCAATATAGATGTAATGGAGGTTAGCCTTGAGTGCAGTCTCAAGCATGGGCTTACATTGCAATGTAGATATACCCTTCATCTCTGCACTAGCACTGTTTTTGCTGTCTGCAGAAATGTGTATTTAGGCCCTGATCAAGCAAGATACTTAAGTATCCACCTAACTTTAAGCATGAGTGGTCCCTTTGACTTCAGTTTACACTACTCATATACTTACAGTTAAGTAGCAGCAAAAGTGCCTTGCTGAACCGGGACCTTAGTGTCTGATCAGTGAGGTCAATTGACTCAGTGAGGTCAATGGAAAGACATCCATGGACTTAAATGGGCTTTGGATCAGGACCTTATTTCAAGTTTCTGGCTTCTTCAGCCCCCACCCCAAGTTGCATCCATCTATTACTGCTATCCTCTGCTCATGGAAGCAGAAAATATAATGGATTTCAAGGTAATCCTTAGTACGATGCATTTTTCTTAATGCAGCTGGAAGACAAATGTATCTGTCAAAACTGTCTGGCTTGCTGATTTTTAGCTAGGTTATTGCAGTGGAAAATTGGAAGAAATGTTCTGGGAATGCTGAATGTATTTTTGGCTCTTGACAGGTATACACACTTTCAAATTTTTCATGATCCAGTGTGTGTATTTATTAATATTATTACTATTGCTATTGTTTTGTAATAATTATCCTTATCATAATCCTCTGGAGCTGAATGATTTGCATTTCAAATTCAACCTGCACTGTAAGAAATGTCAGTTTGTGGCAGGAATTGTAGATTTCACTAAAAATAGTGCTTCCTATAAAGAAATCTTCAGCAGTCACAGAATAGTAACAATGTGATGACAAATATTGGCCTCCAAAGTAGTATCTTAAATCTAAATATGGACAATATTAGATTAAACATATGAGAATTCAATTTAAATGGTGACATTTTTATTTGGAGAAATACAGATTCAAATAACTCCTTGACTGCATGAAATTACAGGGCTTGAACCTGGCCTTACCCATACTGGTTTTACACTGACTTCAGTGGAGTTATTCCTGATTTATGTTAAGAATGCAAATGAAATGTTGAGATCGGATTGTAAATGACACCAGAATCAGGTCTGCAGTGTTCATTTTACATGCATAGAGATGAAGGCAGGGACTGTAGAGAACTTTGTTTGTATAGCGTCTAGCACAATGGGAGTTGGATCTGGTTAAGGCCTGTAAGTACTACTGCGACCTAAATCAATAAAACTAGTACTAATTAATAATAAGGATTCACCACAGGGTTGAATGTCTGCAATCTCTTCCATTTTCTTTGTCTTTTTTATCAGTTTTAATATGAAAACTGGGCTCATGCTTCCTACTCTTTCATAGAGCCTCATTCTACACTTTTTAACAATGTGACTCTTACTCCCTATTCTTGTCCAAGAACAAATTTCAGACCTTCCACTGTACCACCCCCAGAATCTATTTGATTTAGGGTGGATCTGAACACCCATGATTCTACATAAGATTTTTACTTTTATAGTAATATACACTATATCTCAGATTCCAGACTGGTTCAAAAGGTTCCAAAGACATTCTAAAGACTAGCTTCTAATTGCATTTAAATTGGTGAAAATCCAGAGTAACCGACATCTGTTGTGCTACTCTGGATTTACACTGGTTTAACTAGGAAAATAATCTGATCTCCAATGTCATTAGACCAGTTCCCCTGCCCTGGCCCCTTACTCCCTCATTCCTATGAAAATGATATACAGTAGAATCTGAGTTATAAACACCTCAGGAATGGAGGTTGTTTGTAACTCTGAACTAAATGTTATGGTGGTTCTTTCAAAAGTTTACAATTGAACATTAACTTAATACATTGCTGAAACACTACTATGCAGAAGAAAAATTCTGTTTTCCCTTTGTTTTTTAGTAGTTTGTTTAACACAGTATTGTATTGTATTTTTTTTTTTTCCTCTCTCTCTCTGGGGCTGCCTGATTATGTATTTCTGATTCCAAATGAAGTATGTGGTTGACTGGTCAGTTTGTAACTCTGGTGTTCGTAACTCTGAGGTTCTACTGTTTATCTAAAGTTATAAAGTAAAACCATTCTGTAAGCAATGTGCTTTTAGGCATTGCTGACTATGCCAAAATCTGACTTTTTTTATAGTAATTCAGTCCCAATAAAACATAATCTTAAAAAATAAATAATGCAGTTTATGATTAAGTGGTGCACATTTTGTTGATCAGCATCATAAGCTAATTTTTAAATTAGCTTGTGTTAGTTCCAAAGGGCCATGGCAAAACCCCTAGGCCTCACTGAATACTGACAAAAGAACAGCTGGAAACCAGTCTGGCATATCTGTGTTGGGCATTGTTAAAATGGATCTTAAGTTAATAAGAATGTGCTTTAGTGTTTAGTCTTGATGAAATATCTGTAGGTACTGCAAGTATTGATCTCACTTATAATATCTACAGCCCACAATATAAAGTTGTATGGAGTGTTTGCATTGTAAACCACTGTAAATATGTAACTCACCAAACTGGAAAGAAGCAGTCATTAATGTGAAGTGCTGGTCCTGCACACAAGAAGTCCCACTGAAACCAAATGAGCCATTGCAAAACATCTAGGGACAAAGACTTTGATTGCCCCTGTCCTCCCTAAAGAGGAGACAGGCACCAACACTTCTTCCATCAATTTGAATTCTGGAGGAAGGGAATAAAAATGTGTGACCAGAAGGACCTGTATCACTAAGGTGTGTATCACACATGGTGCCATCTAATGGCTGAACGTTACAGCAAGTGTTTCACGGTCTCCACAATGTGGCATAGATCTCGAGCAACACGCTGGTTCACTCCAAAGTTAACTACAATGCACCTTTAGCGTTTCATCACTTCTTCCCCTTTAAGTTTTACATTCTTACCAATTACAATATTTACACTATTATGCTATCTTTAAAACTCAGCATGTATCAATCTGTTAAGTGTCTCTGAATTATACTGGCTTTCTAATTACATGACCTAAACACACAGCTTTGTCATCTGGCTGTCCATTAGTTTCAATGACTGTACCTAAGCAGAAGACCTAGTGAACTTAGATTATATCTGCATTATAAGCACTACAGCATCACAGCTACAGTGCTGCAGTTACACCACTGTAGTGTAGACACCTACTACAATAACAAATGGCTTTTCCATTGCTGTAGTAAATCCATCCCCAAATTTTAGGTGTAGACCAGGCCTTATACAATTATGTACCAAGAAAGACTACACGTGCTAAATTCAAAGATGGTTGTTTCTATGAATTCATTATGGATATTGCAATTGGGGAATACTTATCTATGGAATTAGTGGACTGCTTGATCTAATCTGTACATTGAAAATTCTGCCCTCAAGTCTACACATGCATATTCAGAAAACTGCAGGTAATCAATGTTCTGTTTTGAAGAATAAACGAAGCAAAATGTATCTGCCAATGTTCTCCAAGCCCTCAAAAGCACAGCTCTCCCCATCTATACCTCCTGTGGATCTATGAATGCAGATAACCCAAAAAGGTGCAAACAATTCTGCTGAGCAGTTTAGCTGGAGTATGAGCTAGGCTTTCCAGGGTTTACTGATGAACTGTGGGACAAATTCTGCTATCAGTTTCATGGATGCTTCTGTTCATGGAATATAAACAGAAAATGTAGATTAAAAAGGTAAAATACCATTGCTGGAAGTTGCATTGTCTTTATTTCTTAGATATGGAAGTTGGGTCACCTCAGACATTTAAATTAACACTGGCATTTTTCTGAATGATATACCTGGATATATTTGAACTGAATGTGTAATCATTCATTTCAGTTCAGATAAATATCCTTGTGTATAATTCATCTGAATGTATGGTACTTTTACTACACATACCTGTAGGTTTTTAAATGAATGTGCTGACATTCAAACAGTTGCATGTGCACATATTGGAGTATCAAACATTCTGATATATTCTCTTGCATGTTTTGATACAAATGTATGCACCCCTGCATATGTGTACTATCAATTCCAAAGAATACATGCAGCGTAGATTGAAGGAATTATTCTGTATGGAAAGAAGAAGGCACTTTTGCCAACAATTTTATGACTTTTCTTATTTTTTTTCCTATTGGCTGGAATGGAGAAGCAGAGGCTAATTCTCACTGAGGAGAGAAGACATAAGAATTCAATTGTCTAGCACATAGGAATTCAGTTGTTCAGAAGGGAATCTCTTGTCTTATGTCACGGCGATAAATAATTTATCCACCAGCATTGGAGCTGACCATCTTATTCATATGCTGAGGTATTTGTACCATGTCTATTACTATGTTAGCCAATCAAAACCCTGTTTTCTCACTTCCATAACATGGTATATCATGTCACTGTTGTTGGAGCATTGTGTTTTGGAGAACATGGTCATCTTGTCTCTTAATGAATAGGAAACATTTTAATGTTTGTCATCTCCCCAATCCTTAGGTACCTCTGCTCTTTCTTGCAAGAAGTTAGAACCCTCTGGTCTGAATGTTTTCACTTCACTCTGCATTTATTTCATAACTATTGGGATGCAGTCATCCATTCCTAGAGATTTCTTTTATTTTAATTCCCTTGATTATTTTCTGTCACTTCTTTACTGTACACACTGTTTTCATAGCAATGATCCTATTGATTTATAAGTCTCATAAACTCCAATTTTCTTTCATTGATCCCTCAATTTGATATCCCTTGTTTTGATACCTCAAATGAGCTACATTCTGCTTTTTACTTTCTAACTTAGTTATATTGTGGAGAAATAAATATCTCTTGGGCTCCCTACCATTTGCTGTAGAGTATTTCCCAGTCTCCCTCCTGTGTCTTTTTCCTGCACATCAGATTCCCCAGTGTGTATGTTAAACAATATATTTTATAAATTGCTTTCAAGATATGTTGTGATGAGCTGACTTACATATAAAGGGAAAAGGAAGTGTTGGCTTTGCCCACTTAAAGGGAAAACTGCTTCTGAGAGGGCAGGGAGACCCCACTCCAGCAGAGAAGATGTTAAGGCGAGCCTATGGGCTCAGCTAGCCTACCCCTGTAATACCTGCAGCATATGGAAAGCCTGGAGGGGGTATAAAAGGAGACAGCCTGGGTCCATTCAGGATTGACTGGCCAGAAGGAAGAAAGGAGGTCAGCCTCAAGGGAGCTTTAAATGCAGAGTTGTGGAGAGATGGGCCTGCTGGCTGAAGCAGCTACTGGGGAGGAGCAATTTGACCCCCAGGAGCAGGCAACACATAAATAAGAGACTTTTTGGGAACCAAGCCTGAAAGAAAAAGTAGGAATGCCCTATGAGAAGACTGGTGGACAGTCTTAGTATAGAGTTGGGTTTGCTTTTGTTTGAAATGATTTGGGACAATTAGCTAGTGGGCTGGAGCCCTACTCAGTGGACATCAAAGACAGACACTTCTTCTCTCCCCCCAGGGTCATGTAGGGGCACCTGTAAAGTCCACAAGTGCACATTGCTCCAGCCAAGTCACTAAGAGATGAATAGAAAAGGATGGGGCAGAGGGGAACTGCTGACAAACAGAACACATTCTGGCCCTTGCTCTGGCTGCTTCTCATCACTCTAATTTAACTGAACATCTGGGAATTCCCTCATCCTCCATGAATTGGCTATGGTATAGAGGGTGTGGCTAGAGTGCCTGTGGGTTCTGGCTAGCCCTAGATGCTACAATGGTCTCTTCGGAGCCATGGGTAAATTAGGGAATCCCTTGGGCTGCTTTCACTTATTTAAAATCCAGGGGCTAAAAGACAGCATGAGGCCACTTTTGCTCCCCTCCCCACTTCCTTAGCTACACTGAGCAGAGCTCAGAATTGGGGCCACAATCTCTAGGAGCAGATCTGACCTGTGACTGGTTGAGGAAGGAGTAGGTGCTGAGGAAAAAGTTTTGCCAACATGGCAAAGTGAGCTTTACTATGTCTCTGAGTAAGAGAGGCTGAGGGAAATTCTGGCAGTGAAATACATATTCTGAATATTAACTGCCAGTTTTCAGTTGTGTTCTAGGTGATGTCAAAAACAATTGTGACATGCATATCCAACCCAGAAAGCCCTGAGCAAATCACATGCAAACTAAGAATATGTGAGGCATTCTCTCTCCTTTTACATTCCAACACAGGTGCCTAAATACTGTTGCTGTACCCCTTGTATAGTCACTTACCCCCCCCTCCCCACACACACACTTTGCACTGGTGTATTTCAGCTCTGAACAGTGACGTTTCACATCTATACTCTGTTGTAAATGGCTATGCAAGGTGCAGAGAAACAATGAATCAGACTTTGTGAAGGCAGGTGCATTATGACTAGATAGCTGCTGAGATGAATGTGATTAAAGGCCTGGGGCTTGTTTCATATAGAACTGGTGAAGAGGTTGAGAGAAGTAAATTTAGTGGATGGAATACTAGGAAGTGCAACCTCGTGTTTTCTAATGAAGACTTGATGGTTGTGAGGATGAAGCAGCCATTGTCAGTGATTGCTCAAACGGGACTCTGAGTATTGCTACCCATGATTGTTTAGTAAACAGATAAAAGACAGAGATTTGGCATGAGAAGTGAAGGGTAAAACAGCTGAAATAGTACAGCACTGGTTTTTAATTTTGTGTACCTAACATGCATTTACTTGTTTGTTTACCAGTCATTGCCATCTGAACTTCAAAACAAGAGGTTACAATTGTAATCCTGCATTCAATTTTAGTGTGGCATGTGATTAAATATATTAAAGGCATTAGCCACTCTAAATATTTTAAGACATGATGTATACAAAATTTAGAATACCTTTCCAAAACTTTTGGAAAAGCCTTACAATAAGTTTATTTGACTGGACGTAACCACAGTTAAAGTCAGCACACTTCATATTTGCAAAGATATTGCCTGAGGAATGGATTTGCAAAGGGAAATGTGGGAGTTCTTAATGCTAATTACTTAAGAATTGCAGTGGCACCAAGTGAGGGACAGAACACTTGAGAATTTGCAGAAATCAGAGTTTATGGGGAGTTACTAACTCCAGTGACTTTAAGCACAGCAATCACATTTCCTGAGAATAAATAGAGTTGGTTTGAAACAGCCAAGTGCTAGGGACAACATATTATTTCTATGACTAACAATTGCATTCAATATCTGATTTTTCTGTGCATCTGGAGAAAAATTAGTGTGGCAAGCCTCTGGAAAGACACAGAGCAGTGCTTTCTAGTGTCAGCAGCATGGCTGGCTGCTCCTTGTTTCTGATGGCTCTTCACTGGAGAGAAGGGTCAAAGACAGGAAAAGCATAGATGCCTGGAAAAGCAGGGCAAACAAGGAAAGGCCATTATTGACCATCTAGCCATCCATGGACCTCCAGCTGTCCACAGACCGCAGATTAGGTATATGGCATCTCAGATTAATGACTGTCCTTCCAGTTATTTTCAGTCATAGTTGAGCAAATTCATAGTGGAATACTATTAAAATCAATCAACTTGAAAGGAGGAATTTAGCTCAATAAGGTCTCACATTTTTCTGGAATGTTGATCTTTTTTTATTTCTAATCTTCTTTGACATATTGGCTCCCACAACATTCTTCTTGAATTCCTTGTTTTTAAATTGGCTACATTATTTGATATTTTCCTCACTTCACTAGCTAACTATGAAATAGTATTTATCACATGTATGTTGCTTTTCAATTCAAAGTGCTGTATAAACATGAACTAATGAAGACTGACACAATACCACTGTGAGGTAAAAGTGAGTGCATATAATCTTGGGACACAGACAAATGCAGATATTAATGATCACTTTTTAAACTCTCCAGTAACTCTAGGTCCTCCTTTTCAGTGGCCAAATAGTGCCTGACTTTTATACTTGGTGAGCATTCATAACTCACATGGAAGACAACTAGGATTGTAAGTACTCAGCACCTCTAAGAATCGGGTCCCCAAAAACTGAAAATTGAGACACCCAGCATTAGCGGACACTTTTAATGCCTTAGGCTTACATTACTTGTCTGAGGCCACCTCATGGATAAGTGATAGATCTGGAATTAGAACTCAGAAGTTCCTGTATTCCTGTCCTGTGTTCAGTCCACTCACTGTTACTTTCATCACTTACTAGTAGACCATCAAAATATGACAACAGAGAGGGCACTCTTTCCTTACATGACGAGCTAATTTGATCTTACTGAATGGTTTCCTAAACAGGCAACATATATTTGGAACATTATTTAAGTTATTTTAAAGACCAGGCTTCTTCTTTGACCTCCAGTGCCATAGTCAATGGAAGTAATTTTATATCCAGCTGAGGTGAACAAGATTGCCAAGGCCTGGTCAACCAAAGGCACTGGATTAATGTCTCCAAGTAGATCTTTCTGTTGTAGTTGCTAGTTAACTTATCACTCTTTATAAAAGGAGTTTTTGTTTGTTTCCACACCAGGATGTAAATTTAAAATAAATTTTATTTACAAGGTAGCACCCTAGTAACACTGGCATGCTACAATTGTGAATTATCTAAAGCAAACAAGTAGACCAACCATAAAGCATATAAACCAAACAGAACATGATTGATGCTGTTAGCTTGTGATACCATGCACCTGAAGTGTCTTATGAGATGAAAACCACAATCTTATTTTGTATTTTATAGTTGGAAGATATGAAACTCCCTCCCACTGTCAACACCTAGCACATCTAGGGATCCAATTTCCTAGCATCAAAGGTTAAACACTTTTGGAAAAGCAGAACAGAAGCCTAAGTGAATTTTTTTTTAAAAGTTGTTGGTGATATGACTGCAGCATGATACTAGATTTGCGTAACTGTTGTACTTCTGTATGCCACTCCTTCCCACACGGGTGAAATAATAGTTCTGTTGAAATTGATGGGGCCAGGATTTCATGCTAAGATTTTTTGAGTTGCCTTATACTGTTTTGGTTCTCTTTTGCTAACAAATACAGGCACAGTACATCAGGCCCTGTTTACATGGCTCTGTGACCTGACTATGCCCATGTACCAGGACTACTAGTCCTATGAGTAGTTGTGCCCAATATGAAAGGAGGCAGAGGGGATTAGTGCCCTTAGTGATATGTGGCTCTGTTCATAGAGCAGGTTGGTAATCCAAATGATCTGTTCATCCCTCTCAGCCACCCTCCATTGATCCTGGCCCTTCTCTCTTCTGCTGGGGTGAGGGAGATGCAGCTGCTGAGGGAAAGGAGGCTGGAATGGGGCCACTAACTTTTTTATTTTTTTAAAAAAGTGAAGTAGTTCAGGTTTTCTGGAGCACTGTTTTCCCCTGTCCTCACCCAGGAACCATGGCTGTGGGGCTCCTTTAGGAAGATAGGCTCTAGACTATGCTGGTCTCAGATGGTTCAAGAACACAGATCTGAGGTGGCACAGCCTTCAGTTCCTCCAGGGAGGAACATGCCTGAATTGTCACAACATTACAAAAACAGATTAAATAGCTCTAAGCCTTCTGCCTGGAGCCAATGGCAACACTAAGGCCCAGCTTCGGTCTGTCTAGACCTTTTCTAAAATAAATAAAAGCAGGGTTAAAGCACTCACCCAAAGTTGCATTCCTCCTGCTGGCTAGGGGACATTAAGATAAACTCTCCTTTGTCACCTTTGTAGCTGGTTCTTCCCCATTCACAAGAACTCAAAGTCCTTTGGAACAAGGAACCACAAATACCTTTTATTTACAGGAAAAGAGAAAAACTAAACACAAGAAACATGAGATTCAGGCATAGATTTGCTTGTAATAAAGGAATCAAAATTCCTTCATTGCACAGGGAATGGTTAGCCCACTCATGGACCCAGTTAGATTAGTGGTAATCAGGAAAATGAGGCTGGTATTCTTCTGCTTGTCTGCTCCAGTCTACAGAAGTCCCTATCACCAGGCCCCACTCAGACATGCAGCTAGTTTGTCCAGGTCTGTGAGATCCGCTCTGCCACCATTGCCAATTGGGACAGCATGAAGTCAGCTCTGCACCTTACTGCTGAGCTAGTCAGGCCCTGCTGCAAAGAAGTCCTATCACACCAAAGAAGACACAGAATTTCCAGGTGGAAAATCCAGAGCAGTAGGATCCTGGGACAGATTCCCTGTTCTCTAGAACAGAGCCTTCTAACCTCATTTGTTGATTAAATCGGTTTCTTTTTCAAAGCAGCGTCCCCTGCATTGCTTGTAAGTGACTCACTCACTTCAGGGCATAGCTGCATAATTCCTACACCCTTTCATGCGTAGTCACAGTAACAATCGTTCATACAATCGAAACAAATTCCAATTAAAGGGCCAAAACACAGTGTGTGGCGCTATGGGTAAGCAAGGTTAGTGTGGTGTGAATGAGGCTGACCAGACCTGGCTTCCCCCCAGTGGAGGCGGCTGAGCATTCCGGTCCTCTAAGCTTGTTAGTCCAGAGACTCACACAGTTACAGCAGGTGAAGAATTAAAGGAACAGGGTTTTACCAAGGGATTTAAGACTAAAACTGAAAGTGCTAAAACACAATTTTTTTTTTCTTTTTTGGAAAGTGGAGAAGGAAAAATTGAAGCAGGTGTCTGGACACAAAACAGACTGATCAGATCTTATGTCTTTCACCACCACATTTCTATTAAATCACTTGTGTGATCTAGGGAAGTCCAGGAACAGTGGTCACTATGTAAATAGTCGTCATTTACCTGTAGTTACCATCCTGCAGTATCTGAGATAGCAAAGCATTTCCTTTTACGTAAAACAAGGAGGCCTGGTATCTCTGGTGCCACTGCGTGGTCTGTCTTGGATAAATGTCAGCTTTTTAGGACCTGATCTTAAGACCATCAAAGTCAAATGGAATTTTCCCATTGACATCTATGGATTTTGATTCAGGCCCTTAGAGCTTGATCCTGCTCCACATCAATCTCGGGTACTGCTTTTGCGCATGAGGAGCCCTGTAGCACTGTACTGAACAATCACATCTAGGTTGAGTGGCAGCATCCTGTAAAATTGCTACAGTTACAAGCAGTGAGATTGTTCCTGCCCTCCTACCTGCTATCTTGGCCTGATAAACAAGGTCCAGTGTTTTGAAGATATGAGAAAGTGATTAATTTCAAGGGACATTGTAATACTTACTGCCTTCTATCGTATTGTAGTTGTTGTACCTACTTTCTCTCACACAAAAACATCTTTTTACTGACTTTAGATGGTGACCATGGTATCTGTAATATTTCATGCTTCTCCATGAAGCAAAAACTGTCTGCATCTGATTTTGAGGGAGATTGATTTCAATGATAGCTTTTGTTGCATTTGTTATATTGCTGTGGCTGCTACAGGCTGGTTAGAGATACCATTTTTCAAGTCAACAAACCTTAAATAGCTAAGTATCCTATTCTCATTTGGAATTGTCCATAACAGCATAGGGCCAAAAGATCTCCTTCATTGTGTGAACATGGAAATTCTGTGCACAATGGGGTAAGCGGGCCATGAGGGACTACACAGAATGTTCCACTTCCCTCCCCCACTGTAGCTACCCCAATCTCCTCCATTCAGGGGGCAGTCCAGGATCAAAATGGCAGAACCAGAAGAAAGATGGAGGTAGGAGTTAAGGAACATGCCTTTTAACAAAGTGGTGCCCCTTTGCAACCCAGGCAGCTAGTCAAAGTTTGTTGCCTCGTAGGTATTCCAGATGGTGATGGGACTTGGTGATAGCAGGGTATTTCTTTGATGCAGTTTTATTTACAAGAATGTATAAGGTCTCTGAACTCCAAGGAATCAAATAGCATGAAATTGTTTCTTTGGCACATACTACCAAGAACACTTTCAGACTGCACTCCTGACCCAAAAATCTTCTCCCCAGGTCAGCCAAATGCTTTCAGCTGCTCCTTCAACCTCTTTCCCACTCACACTGTACTCAGTCTGTGTGGTTTTTTCCTTCCTTTCCAACATCCACCTGGTCACAATGCTCAGCTGAACCCTCTGCTGACTTGATGCTAGTTTTTGTGCAGACTCTATTAGGCATTATTTTAAGTATGGTCCCTGACTGGCTCTTTACAACTGACTTAATAGGAGGACTCATTCACTCATCAGTTTAAAAAGGTTTAAACTCAATTCATAAAAAGGTTTGATTTAGATCATAACACAGCTCCACAGTGACCCACCTCAACTTTCACCATCATCTTGGTGAGGCCTGAAATGGTAATGCCCAATAACCCACCCCAAACAGAGAGAGAATTTAACAAATTAGAAATGATACAAGCTTAACTACTTACATACTGTGACTCCATTTGTGACTAGTGTAGTCATTTGAAAATGCCAAAGTCAGGGTAGGCTGCAAAAGGAGAGCAGATTCTCCCAAACTGCTGGATAGCACTGCAGTAAATTCACCAACCACTCACAAACAGTGCTTCTGATCCTCCACACTGGTTATCAAGAAGTTAAAAACAAGAAGCTACACAGCCCCCTTATTGCATTTCAGTCTCAGGCTCCCAATCTGCCATTAGGTCCAGTAAAGGGAAAAGTTATTAAAATCTATTCCCTTTACCAAAAAGTTCTCCTGACCCCCAAAGAGTCAGCCACATTACCAGATCAATGAGTCTGGATCTTACCCCAAATATCATGGTGCCAACCGATCCTTTAGTAACTAATATTAAAGGTTTATTATAAAAGGAAAGAAACAAACAAGGTGAGAGGTGTTATATAATTAAAGCAATCAGATACATACAAATTATTTGAGTGTCCATATATATCAGGTTCTCAATAAAATTATGGAGTTTGCAGGCTTGTATAGTCCTCCTTATGTACATTCAGTACCTGGATGGGTCTCAGTCCTTTGTTTCACAGTTTCAGTTCTAGATGAGTTGATCTAGAGGTAGGAAGCAGGAATGAAGACTGAAGACAATATGGATGTGGTGCAGCTGCCTTGTTTCAAACACAAGTCCTCAGCACCTGGTATGGAAAAGCCTCAGAGAGAGTCCCCTGTCTATATGGCATGTTCTTACATGTCCTGGTGACTCATAAGATGTAGTCTTGGCTTCTCTCTCTGAGCTCATTGTACTTATGAGTTTCCTTGATGGGCCATTAAGCAGGCTTATTGCTGCTGCCATTCTGTCTGGCAATACAAATATGACATGTTATCATATTCAACAAAGTATAACCTTTCTAATGGTACCTGACTTGGCATATCTCATATGGATTATTGTAATTTTGCAATATTGATATTAAATAATCAAAAAGGTCCCTCTAATCTAGACAGTGTCACATATATGTACATGCTTTCTGTCAGGACAGTTTCATACTATCAACATAAGGATTTTATTCCCACCCAAATCTTTGGGGGCTTTTTGCTTACTGAATTTCTTTTCACTGTGCTTCTGAGGCATGTCTATTGTTTTTGTGGAAATTGCTGTCTGTGACCACTTCTGCCCCTTCTATTTAAGTAGGGGACTTATAACTATCACAATTTTCTCAGCCTCAGGATCTGCAGTAGCATTCTTAGCTTCAGGGGGAACTCTGCTGAAATCATATCCCCTGATACTGCTTAGGTAACCCTTATGATTAGCTTTAAGTTTAGCCCTGGGACTCAATTTATCATGTGCCTCACTTTGTTTATCTGAGTTATTACTGGTTACTTCCCTAGGTTTGTCTGGTTTAGGGTTCCTACCCTTCTTTGTCCTAGGATTGTGGAACAGGCCAGATCCCCACTTTTTAAAGTTTTCCCATATGAACTTACATTACACAGTCTTCATTTCATCAGCAGCTATCCTCAAATTTTCCCTTGCAAAGATGTGAGCTTTTTCATTGTGGATTGTAGGGTTTCCACATGGTTCAAATCCCTTTATTCCTCTTCAGGCACTTCATTCAAAATGTTTGCTGGGGTTATTTGCTCATGCCCAAACATGAGGCAAGCATGGAACGTGGAAAATACACAAGCTACTCTACGTATCTCCCATCGACTGCCACTGAATTTTGCTGGCAGTGTAGACCAAGCCATTATCTCAGAGCCTACTTTTTTAATGTATCATTTTTTAATGTACAACCGGCTGGTGCCTGTATCCATCAGCCACTGGTTTCTCCCATCCCATAGACAATGTTTCATCTTTAAATTCCAAGCTGTCAAACTGACCAGATAGCTCCTACTTTTGTATTGTGAGGGGATGCTGCGTTGCAGGGTGGCTGCATTTGCTGGCTGATTATTTTTCCTCTCCGACACTATCAGGATCTTTACTGAAGGATATCAGGAAAGCGAAGCTTGTATGACTACAGATGACAGGATAGGTGTGAGTATATCCTCCTCTTTCAAACATGTTTCCATGAAAATAGAAGGATAATGGGCTAGATAATTTAAAAAGAGGTAAACTGGCAGGTGGAGAGAGACATTAATTCATAGCAAATGACAAGAGTTCAAGGCAATTCTCCTGTTCAGTGAGCAGACATAATATTTTCTATATCTTCCATAAAAATTCTGAACACACTTGCTGTTCATGCCATCACCTTTTATTTTTCACAAAATCAAAATATAGCATCTACTGTACTTATTCTGTGCTGCTGTGTATTAAAATGTTTACACAAAGAAGAATCACACTAATGATGTGTGGGTGATAGGTTTGTTATTTTAGAAATGCTAAAAGTGAGAAGTTCTCAAGTCACTATGGAAATGAATGGACTCTTGCCATGTTCTGTAGTAAAGGTTTGAAAAATGCAGCAGTAGATTTTTTTTTTTTTAAACATAAGATAAAACAAAGTGTACCAGTGATAATTTATAGCCCAGCCATGCAAACACTTACTAGCATGTATAGTGCTCAGAATATATGTGGTAGACAATAAAGAAGGAACAGAGGGATGGGGAGAGACAGATTATTCCTGATCCTCCCTTGCTAGTATCAGTGAGTTTTGCCATTGACTTCCACTGGAGCAGCATTAGTTTTTTATAGGGTAGGTCTACATTGCAAAGACAGACCTGAAGTTCAGAGTCTCAGAGCCTGGCTCAGTTTGACTTGGGTTTGTGGGGCTTGGGCTATAGGGCTAAAAAATAGCACTGTAGATGTTTCAGGTTCTGAAATCTGGAGAGGGAGAGACTTCAAATGTCTACACCAGTGATGGCAAACCTATGACACGCGTGTCAATGGTGACACACCAAGACATTTTGGGTGACACGCATTGTGCCATCTCCAAACCAAGCAGCAGCCGACAGCATGCTTAGCAACCGCTAGCACAACTAATAGCGCTAACGATCGCAACTAATGGGCTGCACACATCTCATCATGTGCATACGAGGAGCATCGTCCTTAGCAATAGGACACTGCACAGGATGATGACATCATATGTGCCCATATAACCTACTGCACAGGATGATGACATCATCAGATGCGCCCATATAACCTGCAACATGCTGCTACATTTATACACTGTGGTTATGCCTGCTATACTTTCACCTCTTTCACACAGCAGCCTGACTTTTTCAGATCCTTACGCTAACGATTATATTTATTTATTGTCTCAGCCCTCTGATGGAGAACCCAAAAAAATAAAAAAGCAAGATTAAATAATAAAGGAAGTGGTAGTAGCAGTAGCCGACCCTTTCAAGACACATGGACCGAGATGTATGGCATTATCGACAGAAACAACAGATCATTGTGCATACTGTGTAACGAAACGGTAGTAAGCAGAACGTGGAATATAAATAGACATTTTGAAACTAATCATTGCCAGCTCTTGGAAAAAAAGTGAGGATAAAAGGAAGGAATACATTTCCTGGCAGCTACACCTCTATAAGAGTCAATCAAATTCCATCCTTAAATTTGTAGAGCCTCTTACAAATTTAACATCTGCAAGTTTCTGCATTGCTCACTCCATAGCTCAGCATGGAAAAGCCCTCAGTGAAGGAGAATTTATTAAAGAAACTCTTCTAAGATGTGCACCAGTTCTATTTCACAATATGCAGAATAAAGATGCAATTATTGAGCAAATTTCTGGGTTACCACTCAGTAGAAATGTCATCAAAGACAGAATAATGAGACTGAACACAAACATACAGCATCAATTAAAAGGAGACTTAAATAATTGTAAATATTTTTCGATTTCTCTTGATGAAACTACTGATGTCACATCAAATGCTCGGTTGGCCATTATTGCTCGATATTCTGATGGTCTCACAATGAGAGAAGAGTTGATAAACTTAGAATCAGTGCCAATAAGTACATCAGGAAGCAAAATATGTAAGGTTGTTATAAAAACATTCCGTGCCCTAAGCATTGATATCTCTAAAGTTGTGTCAGTGACGACAGATGTGGCACCCAATATAGTGGGGAAAAAAGCAGGATTTGTGAAATTGTTTATGGAAGCTATTGGACATCCACTTGTGCCTTTTCATTGCATTATCCATCAGGAGGTGTTATGTGCCAAGGCAGGATTCACAGAATTAAATGATATAATGGCAGTTGTAAAAAAAATAGTGAATTTAATAGCTGCTCGACCCCTTCACAAGCGAGAATTTTCTGCACTTTTACAGGAAGTTGATTCAACCTACAGTGGACTGCTGATGTTCAATAATGTGAGATGGCTGAGCCGAGGAAAAGTACTTGAGCGATTTGTGGAGTGCTTTGTAGAAATTACGGTATTTCTTGAGGATAAGGATCTGGCAAACTTTCCTCAGATCAATGATCATAAGTGGGTCAGCACATTGATGTTTTTTTTACAGATCTCTCTGTTCATATGAATGAACTGAACTTAAAGTTACAAGGTTCTGGCAAAAGTATTGGCGTTATGTTTGAATACATAAAAGCTTTTGAAAGTAAACTTAAAATTTTTAAGCGAGATGTAGAGACTAAAACCTATAAGTATTTTCCTTGAGTAAAGTATTTCGAGAGGGCCAGCACAACTGTACAAAATGAAATGGAGCCCGTGCATATAAAGTACCAGCATATTGTAAACTTGTTACTTGACCAGTTCAGCGAAAGATTTAATCAATTTATAAGCCTGGAACAGACAATGAAAATAATTAAGTATCCAGATGTAGTAGTCTACAGTACTTTGGAATTAAATGGTTTCCAATGGATGCAAATTGATGATTTGGAGATGCAACTTGCAGAATTTCAAGACAGCATCTGGGCTCAAGTGTTTGTCGACTTGAGGTCGAAACTTGAGAATCTGGAAAAGAATCGCTTGGAGAATGAAGAGTGCCACTACGAATAGGAAATTTGGAGTGCTTGGAACTGATTACCGGACACTTTTAGCACCCTGAAAAATCTAGCGATGGCTTTACTCACAATTTTTCCCTCTACATACTTTTGTGAGACCTTATTCTCAGCGTTAAATAACATTAAAACCAATAAAAGAAACCGACTGACAGATGAAGTTAGTAGCGCTTGCTTGGGCTTGAAGTACAAAATACCAACCTTCAACTGAAGATTTAGCAAATGAAATTCAGCAACAAAAAAGTCACTAATGTAAAGAATTATTTGTTTTTGCTTTTTTAATAAATACATATATCAAACTTTTACTAGAGCTACAAGTATCACAAAATTATGGATATTTCTAGATGTGACACGGCACCCGAGTTAAGCTAGGTTTTTTAACAAATTTTGACACACCGAGCTCAAAAGGTTCGCCATCACTGGTCTACATGGTTGGTTGGTTGGTTTTGTTTTTTTGGGAGGAAGGAACAAAGAAGCATTCCAAAAACAGCTATCAGTGTCGTGCTTTCATTTTCATCAAATTTGCTACTATCATTTTGATCTATATAACTGGCTGACAAAATTATCTGTATTGTTCACCAGGGGGCACATCACATCTTGCAGAGTATGTATATAGCATGGTGTAACTATAATGTAAAAATGCTTATGAAATATCTCAAGCAATAGCCCTTCAAGTCATTGGACTTTCCTTTTGGCTCTTCTTTAGTTTCATACTGAATTCTGACCTTCTCTATTAATTAACTGATTTCCTATGGCAACAGATGGAATAACTTAGTCAATGTCAAATGTGATTTAAATAAAATTGTTCTTTTGCAATACAAATAGAGTTCTTCTCCTTTAACTGACAGGAAGGATTAAATTAACCAATGTTTAAAATAAATGCAAAACACTGTAATGCATGCCAACTAATCACAATGTGATTTTCAATTTACCCCAAAAGCACAATTAAAAGAAATCCACCTTTCCATCAGTAAAGTAGAACATGTCACCCCTTGTACTGATGCTGAAGACTCAAGATGAAATCCTGGCTCCGCTGACTTCAATGAAGCCAGAATTTCACCCTCAATTTTTTAAGGGGAGATGTATATTGGGAACCATGACCACACAGAAAAAAAATAGGAGAAAGCGTATGAAATGGGGGAAAAAAAATTGCATATAGAAGGAAATATTCAGGACCCATTCCTGAAGTCCCAGTGTGGACAAAGCTCTCATTGTTCTGGTCATTCTCCAAAGAATGACAATGTATTGCAGGATCAGGCTGGCAAAAAAAAGCTAATATTGTGTACCGTCAGCTTCCCTTCTCCCTTATAACCCTCTCCTCTAACACCCTCATCATCAGCTCCCCTCATTTAACCACTAGACTGGCCTCAGTGACCTCTTCCCATCTCATCTCCCGATCTATCTCATGTTACCTCTCATCCCTTCCCTTACTCTTAACATCTCATTCTCCTCTGGATCTTTCCTCTCACAATACAAACATGCTTTAGTCTCTCCCATCTTTAAAAAGAAACAAAAACACCCCCTTGATCCTCCAATTACCACCCCATCTCCCTTCTTTCTTTTGTTGCTAAGGTAATTGAACGATCTGTTTACAGTTACTGTCAGGAGCTTCAATTTCATTTTAGGCCATCTCCAATCTGGCTTCCCTCTCTTTGCACTCCACTGAAACTTTCCAGACTATGTATCCCTTTCAGGAGTGTGATTTGTCTTGCGCAACCCCAAGTTACACCTCACTTAAACTACTTTTTTACAAAATCAGACATAAAAAGACAAAAATGTCATAGCACACTATTACTGAAAAATTGCTTACTTTCTCATTTTTACCACATAATTAAAAATAAATCAATTGGAATAAAATTTTGTACTTACATTTCAGTGTACAGCATATAGATCAGAAATTCATTCTGTGTACGAGATCTTAGTTTATACTGACTTCACTCATGCTTTTTATGTAGCTTGTTGTAAAACTAGGCAAATATCAAATTGAGTTGAGGAACTCCTTGGAAAACCTCTGCATTCGCCTAGGGGTACCTTTACCCCGGGATGAAAACCACTGCTCTAGGTAATCCCATCCATAAGCACATACTCAACTATCATATCTATGTAGCTGATTCCCAGATCTACCTCGCTATTCTATGTACAAAGTAAATTCTCAGCTTGTGTATCTGACACTGCCTTATGAATATCTAGCCATCAGTTCAAGGTCAATATGGCTAATAGAGAGCTTCTAATTTTCCCCTAGAAATCTTTCTTGCTGCCTCCTTTCTCAACCACCGTGGACAATACCACCATCCTGCATTCCACTTATAGACTCTAAGGTCAGAAGGGACCAATATGGTCATCTAGTCTAACCTCCAGCACAACACAGGCCACAGAATCTCACCCATCCACTCCTGTAATAGACTCCTGACTTATGACTGAGTTATTAAAGTCCTCAAATCATGGTTTAAAGACTTTAAGGTACAGAGAATCCACCAGCAAGTGAGCCATGCCCCATGCTACAGAGGAAGGCAAAAAAAAAACCCAGAGCCTTTGCCAATCTGCCCTGGGGGAAAATTCCTTCCTGACCCCACATATGGTGATCAGTTAAACCCTCACAATGTGGGCAAGATTCACCAGCCAGACACCAAGAAAAAATTCTCTGTAAAAATTCAGAACCCACAGCATCTAACATCCCTTCACAGGCCATTGGCATATCTACCACCAGTAGTCAAAGATCAGTCAATTGCCAAACAAGACTGTCTCAACATACCATCCCCTCCATAAATTTATCAAAGTCATTTTTGAAGCCAGCTAGGTTTTTTGCCCCCACTAGTCCCCTTGGAAGGCTATTCCAGAACTTCACTCCTCTGATGGTTAGAAACCTGCATCTAATTTCAAGTCTAAACTTCCTGATGGCCAGTTTATATCGATCAGTTCTTGTATCCACATTGGCACTGAACTTAAATAATTCCTCTCCCTCCCTAGTATTTATCTCTGTATTTATAAAGAGCAATCGTATCTTCCCTCAACCTTCTTTTGGTTAGGCTAAACAAGCCAAGCTCTTTGAGTCTCCTCTTATAAGGCAGGTTTTCCATTCTGTGGATCATCCTAGTAGCCCTTCTCTACAACTGTTCCAGTTTGAATTCATGGGGGATATGTCATCTTCGACTCTGACTCCTTTCTCTATATTCTTATTTCCAGGATATGTCTAAGGCCCTGTCTACACTTACCTCTGAGATTCGGCAGCAGTCGATGGGAGTTATGCAAGCTACGCAAAAAACATGCGGAACTCCCGTCAACTTCCCTGCTTCTGTTCTGCCCACTGCCTTCACTGTGCTGCGTCAACGGGAAATGTGTTCCTGTCAAAGCAGCGCTACACCACTTGAGAAGGTGGTCTTAATATGTCAATTTCTGGATCAACTGAGCGGGTATTTACTGACCACTCAGTCAATCCAGAGAAATCGATCTGACGGCAGCAAATTGGCCATTGTCAGTGTAGCCATAGCCTAGATCTTGAAGATTCTTTCTGCATCACATCTCTAAGATATGGGTTTTCCTATGCATCCACCCAGCTAAAACATTTGTCTAGGCTTTCAGCATCTTACGTCTCAAATACTGCAACATCCTTCTCTCTAGTCTTGGCAAATGCAATCTTACCCTGCTGATATGCATTCAGAATACTACTGCAAAGATCATTTTTTCTAGTCCATTGCTTTGATCCCTCTCTTTACATCCCTCCATTGGTTACTTCTCTAGCATATAGGCTACTTTTTTCACTTTCAAGACCCTTTACAGTCTATTCTCACCCCACTTTTCATCTCTCATTCACTATGGAAAATTTGATATGCCACATCTCCAATCAGCCAGTGATGACAGTCTGGCCACTGGTTAAATTTCCAAAACAAATACCTTTGCACGTTCTTCCAGACTTCTGTGCTTTCTTCATGCTTGGGAAGTGTTCCTTGTAAACATCTGCAAAATTAACTCATCCTCCAAATTAAAACTCTTCTTGGCTGTGATGTTTATAAAAATTGACATTGGGTAGCACTGATACACCACAGCTTATAATGCTGACCAATATTGTTTGTTTCCTTGCACCCCCCCATCTGTCTCTTGTTTAATACTTAAGCATTGTCTATACAGGAACACTTAGGAAAATTAATCTAAAGTAACATAAGGTGTGAATGTAAAGTGGATTGGTTAAACTGCATTAATCCTCTCATTCAGAATTAAAGTGCCTTTATTTCAATCAGTTAAACTAAATGAATGAAGACCATAGATTGTAAACTCTTCTCGGCAGGGATGGTCTGTTTTGGGCTGTCTGTACAACACCTAGCATGATGGGGTCCTGACCTTTGACTCCTTGGTGCTATAATAATAATAATTAATTAATAAAGTAATCACTAACAATATAAGACAATACTGGAAGGAACTCAAATATCACAGTAATGTGCATGCCATAAGACCCTGTATAGAATAGACAGAAATGTGTTACTTAAATTTAATTCAAGAAATTAATTCAATTTTTAAATTTAATTCAATGCAGTGTAATACATTCTGTTAATACTACCAGTATGTATGTATCAGAACTATGAAGGACCAGTTGTTAGAATGTATAGCTTTTAACTGGTCCTTCTTTTCCTGCTTCCTTTGATTGTGGCTATCATGTTTCACTAAGAAAGAGACTGTTTACTGTCTGTGTGTCTATTTTAATGTCTCCCGTCATTAAATTTTTGTGATTTTTTTTTTCTTTATCCCCTTAACTCTAGTTTCCCCCATTGATTACACTAATATATAACACTAAGCATCAAGGAAGTTGATTGCTCCACTTTTGGTGAAGATAGTTGCTTATGATTCCTGTGGGACCAGTAAAAACATAATTATGTTTTCTGTTTTTGTGAGTGCAGGATTAATGCGGCCAATATCCAGACACAATATTCTGCTAAAAAGACACTCAGGACCTGATTATCAACATCAGGACCTTTTCTTGAGTGCGAATACCCTAAATCAATATTAGCGTGTTAGCATATAATGCTGGCTAATACTATCTTTTAGCATCTAAATAATATAACTATTTCCTTTCCTGCCAATTTACAATCCCTGCTTATGATTAATCAGATATAATTATTTGGAAAATTCCCCAAATGTTGTATTATTTAAAGAGGAAAAAATGAAGAGCCCATAAGATTGGGTAACTGGAATCTCTGTAATGCTGTTTTTGGGACTAAAATTTTTTTCTATCAAACACTAAGTAAACCTTCACTCATCTAGAGCAGGATCCATCAGCAAATCTTTGCAATTTAGCAGGGTTAAGTGAGAAATGAAGACTTTGATCTAGCTCACTTCTTCTTTCCTTAATTAATTTTACTTGGTGATTTAAGTTCCAATTGGTTAGTGTATTGAAGCAGTAAATTAAACATCTTACTTTTAAAATACATGAGTGTATTAACACTGATAGGAAATTGTTTACAATAACTTAGTGCTTATGTTTATATGCTTCTTTGGGGATTTCCTGATTTTAGCTACTGATTCTTTAGCAAGTTCAGACAGATCAAAACAAAATTGAAGCTAAATTTATGAAGATGAGAGGGTAGAAACATATTACTTGCTCTTCCCCATAAATAGATTGGACTTACCATTCTTGATTGTGTTTAATTTCTGAAATGATGATTATCCTCAATTATTTCCTGTTGGAAGTATACATTTTCCATTTCAACGTGCCAGGGTGGTAGGTATGCTTCCTACTGAAACGTCTAATCATCTTTATTCTTCAGAATGCTGGCTGAAAAGCATGTGCCTGCCTAAATCCGTATTGATTCAGCCAGAAGGAAGCATCTTGATAAGGCTAAACTTCAAGGTGCAGTTCCAGGTCAGAACACTTCAGAAGTTAGAGCACTGAATGCTTTCAAGCCTCCCTTAATTGAAACTAAATATTGGTCTCAGCAGAAGGATAAAAGATTTAATGAGCACGGAGGCTCCATTACTGTCTGCACCTTAAAGATGGACTCCAGGTCAAGTTGCGCTATACTGAGGAGGGACTGTGTGGGAAGCTTGCATACCATTCCCTGGGCTGTACCTATTCTGTGAATAAACAGAAGACTTCAGTCTCCAGGGCTGTTAGACCAACATGTTTCACAAGCACTAGATACACTCTAACTTCTCCCAAGACTCCCCCTCTCCAAACCAAATTTGCTACCAATTAGAATAAAAGCTACATGAAGCCCCAGGCAAATCCACTTTCTTATACTATCACCACTTTCAACATTGTGAGGGGGTGACTACACTATAGCAAAAATGAAATGCACAGCATTAACAACCCTTCCTAGCTGTAGACTAGATTGTGGTTTTCAACCGGGGCACATGTATCCGGGGGGGGGTACGGTACGCAGAGGTCTCCCAGTGAGTACATCAACAGATATTTGCCTAGTTTTACAACAGACTACATAAAAAACACTAGAGAAAGTGGTACACACTAAAATTTCATACAGGCAATCACTTGTTTATATTGTTCTGTATACTGCATCAGCAGTTCTCAAACTATGGGTGAGTTCATTTTAAGGGGGTTGCCAGGGACAGTGTTAGACTCGCTGGGGCCAGAAAACCGAAGCCCAGCCGGGCAGAACTGAATCTGAAGCTGGAGTTTTTAAGTGAGGTGAAACTTGGGGTACACAAGAAAATCAGACTCCTGAAAAGGGTACAGTAGTCTGGAAAGGCTGAGAACCATTGGGCTGAATTAAGCCTTTATACATAACCCTGAAAAAGGGCTGGTGTGTAGGCTGCACCAACCCAGAAGCAGGCATTCTGACTCAAGGTACCCTTTCTGAGGCACAGTTCCCTCCTCGCTTTCTCCTTGGGCGGGGCAGGGCGGGGGAGTATTTTGCTGCTGGCCTATATGAACATCAAATTAAGACATCCACCAACAAAGGAGTGATTATTTTCTATCTATTTCCACCCATTTGCTCTAGGAGGGGAGGAAGTGTACATGACAGACCACTTGATGGCCTAGACTCCAGGATCTTACACTCACTTACTCCCCTGACTGGGCATGCAGTCTAAGTTTCAATTTAGCTCACTAATAGGAAAAATCCATCCCTCATTAATAAGAATAACAATGACAGGAGTACTACAGACTGTCACCCACTCAGTGCAACTCAGGGATCCTTTTAGCCAGTGTATGTTTGTGGAATTATTTAAAACTTCTGAAGACTTACTAAAAATGAGGTTAGCTATTGGTTCCCAAAATCAGTTTCCTTGGTTGCCTTCCCATCAACAGACATCTTGCATGTTCAGTTTTTCATTAGAGTTTCTAATATCCTGGGGAAATAAAATTTATAAGATACTTCTTACAAGCTAAGTTAATATGCTGTTTTTGCAGACTCCAGGATATGTGCAGTACATCTCTCAGCAGGGAAATAATAATTTAAAAAAACCCCAAATGGCTTTTTTAAATAACATCTAAATTTTTATAACACACCCAGGACTCAAAGCCAGACCATCCACAGTATGACATAGCCTGCATTTTACCAACAATTCTGTCAATAACCACGTATTAGCACTGATTTCCCATGGTGACCATAGAAGGCATAAATTAGAGTGCTTAACAGTCAATGTGTTGAACTAAGCCCTCCTGGCCAATGTTCCTTGCCTGTATACTGTCCAGCACAAAGTCATGTCAACTCCAAGAAATGTGACATTGCAAAGAGCATGATATTTCTTATAATTACATCAAAGTCAGCCAATATCACTGGTGAAATGAGATGCCATGCAATTTTGTAGAATTCATAGAATCATAGAAGATTAGGGTTGGAAGGGACCTCAGGAAGTCATCTAGTCCAACTCCCTGCTCAAAGAAGGACCAATCCTAACTAAATCATCCCAGGCAGGGTTTTGTCAAGCTGGGCCTTAAAAAACCTCTAAGAATGGAGATTCTACCACCTCCTAGGTAACCTATTCCAGTGCTTCACCATCCTCCTATTGAATTTTTTCCCCTTAATATCCAACCTAGATCTATCCCACTGCAACTTGAGACCATTTCTCCTTGTTCTGTCATCTGCCACCACTGAGAACAGCCTTACTCCATTCACTTTGGAACCTCCTTCAGGTAGTAGAAGGCTGCTATCAAACACCCCCTCACTCTTCTCTTCTGTAGACTAAAGCCCAGTTCCCTCAACCTCCCTTCATAAGTCATGTGCCCCAGCCCCCAAATTATTTTCATTGCCTTCTGCTGGATTCTCTCCAATTGGTCCACATCCTTGATGTAGTGGAGGACCAAATACTCCAGGTGTGGCCTCACCAGTGCAGAACAGAGGGGAATAATCACTTCCCTTGATCTACTGGCAATGCTTCTATTAATGTAGCCCTATATGCCATTAGCCTCCTTGATAAAGTGCCCATCTTCAAGAAAGGGAAGAAAGAGGATCCAGGGAACTATAGGCCCATCAGCCTCACCTCAATCCCTGGAAAAATCATGGAGCAGGTCCTCAAGGAATCCATTTTAAGTCACTTAAAAGAGAGGAAGGTGATCAGGAGCAGTCAACATGGATTCACCAAGGGCAAGCCATGCCTGACCAACCTGATTGCTTTCTATGAAGAGGTGACTGATTCTGTGGATGTGGGGAAATTGGTGGATGTGATATACCTTGACATTAGCAAAGCTTTTGATATGGTCTCCCACAGTATTCTTATCAGCAAGTTAAAGAAGTATGGATTGGATGAATGGACTATAAATTGGATAGAGAGCAGGCTAGAGCATAGGGCTCAACAAGTAGTGATCAATGGCTCCATATCAAGCTGGCAGCTGGTCACAAGCAGAGTGCCCCAGGGGTCGATCCTGGGGCCAGTTTTGTTCAACATCTTCATTAATGATCTGGAAGAGGGGGTAGATTGCACCCTCAGCAAGTGTGCAGATGACACTAAGCTAGGGAGAGTGGTAGATACCCTGGAAGGTAGGGATACGATACAGAAGGACCTAAACAAATTGGAGGATTGGGCCAAAAGAAATCTGATGAGGTTCAACAAGGACCAGTGCAGAGTCCTCCACTTAGGACAGAAGAATCCCATGCAGAGCTACAGACCGGGGACCGACGAGCTAGGCAGCAGTTCTGCAGAAAAGGATCTGGGGGTTACAGTGGATAAGAAGATGGTCATCAGTGTGCCCTGGTTGTCAAGAAGGCTAATGGCATATTGGGCTGCATTAGTAAGAGCATTGCTGGCAGATCGCGGGAAGTGATTATTCCCCTCTATTCCGCATTGATGAGGCTGCATTTGGAGTATTGTGTCCAGTTTTGGGCCCCCCACTACAAAAAGGATGTGGACAAGTTGGAGAGAGTCTAGTGGAGGGCAAAAAAATTGATTAGGGGCCTGGAGCATAAGTCTTATGAGGAGAGGCTGAAAGAACTAGGCCTGTTTAGTCTGCAGAAGAAAGAATGAGGGGGGATTTGATAGCAGCCTTTAACTACCTGAAAGGGGGTTCCAGGGAGGATAGAGCTAGGCTGTAATCAGTGGTGGCAGATGACAGAACAAGGAGAAATGGTCTCAAATTGCAGTGGGGGAGGTCTAGGTTGGACATTAGGAAAAAGTTTTTCACTAGGAGGGTGGTGAACCTAGTGTTTCAATAGTGCTACAACTTCACTTTTTACTTTCTATTGACAAAGTATGCTGAGAATGAGGTGAATTTATTGGCATGGACAAAGCTTGAAGTAGGAAATCATATTTAAGGCAAGCAATGTATGCTTGTACTGCCTCTTTTAAATACTAGGTAGTCACACAGGTTGAACTTGCAGCAGCTAATTCATTTCCTTTTTCATAATGGCGTATTGATATCAAGTACAAATACAGTTAAATGTATCTTTCATTGTTCCATGTTCACTAATCCACATGCTTTACTGATGCATCCAATACATAAATGGCAAGTCTTTAAAAGCACTCATTTTATTCACAGGACATTTTTCTGGTACAGAGACCTTGCCTATAGAATTTTTTCCTTCTGGAACTTCATTGGTTGTACTCATCTACAGGGCAGAATGCATCTAGTTAATCAGGTTTTTCAATTCATTTTGAATGGTAATGTGTGATGTACAAAACAGTGGAAGTTACCAATTAGATATTATAAACAGCATGGTGCTGTATAAATAATAATAATTGGGCTATTATTGGCTGTTATTGTTTGTTTTAACTGTATATTTTCAAATAGCATGACAACTGTCGATGCTATGGAAATGATTGTGTGGAATGCTTCCAATACAAATGTCCAAGTTATGACTTATTTCAGCTTTTGATGCCTCCATGTTGATGCTTCTGGAGTAGAGTTTAAGTGCACTTTCTGTGGGAGATCCCCAACGCTCTTTGCTTTACAGCCTGCCTGGTTCAAGTCTCCAGGCATAATTGGACACTGATGTTGTTTATTGAAGCTGGCATCTCTTTCTTAGTCATTTTTCTCTGCCCTTAGGAAAAACAAAGAATAATAACGTAGAAAACTGTTATCAATCTTCATTACAACTGTGCCACAAAATAATTTGTAGAGAGCTTGTTGTGTGATGTAACATAACTGATTACCTCAATATGCAGAGTTCTGTTCTCTGCTCTTCACCCAACATATTGATTTTTTAAAAATTTATCTTTATCTAAGCAACTTGAGACAATACTTGCAGGTATCTCTCTCTTTCTTTCTTTCTTTTTTACCTTTGGATTATGACTCTGCAAGATAGTTGAGTTTCCCTTTCCTTTCACAGTCAACATTATGATGCCTCTACAGGGACTGACAAAATTTCCTTGGGTTTGTGATTATATTAGTCAAGCATGCCAAACAATGTGATGCTTCTCCACTAAACAAAACTGCAATATTGCATAACTGTTGTATTCCAAAAACAACCCTGTGGGAAAACACTTCCAGTTTTTGAGAGCTTATGTAAGTACATGTGAGTAACATTGTAGTTTGTCAAAGAGACTTGTTGGGAAATCTAGCATTTCAAATTACAGACAGACTTTCATACTAGTCCTTGCATACTGCATTTAGGAGATGTGACAATTAAAATACTTTTTTGTCTATCTCCAGAATTCCGAAAAAAATTATAAATAGTTGTTTGTGATAGAGTCCTGAGAACCAGCAGCTGCATCGGCACTTTGGTCACTGTAACTCCAGTTAGCTCTTTGGAGAGGGTGTGACTGAAGGAAGGAGTGACTAATTACTAGATCAACCTGGGCTAGGGAGAGCTAAGAAGCTAATTAGCTCCTTAACTGCAAGAGCAGAAATGGAGCATAGGAAAGAAATGAAAGGGAGAGGAAGCTCTTCACATGGCATGAGCTCTTTTTTCTCTTATGATTGTATGACACTATAAATAAGAACTGCTGCATGGAACTGTAATAGGATGGTGGTTGATAAAACACAAATTACACAGTGGTGGTTACAGACTGGAGGTGTCAGAATCTTTTATATGAAAGACAGGAACAGAGGGCTGTGCTCTGTCACAGAGTTAACTGATGTTCCCTCAAATTTAGAAGAAAGATATCCCAATCTTTTTTGTGAAATGCCTTGAGCTAAACTTATTTTGATCTCAGGTATATCACATTTTCAAGATTGTTTAATAAGAGTTCATATATTTGCCAGCAGATAGAATGAAAGAAAGATCTGTTTGGAAAAAATGACAGTGGTTAAGCCCTTAATGGAAGAGGAGGATGGCATTTCTGTTAGTCCACCAAAACTTTCCCATGTCTGACCAGCATCACTCTGGTCTTGTTTGGGGTCAGTTTGAGACAGCTGCTTTTCATCCATGTATGATCCCCTCTAGGCCTTGTAGTATCTGTGTGAGTATTAGGTTGTTTCTGTGAAAAATGAGATGTACAGCTGAGTGTCGTTAGTGTACTGATAACACAATCTGTATCTCACTACTTCTCCAAATGGTCTTACGTAGACACTAAAGGAGTAGGGAACTTTTAGGATCTCACAGATCAGGTCTTTTGGGGAAGAGGAGAAGTTCCCTATCACCATTCTATGTTGAAGAGAACTGACTGGCAATACTGTAGCTGGGCAAATAATGTATATAAGTTTTTTAATATTCACTTGAACCTTAAAATGAATTTCCTTCAAGTTGTGCTTAGGCCCCATGTCAGGATGGTGCTGAATTACTATATAGTATCACAATGGAGAAGTTTGGTGAGCCTGACTGCTAGAGGATTCTGGGAGCAGGGCCTCATTGCACTAGACTGTGGAAAATCACTGAAGAGGCCGAGCTTGCACTTGGCATCAACATGTGTCACAAATGTTTATCCAGACCCTGTGTAGGCAGCTATGCTGATGTGGAAGACCAATGGTCACAGTCAGCCAATAGCCTGTTTGCCTGGTGTGTACATGTTAAGGTGTGTAATGGCAAATCTGGGGCTACCTGACATCAGATGCCTGAAGGGGAGTAGACCATGATAAGAGTACATCAACCAATCCCTGCAGCCCACTCCCAAATTATGAATTAATTGGAATATGCCACATAATTTGCTGTCAAAATATAGTTTGCATATTTTGGGGACATGTGGCTTCTTTGGGAAGAGGGTATAAGTATTAGGAAGATCACATGGTAACTAGCTTTTTCTATCTGTATCTCCTATATCTAAGAAGGTCGGTGATACTGTCAGACAGAAGAAGGGCCTTGGGGTAACCTAGACCCCAATACGAGGGACTTAGACCAAGGACTTGAGGAAACCTGAAGAAGGAAGAGACAGTTTTCACCTAGGAGTGGTAGCTATCCTGCTATGCTTGCCAATCAGGATACTGTGTGGGGCTAGCATAGTTTCTGAGTGTTTATGCTTGGGGAATTGAGGCTTACTAAAGAGAGGCATTGTATAGTCCTTTCTATTTGTCTGTGATACTTGCTTTTCAATAAACAATAGCTCTGTACTGAAGATATTGACTTTTGGCCTTCACTGGTATGGTTACTGGGTGCCCAGTGGTGGGCACATGAATTGATCTGAATTGATCCCTGGCTTAACACCCCACTTTCATTAATCATTGAGATAGAATCCAGAGCTTGAATTCGGCAACTGAATCACAGATCTCTATGCTAGAACTAAAGGAGTAAGGGCCAGATTTTTAAAGGTATTTAGGCACCTAACTCCCATGGAAGTCGACAATTAGGCACCTAAAGAGCTTTAAAAATTTAGTGCTAAGTCCTTTGCTGGTGGGAAAAAATACAGATCATCTCATTCATTCACTTCATATTTATTGATAAAGCCCACAGTAATGCTATGATTCTTCCAAACTTTGAGTGTATGCCAGATTCTAATGCACAAGCACCCACTCTAATTAAGAAAAGGTCATTTTATGCTTGGCTCATATTGACTGACAGAGCAATACACTGGAGTCTTGGAGTTCATAATATGTATAATGATGATAGTTTAAAGAAGTTACATTCTTTATTACAATTTGCATAAGTTAACCAGCTCACTGTAAGATTTCTCTACATCAATTATATAAACTAGAAATCTAATCTGATTTGAATATCTAACCAGATTATGGAAGGAGAGTGAGAGAACTTGCAAAATAGAGGTGGATTCCATAGCAGGGTGATGTTAAAAAAATCTGAAGTAAAATTTGTGAATTACACATTTAAATAAATTCTCAATTAATCAGTTCAATCAAATAATAATTTGCTATATTGAAAGAAGAATAAAGACTGAATGGGGCTTAGATTCACCAAGAAGTCAGAGCCCTCATACTTTCTGCACAGCCTCTTCCTCCTAATCCCAATCAAATCCTTGACCTGGGTCCTAGCCAAACAATAAACACTTGTTTCAGTTCATTCTTCACTGGTGCCTTGGCATGTTAAATGAAGACTTCAGAAATGCTCACCCAAATTAGATATCTGAACTAGTTGCCAAGTCAAAGGAATGTTACTGTGTAGGGAATGAATATAACTCCAAGTAGCAGCCTTGCATGTCTTTTTAATTTCTGAGACATCCTTCAGAGGTTGCTTTAGACCTACATGAACAAGTTACAAGACTTGGATGCTGAAACCCACAAGGTCCCAATAAAATTTGTTTAATTTAGACTATATTTGAACAGAGATAATTTTCATCCTGAAGTCATGTTCATAAAATAATCTAAGAGGCTTCAGTTATTCACAGGTACAAATCTAAATGTGGTTTTCCATGAACATGTGTGCAAACAAAACACACTCACTGAATGCTCACTAAAAGCAACCACAAAAGAGGTACATATACTGGCTAATGGTGTTGGATCATTTTTCTCATTGTTGAGTAGGAAACACACACTACACCATCCAGTAGGTATGCCAAGTTAATTTCTGAGTTGATCTATATTTTAAATTTCCTTATCTCTGCTATCTTTTGAGGTTTTATTACTTTTATTTCTTTGTTTTACACCAGAAAAAAAGCCATTGGTCAGAAAGGAGGACCAGCAGTGGAACATGATGTATATTAACGACAGTAGAATTCATTTTCTTTATTATTATTGTGAAAGGTAAATGGACCATATTTGCAGAGTTTTTTCCTTTAAGATTTTTATTATGGAAAACATACTTATTAAAATATGCCTGTGAAGAATTAATGGATTTAAGTTTATAACTTGGTGAGGTTGGAGAAAGCAATCATTTTAAACGGTATGACAAGAGAAGATTTCAGTGACACAGCCCAGAAAAATCAATCTCATCATCGCAGAAAGGTCACTAAAATCCTTTCTGACATGATCTGTTTGCCAGCATCTCTTCCCCCAACTCCTTCACAGCCCATTATCTGAGAATTATACACTTGTTTGTGTTTTGCCCACGTAATTATTCACCTAAGAGCCCCACCCTCAAAGTGATACTAACTAGGAGGAGAAGGATAGTCTTGTGACATGACTCAGGAGACACAAGTCAGATTTCTTGTGCAACCCTGGGCAAGTCACTCTGGGTACATCTACACTGCAGCTAGGAGATTCATAGATTCCAGGGCTAGAGGGAACCATTTTGTGATCATCTAATTTGATCTCCTGTTTAATATAGGTCACAGAACTTTCCCAAAATAATTCTAGAGCATATCTTTTAGAAAAACATCCAACGTTGATTTAAAAATTGTCAGTGATGTAGAATCCACTAGAACCCTTGATAAATTGTTTCGTGGTTAATTACTCACTATCAAAAATTACACCTTATTTCAAGTATGAATTTTCTAGTGTCATCTTCCAGCCATTGGATTGTGTTGTACCTTTCTTGTTACACTGAAGAGCCCCTTACAAAGTACTTTTTCCCCATGTAGGTACTTGTAGACTATTTGAATCACCTCTTAACCTTCTCTTTTTTAAAAATGAATAGATTGAGCTCCTTGAGTCTGTCAATATAAGGCATATTTTCTAATCATTTAACCATTCTCAATACTCAATTCTGAAACCTCTTCAGTTTACCAACATCTTCTTGAATTGTGGGCACCAGGACTGGACACCATATTCCAGCAGCCAAATGTAGGGCCAAATGTAGAGCTAAAGTAATCTCTCTACTCTCACTCAGGATTCCTCTGTTCATTCATCCCAGGACTGCATTAGCTGTTTTGTTCACAGCATCACATTGGGAGTTCATGTTCTGCTGATTATCCACCATGGCCATGACATCTTTTCGGAGTCACTTTTTCCCAAGATGCAGTTCCACATCCTGTTAAGTATGGCCTACATTCTTGGTTCCTAGATGTATAAACTTACATTTAGCTATATTAAACATTTAGCCATTTGCTTGTGCCCAGTTTGCCAAGATATCCAGATTGCCCTGACTCAGTGACCTGTTCTCTTTGTTATTTACCACTCCCCTAATTTTTGTATCATCTGCAAGCTTTATTAGTGATGATTTTATGGGGGGGGGGTAAAGATCATTGGTAAATACGTTACATAGTATAGGGCCAAGAATCAATTCCTGTGGGATCCACTTGATGACAATTTCCTGTTTACAATTACATTTGGAGACCTATCACTTAGCCAGTTTTTAATCCATTTAATGTGTGCTATGTTAATTTTATATTCTTCTAGTTTTTCAATCAAAATGTTGTGTGGTTCCAACTTAAATGCCTCAGAGCAGCATTTCTCAAACTGACGGTCCTGATGCAAAAATGGATCACAAGGCTATTGTAGGGGGGTCACGTCATTGCCACCCATATTTCTGCACTGCCTTCAGAGCTGGGCAGCGAGAGAGTGGTGGCTGCTGACTGGGTGCCCAGCTTGGAAGGCAGCACCACCGCCAGCACCAGCACAGAAATAAGGGTGCCATTATGATATTGCTTGAAATGTTTTCAAAGGGGGGCCCAGCAAAAAAAGTTTGAGAATCCCTGCCTTAGAGAATTCTCAGAATATTATGTCAACAGTATTACCTTTATCAACCAAACGTGTAATCTCTTCAAAAAAGGATATCAAGTTAGTTTGACAGGATCTAGTTTCATAAATCTATGTTGATTTGTTTTGATTACAATTACCCTCTAATTCTTTATTAATTGAATCCTGTATCAGCCATTCCATTATCTTGCCTGGGATTAATGTCAGGCTGGCAGGCCTATAATTATCCAGGCCATCCTATTTACCTTTTTTAAAACTTAGCACAACATAAACCTTTTTCAAGTCTTCTGGAACTTCCCCATTGTTCCAAGATTTACTGAAATCACTTTAACAGGCCAATGAACTTCTCAGCCAGTCTTTTAAAACTCTTGGATGCAAGTTATCTGGACCTGCTGATTTAAAAATATCTATCTTTAGTAGCTTATGTTTAATACTAGAGATACTAGTAGAATGGAAAGAGCATTATCATCAGTATTCGATGAGACTGTGTCATCTACTTTCCCCCCCAAAAAACAAATAAATATTTATGAATATTACTTCTGTCTTTTCTGAATGATTATTATTATTGAGAATTCTTCCCATTTCCATCTAGTAATGGACCAATACCATTGTCAGGATTCTTTTGATTTCTAATATATTTTAAAATGTATCTCTTATCTTGTCCTTAACTCTGCTGCAATTCCTAGTTCATGTAGACATACAGGACTAGCTTTGATCAAGTTAGCATGCTAAAAATGTCAGTATGGACAGGAACTTGGGCTAGCCACCCAGCATGTTCCGAGGATCTCAGATGGGATTATACGCAGGCTCTAGCTCTCATCGAGCAGGTGCGAATATAAATAGCAGCGTAGTTGCGGCAGCACAGGCTGCAGCAGCCGTGGCCCAGCTGAGCAATGCTGAGTATAAACCCTCTTGAAAGCAGTGGGTCTGAACTTGGCATGCCTCAGCTGTGCCTTCACTGACACTACCTGTGCTACCCGGGCTACACAGCTGTTTATGCTCATGCAAGTTCTATGAGAGCTTGTGTAAGTATGTGTACATGAGCTGGGGAATCAACTGCCAAGCTTGTACTGTGGACATAGCCTTCATCTCTCTGTGCCTCAGTTTCCTGTTTGTAAAATGAGGCTATTTATACTTCCCTACTTCATAGAAGTGTTGTGAAGATAACTCCAGTAAGGACTGTGTGGGGCTGTGCTACTGTTGCAATGGGGAAAAGACTGATAGATAAGCAAGTCTAAGAATACGGTAGCACGGAAAATTCATATGTCAGCAAGCAGGCAAAATAATTAAAAAAAAAAAAAAAAAGTTCATGGTGGTTGCTTTTCCCTGTTGTATAATATGAATAATGTTCCTGGCAAGCTCAAGGTATAATTAACTACCCCCCCACTTCTCCCCCCCCCAACGAAATG
The DNA here is from genome assembly GCA_007922155.1 of Mesoclemmys tuberculata. Classification (NCBI taxonomy): domain Eukaryota; kingdom Metazoa; phylum Chordata; order Testudines; family Chelidae; genus Mesoclemmys; species Mesoclemmys tuberculata. The sequence goes on along the minus strand of ML675624.1, from coordinate 22,755,826 downwards.
AACACTGTGGCTTCATCTCAGCATCTAATTGTTTGGGAAAAAAATGCTGCCTAATATAACCTGCTGCTATGAATATAATCCCTTAAAGACAAAGTTGAAATGTATTCTATCTGCTTTAGGCAGTTAAACAGTGTTTCTGTGATATTTAGGGTCATTTTCCTCAACAGTCCCAGTCCCACGGAGCTTTCTGGTCTTTCATCTCAGCTGAACTATAATAGGCAATGAAAGCTGATTATTTTATAGATTTGAATGGTGAAGGATAGCTGAATATCAACTACCTCCAAATATTCTGAAAAGTACAGAAGCAGGAAAAGTAAGGATCTATTTCATCCAACGGTTTGCTATCAAAATTTTAACAAAGGGTTAAAAAATGTCCCATGTGAGTTGAAGCTATATGTAACATTGCTTAGATAAAATCATTTCCCCATCCCAAAATCATCAGTCCACATAGCCATGCCATCTCAATCCACCATTGCTGCTTCTCCTTACAGCTCATGGAAGTGCCTCTATCTGGCTCCATGACCTGGCAGCCCTTCCTCATCGCTGAGGCGGGTAGTCTTTGCTGGTAGCAATGGAGACAGACATTTCATTCGGCGGCTGTGGCTGGTTGATGTGGAATGGGTCCCCTCTGTTGGCTGGTTGGGAATAGGTCCCCTTTGGCTCTTGCAGGGATGAGTTTCCATTTGCTGGAAAAAGAGGGTGAAGTGAGGTAGCAAGTCTCTTCTAGATGGCGTAATGGATTTGTCAGGGGAATAGATTTACCCTGATTGGTGGGATGTCTTCAGGGACCAGGACACTAGGCTGGGGGTAGGGCAAATAAAATGTCTGGGAGCGAAGTCAGCTTCAGGATTCTCACTCAATGCAAAAGTAACTTGACCATGCTTCCTTCCCATGCATTGCAGGAGCAACCCGCAGGGGTGCATCTTTCAGAGACTATGTGATGTAGCCACCTATCATGCTCTTAATAGTGTTGTTTGGATGCAGGAGGGGAGTTCCCCCTGCAACAATTGTGGTGGCAAAGGCAGGCACACCCACAGCACAGCAGTTACCTGAGTGAATAGTCAGCTCAATGCCAGCTCAAAAGAGGGCTGGAAATTTTAACAGGTCAAGCCAGCCTCAGCCTCTCAAACAAGATTCCTATTCACCATTTTCATATCACTATGATCAGGCTTGTCCTGAGGATTTTGGGGCATGTTACAAATTACTCTTTTTTTTCAATGCCCCAGATTTAACATAATCATTTTATATAAGAAGCATTTGTGAAGGGGTGAATGGAGGTAGTGTGGATATCTTAGTAACCTGCTTACCAGACATTTGTTGCTGAAATTGAAGCAAGATACTTTTCCCTTTAAATCACAGAAATCTATTTACATAATTTTATATTTTCAAGGCTATCTTCTCAAGAAAAGGGACTAGACATTCTTTAATGAAAGCCGAGATTCTTTTTTGGGAGAGGCCAAAGTTCTTTTCTGTTAGCTAGAGGTTTGCACAAGCCCCTTTCCAACTCATCAGGAATTTCTTTGATTTGTGTAGTGCTATCAGTTTCTTCTTTTCCTCTAACCTGACTACAGGAAAGAGACTCTTCTAAAAAGTCCCCATTTATTAACATTAATAGTGTTAATAAATAAACAGAGCTTCTTTGATCATGTGAAGAGAGAGCTTACTCTCAAAGGACTGTGGTTTGGATCAACTCAATAAGCAAAACTTGTTGTAGACTGTAACGATTTACCTTCCATACTTTGGAGGTGTTTGTAGTTAATAGGTTAGAAACATGATCTTTTGCTTAAATGCCTCAAACTGATTTTATTAAGTGTTTTGGATCTAGGATATACCTAATAGACATTGGGTTTTTGTTGTTTTTCTTCTTTCAAACTGCATTTAGGGTAGGATGACCAGATAGCAAGTGTGAAAAATTGGCACAGGGAGTGAGGGATAAGGGGCATCTATATAAGAAAAAAGCCCTGAATATTGGGACTATCCCTATAAAATCAAGACATCTGGTCACCCTAATTTAGGGCTAGTTTGAAGCCTTAATTCCTTTTTCTCCTCCCATTACCCATTCTCAAGATCCTGATAGAATATATCACCCATGTGAGAGTGTCTGTGGGAGGGAGGGTGTGTCTGATGCAACTGTATAGTTAGCCTCTGCATACTTAGGGTAACTACTGGATTCCATGATGAAGCTCAGTTTTCTCTATCTTTAATTTGGAAAACTGATTTGGCCTGGATATCTCCGGATTTACTCTACAGACAGAGGAGTGTCTTGGTGAAGCTGAAAAAAAATTGCCAATATATTTTTTAGTTATTGGTTATTTAAAAATTAACAGATTTTAAATAATTATTTCTTTTGTCTAACATTTTTGTCTCACTCTCGCTAGTTGCTACCCCCTTCACAAATATAGTCACAGTTTCTTGAAAACATGTCTGACTATATTTAAAGAAAATATTATGTATTTAAGCAAAATCATAAACAATTTCTGGGCACAATCCTGTTCCTACCAAAAGAAACAAAACAAAACAAAAAACCTACAACTCTTATTGACATAAATGGGAACAGGATCAGGACTGTTATTTAAAATGCAGTTAGAATCCTATTTCAGGCCATAGAACTTCACAAAAATAATTCCTGTTTGAACTAGAGCATATCCTTTAGAAAAAGTGCAGTGTGTGCAAACAAGTACTGTGCAGTGTGTGCAAACAAGAGAAAATTGACAAATTCCCCTGAGATTGCCCCCTCCTATTGCCTCTTTGCATGGCATCATCCTATTATTAGAAGTGCAGAGGCCACGGTTTGCTCTACCCTAGAGCAAGCTGTGTCATGACATTCCAAACGTGGGACTGTCCTGTGATTTGTCAGGAAATCTTATGGATCTTGGAACAATCTGAGAGCTGGAGCATTCATGCAGAGACCCAATGCCTGCATAACACTCCCCTTCTCTAATGGCAATCGCATGTCTTTCATGTCCCTGCAGGTTTAAAGGGGAATGATGCTTGTGGAGAGTAGCCATCCTCCACTTGGAAACTCATCTCCTTTCCCTACCCTAGCAAACTAGAACACCCCACTTCATCTGCAGAGCCAGTAAAACAGTGTGGATTGAACCATTGAAGAGGGAACTGATCCAGCCAACCTGTGCCTCATTAATAGCCTCTGGCTCAAGTCAGCTAGAAGGCATCTGGACTCTATAAGAAGCTAAAGGTGGACAGGAAACAGGGAGAGGAAGTGGTGGTGGAGTGAAGCTATAAGGAGCTAGAAATCTCCTGCAGGGTATTGAGAATAGAAGATTGCGAGAGAGTCTGAGACTTGAGGGACCAAGACTGCAGTCAGGTGGGGGTGGGAGTAACCTGCCAAAAGCAGGGAATAACCAAAGTGAAGTTAGAAGGCTTGGCTCCTCTCCTGTGTAGCGGTGAGAAGTCCCAGGCCTGAATTTGAGACATGAGGGGGAAAAATATTCTAGGTAGGTAGGAGCGGCCATGGCTTAAGAGACAGGAGAATTCTCTTCTGGAAGAAGAGGAGACACCTCAGGACCGAGTACTGTTTTAAATTTAAATTTAAACGGGAATGTTTTAAGGATTCTGGACTGGTGGAGTTTATGTAAGGAGTCCAGAAGAGGGGGAAACTGAAGTAAGGTGTTGCAGAGCCACCAAGCCATGAGATGGTGGCTACTCTTGATACTTCCCTAAACATGTGAAAGGGGTTTCTGTGGAGATAAGTTGCTATTGCATAGCTTAGCTCCCATTCCTCTGTCCATAATTTTCTTATTTTTTGAGGAAATTATGAAACATTCCTATATTCCACAGGATTGCCTTGCAGGGGACATTATTTAGTCCTAAATCAGGAGACAATTATCCTTTATAAACTAATCATTGAAAACATTTGAACAGAAAGTGGAAGAGAGTTACCTACTCAAAACAAAAACAATCAGTGTTCCTGAAACAAATAGGACCCTATTCCCATCAGTGTTCCTGCTCTAGAAGCCCGTTTGTAGTGTATGAAACGAGTGCGGAACTGATTTTTTTTCTCTTTATTTTACTTTGCCTTTTGAATACCTACCACTCGTGTACACTTCTAAGCTTTGTGTAAAATTTTTTAATTGGATATTATTCTGCTGTAGACAGCATTTGAATTAAGTGCTGAGAATTTATTCTTCCACAGTACATTAACCACATCCATTTTCTGCTAATCCACTAGCAATAAAGCACCCCATCAGTATTTGAACTCAGTTATTTCTATACCCAAAAACTGGCTGTGTTACCCAGTTTTGACTCAATTACCTTAATACTCTTGTGATGTTAAATTTGCCACCAGAAAGTTGCTGACCTCATCAGTAATGACATTGCTCAAATATATTTGACCAAGTAAATCATTAGGGGAAGTTGTTAAACAAAAGCAGTCACATTTATTTTATTTTAAAGCCCTTTAAAATGAAGGCGGGAGGAATCCATGTTTAATATATGAGAAATGTAAAAGTACTGTGAAAGTTCTAAGAATACATTAAAACTACAAAGAGACAAAAAGAAGGTAGAAAACATTGCCTGACTCATTTAAAAAAACAAACAAGCCTGAAATAGATGTTGAATAGTGTGATTAACCTGTTTACAGGTAACTTAGACTTTGCATTCTTTCCGACATTTTAATGTTATCTCGTAATTTAGTTCAAAGCTTTTCTGTAAATTGATTTTGGACAACCAGGAAAATAACATAACACTACATAACAGATTTCTGAGAAACAGGAGTTCGGTATCATAAATGCCTAAACATTCACTCAGGGAAACAAGACTTCAATATCTCCTATTTGGAGATATTGACTTAATATCACAAATATTTTACACAAAATAAGCTGCTGTTTTTATTCAGTGTTCCCTCTTTACTATGAAGGCAGTATTGGTAGTTCTGGCAACAGGCTACACCTTTTTTCCAAAATGAAGGCTTAGATCCTTAGCTGATGTAAATGGTTGACTTACACCAGCTCAGGATAAGGCCCTAAATACCTAGACATTTTACAGACACCATGTCACTGTGCCTCAGTGGGCCACAGCTGAGGATGCCAATTTCAGGACAAACCACTGAGCAACAGGGCAGATTCTTCCCCCCCCCACAACTGGTGGTTATTCTATCATTAGATTATATCAAGACAGTAACAAAAGTAAACTTCTGTCTTGCCACACTGGTTAACAAAGATGCAGTTTCCTTAAGCATTCCAGCCCTTCTCTCACCACTCAGATACTGGACTTTATAAAACCAACTTTATCTAATTTGGGTTGATCTAATCCAAAGAGATCAGCTACATAACTGGGTCAATATATAACCCAGATCTCATTCAGTAATCATGCTGTTGCCAGTCCTTTACTAACTAAAACTAAAGGTTTAATAATAAAAGAAAAGAGGAGAGTTAATAATGGCTAATAGATCACACACATGCAAATAATTGCAAAGTCCTTATATCAGGTTTGTAGTAGTGATGGAATATGCTACTGGCTTGTAAAGTCTCCCTAGTAACTTCTAAAATGTTGTAATGTCCTCAGTCCATAGTTCAAAATGCTCCTTTTAGTTGTAAATCCATAGTCTAGAGAATCAGGGCAGGAAAAAGGCAAAGTGAAGCTCTCTCAGGGTCTTTTATATCCTTTGTCATGTGCCTGGAAATGTACTGTCTCAAATAAATCTCACAGCCCAAGTGCATGGAAAATACTGGAGTCTTGGGTCACATGAGTATATCACATGTACTTACATGCTTTGACTCTTGGCAGCTGCCATTGCCCATAATCTTGCTGAGATGTCCATAGGAAGGCTTACTAGGCAGGATGAAGTTCTTCTATGGCCCACTGTTAGAGTGAAGTGTCATAGCTGGCTAGCCTTGATGTAAATCTTATCTGGTGGTGTTACCCAAGAATGAAACAGGTGTAAGATACAAATCCATGGCCAATATTCTTAACTTTAGATACAAAGATGATATATGCAACAGGCTAATCTTACTTACCAAATCATAATCTTTCCATTGACACCTTACATGATACACAATATACAAGATTTGTTGCAACTGTCTAACGGTAACAATATCATTGGCATAAATGGTCATACTCAATCACACAGCATCCCCAACACTGGTGACACTTCACAAGTTGAAAGACACTTCAAGACTTGGTAATTCAACTACCCACTGGAAATAGCACAAAACAATGTTGCTGCAAGCCAACTATTACATTAAGAGAGACTGGACTTCCAGACCCTCCAAATATCAAAGATTAATTTATATGATAGGCCAAAGATGGAATAATAATATAGTCCATATATTTCATAAAGGAATAATATATGATTTATATTTATAAAGAAATAATTGATGCATAAATAATGCATTTGGTCATACTGTTCTTATCATGTATCCTTTTTACCCGAGGTAGATTATGGTCAATACATGTACTGTATTTATTCATGCTTTAAATTCACTCCTCCCGATTTCTATATTCTTGAGTTTCTCCTCTCATGCACCTTTAACTAATCATTTAAAAATCATTTCCTTCTAGGAAATTATCATCAGTTCAGATGTCCTAGTGCCTTTTCATGTTATCATAAACTTCAGCAAGAAACATTCCTTCCATCAATATGATATTGACATTGAAATTGAGTACAATGAGATTTTCCTGGCATATAAACACATAGGAAATTATACACAATTATATATGAATCAATATTCTGAAACATACCAGAAAAATAGAATCCATAATTCAAAATACTGGCTTGTGAACACGCAAATTATATTTATATTATTTAACAATACTAAATAGTGATTTTTATTTGTGGAAGATATGACACTTCTGCCCCATGTATTAAGGGATGAGAAAGAGCCTAATCTGTGTCCTTTAAGGAGGTTTCTGCATAAATCATCAGCATAAACATGGAAGTTAAAATAATAAAAAAAGATGGGGTCACTCCAGCACAAGGTGTAGAAAGATGACAGGAAGGGACATAGTGCAACCCATGCTAGCACAAGTGTGGCTCTTTGTTGCCCTCTAGAGGCTATATAACATATAATATAACATTTTGCGAGGCTGCAACTGTATTTTACTAGAGAACCTTATGCTTTAGCTCTAGCAAGAGAGGCTCATGAAACGCAAAGGACTTCTTTATAAAGCATGCCATCCCCATAGAGAAACCAAAATCAGATCTCCTCTGTGACAGGCAGGGACATTTACCAATATATTTACCCCTACAGCCACAGAAGTACAGGTGACCCAATTATGGGTTTGAGCCAATGCTAGGGTTTGGTGGGGTCAGAAAATGCAGCTGGAGAGAGGGACATAGGAGTCAAATGTGGAGAGAGAATAAAGTAGAAGGAGTTGACCATGGAGGAAACATTGGGGAGGGAGGGGAGGAAGGGCAAAAGAGAACTCAGGGTGCTGATGATTGAAAAGGAAAGAGGACAGGAAGGCGTGTGCAGTGTTAAGGGAGCTGAGCTACAGAGTGGTCGGAGTGGAAGTGGTACTGAGTAAAGACAAGGGTCCAGATTCTGAGCTGTACCTCTCAAGCGTAGAGTAGAGCAGATGAATTATTTTGTGTGTCTTGCTAATACATCCCAACAGTGTTATATTGTTAACTCATATTTAGCTTGTGATCCACAATAACCCCCAGATCACTTTCTGCAATACTCCTTCCTAGGCAATTCTCCTTCATTCTGTATGTGTGCAACTGATTGTTCCTTCCTAAGTGGAGCACTTTGCATTTGTCCTTATTAAATTTCATCCTATTTACTTGAGACTCTTTCTCCAGTTTGTCCAGATCATTTTGAATTTTAATTCTATCCTCCAAAGCACTTGCACCCCTCCCAGCTTGGTATCATCCACCAACTTTCTAAGTGTACCCTCTATGCCATTATCTAAACCACTGATGAAGATATTGAACAGAATTGGACCCAGAACTGATCCCTGCAGGACCCCAATCGATATGCCCTTTCAATTTGACTGTGAGTCACTGGGAATGGTTTTCCAACCAGTGATGTTCCCACCTTATAGTACATCCATCTAGATTATATTTCCCTAGTTTGTTTATGAGAAGACCATGTGAGACAGAATCACAAGCCTTACGAAAGACAAGATATACCCATCTACTGCTTCTGCCCCATCCACAAGTCTTGTTATCCTGTCAAAAAAGGCTATCAGGTTGGTCTAACATGATTTGTTCTTGACAAATCCATATGGAGTGTTATTTATCACTTTACTATCATCTAGGTGTTTGCAAATTGATTGCTTAATTATTTGCTCCATTATCTTTCCAGGTGCTGAATTTAAGCTGACTGGTCTATAAACTCTAGTCTTTCTTACAATTTCTGTGACAGTGTGCAGGGAGTTAACAGGTGAGCCTGCACTCTGCTCATTTTGACACCCATTAGTTCTCCCAGAGACAGCTGATTGGGATAATAAAGGTAACTAGTTACTCAGGGTGGTGTGCTAATAAGCCAATTAGCCTGTCAGCTCAAGACTGATAAAGAGGCAAAGTGAGGCAGTACCAGGGGAAGAGAGGAACAGGGCTAGCTGAGTCCAGTCTCATGTGTGCCTCAAGGAAGGGAGACCACTGCTTCTCTTGGGCCCAGAGGAAAGAGCCAAAAGCACAGGGATACTGTAAGTAGTACGGTTGCATGGGACTATAAAATAAATGGCACTGTGGGTATACAACCAGCAAACTCCAAACTAGTTTCTGTGGCATGAAGGGCAGGAGGGGCCTGCTATAGTTTCCTGTTGCTTTACAATAATCAAACTCCTATGCTCTGTATGTACAGGCATGGTGCTCTAGGAGTACACTTCTCCTTGGGGAGCAGAGGACCTGGGATTTCTGTGGGTATCCAGTGATCAGGTGCTGGATACTACAGCAGGACAGTTAAGATAGACTCCCACCATTAAGAAGTCCATCTACTCTCAACCATCAGGGGGAGTATAGAGCTGCAGAAAGTGCTAGAGTGTCTTAAATTTTGGTTGAATTATGCAGCTAGCACACAGCTGGCACAGGCAGGACTCTCTCACACTGGAGGCAGGCGAGAACAGGGTGACTCTCAGCCACAGGTTCCCTGAGAAGCAACATGGAACTGACAGCTGTTCCTCCTACAAAAAGACCAAACCGCAACAAAAGAATACTCTCTATTGCACTGATTTCTCTCCCTTGGGAGAGGGTAACAGAACAAACTCATCACATGTTATCAGTATGGCCAACCTGAAGAGACCAAAAATCAGGAGACTGGCCCAAACCTAGTGAGGTTTTCATAGAATCATAGAATATTAGAGTTGGAAGGGACCTCAGGAGGTCATCTAGTCCAACCCCCTGCTCAAAGCAGGACTAACCTCAGCTAAATAATCCCAGTGAGGGTTTTGTCAAGCTGCAACTTAAAAACCTCTAAAGATGGAAATTCCACTACCTCCCTAAGTAACCCATTCCAGTGCTTCAACACCCTCCTAGTGAAAAACTTTTTCCTAATGTCCAACCTAGACCTCCTCCACTGCAATGTGAGACTGTTGCTCCTTATTCTGTCATCTGCCATCACTGAGAACAACCTAGTTCCATCCTCCCTGGACCCCCTTTCAGGTAGTTAAAGGCTGCTATCAAATCCCCCCTCATTCTTCTTTTCTGCAGACTAAACAGGCCTAGTTCTTTCAGCCTCTCCTCATAGGTCTTGTGCTCCAGCCCCCTAACCATTTTTGTTGCCCTCTGCTGGACTCTCTCCAACTTTTCCACATCCTTTTTGTAGTAGGGAGCCCAAAACTGGACACAATACTCCAAATGCGGCCTCACCAATGCCGAATAGAGGGGAATAATCACTTCCTACGATCTGCTGGCAATGCTCTTACTAATGCAGCCCAATATGCCATTAGCCTTCTTGGCAACCAGGGCACACTGCTGACTCATATCCAGCTTCTTATCCACTGTAACCCCCAGATCCTTTTCTACAGAACTGCTGCCTAACTCATCGGTCCCCAGTCTGTAGCTGTGCATGGGATTCTTCTGTCCTAAGTGCAGTGTCCTTGCTGAACCTGATCAGATTTCTTTTGGCCCAATCCTCCAATTTGTTTAGGTCCTTCTGTATCGTATCCCTACCTTCCAGGGTATCTACCACTCCCCCTAGCTTAGTGTCATCTGCAAACTTGCTGAGGGTGCAATCTACCCTCTCTTCCAGATCATTAATGAAGATGTTGAACAAAACTGGCCCCAGGATCGACCCCCTGGGGCACTCCGCTTGTGACCAGCTGCCAGCTTGATATGGAGCCATTGATCACTACTTGTTGAGCCCTATGCTCTAGCCTGCTCTCTATCCAATTTATAGTCCATTCATCCAATCCATACTTCTTTAACTTGCTGATAAGAATACTGTGGGAGACCATATCAAAAGCTTTGCTAATGTCAAGGTATATCACGTCCACCAATTTCCCCACATCCACAGAATCAGTCACCTCTTCATAGAAAGCAATCAGGTTGGTCAGGCATGACTTGCCCTTGGGGAATCCATGTTGACTGCTCCTGATCACCCTCCTTTCTTTTAAGTGCCTTAAAATGGATTCCTTGAGGACCTGCTCCATGATTTTTCCAGGGATTGAGGTGAGGCTGACCGGTCTGTAAGTCCCTGGATCCTCTTTCTTCCCTTTCTTGAAGATGGGCACTATATTTGCTTTTTTTCAGTCATCAGGGACCTCCCCCAACTGCCATGAGCTTTCAAAGATAATAGCTAATGGCTCTGAAATCACATCAGCTAACTCCCTCAGCACCCTCAGGTGCATTGCATCTGGCCCTATGTCCAGTCTTTCTAAATAGTCTTGGACCTGTTCCTTCAGTACTGTGGGATGTTCACCTCCTTCCCATTCTGTGCCGCCCAGTGTAGTAATCTGGGAGCTGACCTTGTCTGTGAAGACAGAGGCAAAAAAGGCATTGAGTACCTGAACTTTCTCCACATCTTCTGTCATTAGGTTGCCTCCCCCATTCTGTAAGGGGCCCACACTTTCCCTATTCTTCCTCTTGTTGCTAACATACCTGTAGAAACCCTTTTTGTTCCCCTTCACATTCTTTGCTAGCTGCAACTCCAATTGTGCTTTGGCTTTCCTGATTTCATTCCTGCATGTTCGAGCAGAATTTTTATAATCCTCTTAAGGTTTCTTAGTTTTAATTATGTTCTTTGGAACTTAGTGGTTACTATTCTTTTTTGCTAAAAAGTTAATTTCCCTCACCATTGAATGATTGCCCTCTTGGCCTCATCCTCACCATTGATAAACATACACTGTTAAAATATTCAGGTCTCATAATAAAGGGCCCTTGAGAGGGTAATCGCCCAATGGGAGAGTCATCGTTCAATGAGGCTTTAAGCTGTGGTGTCATGATCTCAGGACAAGGAGGAAACAGAAACTTATCCTAAAAGAACAAAAGTCCCCAGGACAAAAAGGAGGAAAGTCATTTACACAATTCCATTTTCACTTACAGTTACCTGCATGTAGACTCTATCAGTGTCCTCAAACGTACCACCTCTTTCTGTGTCCGATAGGAGCTGAACATTGAAGTAATGAAAGTAAAGTAAAAAATTCACCTCCTTTTGAGGTTTTCCCTCGGTGCTTAAATTGAGTAATACCTCCAGATTAAAAATATATTCCTACTTGCAGCTCCCCTAGCAAATGAAGAGGATAAACTATGCAACCTAATTTTTGGAGCATTTAAAGATGTAAGTGTTGTATATATTGTGAAAACCCTGACAAAGGCAAATGTCAAACTAATGCAGAATACATTAGTGTGCTACAAAGAAATTCAAGACATCATAACATGCTGAAAATAAGGGTCTTCATTTATGTGGATAATAAGACAATGAGTCAGTGCTAGCCTAAATAGCTTAGGTCAAGAGGTACTTGATTTCTTCAGATTGGGCAGACAAGGATGAAAATGCCACTGATAAGATATATGCAGAAAACAAGTGCAATCTATAGGCCTGGAAGTCAGACCCAATGCCCTGCTCCCACAGAGAAAAGGAATTAGTGACACAACTGAACACTCTTCACCAGCCTTACAGTACTGCTAAGTAGTATTGTAAAGATATACTGTTTTTCCAGTCATTTCCTAGAGGGCTGGATCCACGTTGGGACTTTTCATTGTGACTCTGAGCATCATAATGCCTAACTTCTAGGTTCCTAGAAATCTCTGGAACAGTACTGGGATCAACAAAACCTTAGTTATGCACCTATGCTCCCTATACAATGAATGGAGGAAAGCAGGCATGTAAGAATGTGATCCACAGAGATGAGATTGTTCAAATCCCTTCTTCTCATCAGGCGGGGGGAGGGGTGGGAATTGAACTGGGGGGTTTTCACATCCTGAGTGAATATCATAATCACTAGGCTAAAGGTCATAAATGAACTCCGTCTCCTCTGGCTTTCTTATGAGAAGTTAAGTGACCTCCGAGCAGACCTAGCAGATCAGGCCCCACAAGTGAGATTGATGAAGGAGTGCTTATTTTCCCTCAGTTCCTGGATCATGCTGGGGCTGGGCTTGGATGCCTAGAGTCAGGCAACAGTGTGCATGCCCAGCAGCAGAAACGTGGGTGCCTAGGGAACTTTTGCAGTGAAAGATGTTGAGTTCAGGCGCCTACAGGGTTAGGTGGCAGCCAAGCAGCAGTTTTGTTGATTGCAGGGGTGCCTAAATCTGGGGGTTAGTCACCTGGGTACCTTAATGGACAATGTCACAAACTTCTTGAATCAGTTATAACACCCTAATCAGAAAAGGAATGGGGGAATGAAACAAGAAGAGAGGCTCATCAATGTCCCCTCATTTAGCATACCGTATGGTGCAAATGGTTTCTCTTTAAATTGAGTAATCTCACTGAAGAGTTAACGTGGGGTTACAGCAAAGAATCACACAAATGTGCTATTGGTTGCTCTCTCAAAGCCTCAATGATATTGACAATATGTACTCAGTCTGTGATAAAGCACTATGCCATACTCTCTTGGGGCTTCAGCCCTGCTGAACATTTATTGGAGACACGAAATCATAACTGACTCCTTCCACAGCCCGTGTCTTATTTAATGAGCCGACGAATCAAACATGACAGATGTCAAGTAACCAAATTACAGCATCGATCTTTGCAATACAAAGGCTTCCTGTCAAAGTTTAATAGGCTATGAATCTGAGAAAATTTATCTTTCAGGAAGTGACTGCCTTGACTCCCACTTCATAAAATATGTGCAGAGCCCTAGCCCACAGAGACAGCCACTATAGATATCATACACATTGCAGAAGTCAGCAGACATCAGTTTAATGAGGAACGCTTTCAGTCAGTGACATAGTTATTTGCTGCTGATTCCAGTCATAAAATAGATTCTTTCAATCTCTGAATCTTCAAAATGCGTGTGGGAGAAAGTATGGAAATATCTCTTGGCCTCAGGCAGAGAATGACACTTTCTTTGATGCTGAAAGGTTATTAGAGCTATATCTCCTCAATTAACAGGAGTCATACTGCTTGAGACCATGGCAAAGAGAGACACGTGAAAGAGTTATTTTACTTCTTATATATAGTTAGAGAGTCATGTGTGGATATCACATTTGACTAATCTGCTGGGTAGTCATGAAGTCGCTGATCTGAAGAGGAACATATCTAGAGAACCATCACACCAGCTGCCAAGCATTTGGAAAAAATGCTCCAGCAAAGAAAATCTCTAATGACCAGAAATTTACTCTGCAAGAAAATAAGATTGGAGATAACTTTCTATTACAAAACCAGCAAACTTTCCAAAAGATCCAAAAGCATGTGTTGGTATGCACTGAACACTGAATCCACCCACACCAGTCTGGAGTCACTTGCAGGCAACTGGAGCACCTGCTCAGGCAGGCCACAGCTACCGCCTAGCTACTACAGGGACTCTTCATACTGGCTGAAAGTGGCTGCCAAGTCCTCTTGCCCAGCCTTTTCCCTAATTTGTCTCACTTTTGCAGCAGAACCATGATATCAATGAATTTTAGGCCTGGATAAAACACACACTTGTATGCACAGAGAAACAGTATAAATGTCAATAAGCAGCACTGCCTGTTTGTTGTCTGTCTTCCTTGAACAAAAATTTCCAAGAAGCACTTTGAAAACATTCAAATATATAAATACTGTCTTTCTCCAAAATCAAGATTCAGTGGTTGTAAATTTATATAGCTTCTAAATGAACTAATGTAAGTACAGAAAATAAGCATTTTATCTGTGAAGACCAGAAACATTAGTAATAATTAGTGAAATTATTTGAAGAAATGCCAAATTTTTATTATTGAATCTACTGACACTTCTGGAATGGAAAACTGAATCTATCCTCTATATTAATTGTTTCTATGTTTCTGAATACCATGTTTCTGTATTTTAATGTAGAAAAAGAAAAGGGTGCCTGAAGAAAACATCCAATTCCTACTAACTGTGAGATGTAAATAAAAGATATAGTACTGTAAAATTAAAAATCTGGTAGGAGTACCTGGTTAAGGAATTGTTGCATTGGCTAACCAACTGTTTGCAAAACAGCAAAAGGCTTTGGTAATACTGCAAATGTATTTGATCCTAGTCAGCTTCATCAAAGAAATAAAATACATACACACATTTGTATTGATTTTTTTAAAAATACAAATCAGAAAGTACATTTATTATACCATGTAATACCAGATGATAAAAAGAAATTTAATACAGCAGTGATTAAATAGGGAAGTGGCAATAAAGTGATAAATCAAACAAATTATTTGCCTTTTGTTATTGGTTACCATGATTATCTTTCAGCAGTCTTTTTGTATTTAATTTTTATGTTCTGTGTATGAAGGCTACAAAGATAAGCAGAAGAGAAATTAAGAAAAAGATAGATATGCAAATATGGTTGCAGATAGAGGTCACATATTCCAAATTTTCTCAACCTTTTTGTCATGTCTGTTAAACTACCTTTTTTATTTTATATTTCAATGGCTATCATACACTGTAAAGATAATCCTATTTCTTGATTATATTGCCATTTTGTATAACATCTGTGGGACCCTGCTTCTGCTACCATTGATTTTAGTGGTACAGGATCCAGGCATAGAATAATTGAGTAAGAGTAACACTCAGTCTACTATAGTAATAAGAGATATTGGACAGATCCTCCTCTCTCACAAGGATAAGTGGAATTTCCAGAATGGTAAATTTTTATTTGAGTAACTTTGCAAATAGAACCACACTTTAATGAAAATGTATTTAATTTAAATGTAACTGTATTAGAAATACAATTATTTCAACTAAATTATTTTAAGGGACTCTTTTGATACGTTCATATGTAGTTCTTTGACCTCAGTATCTGTGGCTTTCTTTCTTTTCCTTTTTTGTTTGTGATATTAGATAGAATTAAGATGCTACATTTTGATGGTCTGTTAGTGATCTGAATCAATGTTCCCTCTGTCTTTTCATGGAGCAGATCAAGCCTTCATGATCAAAGATACATAATTTTACTGAGCAATGATGAAAACAAATCATGAAAAATAAATGGCAAAGTTTGTAAATATTACTATTATTTTCCTGGGTTATAGATTTGTTTGATTAGTCAATTAGCATTTTGCTTTTACTGTGACCATGGGGAATCGCTTCAGATGGCAGTGTCATTATTAAACTAACATTTAAATGACCTTCATTGCCCCCTGCTCCAATGTCATTGCTTCCTCCTCTTAGCATCTCCTCTTAATGGCCACAATCCAGTAATTTATTATTGCTTCCCCAGATACTGAGTCACTGCTTATGCTGTCACTTCTCTTTTTCTGCCCCAACCCATTTCCCTTTCACTGCTGGTTCATTTTCATTCCATTTGCCCCAATCAATGTCTTTCTCAATCTTGTCAGTCACGTATGCCTCATTGCCCTGTGTCAGTTCCCCAGTTCCACCCTGTACTGACAGAACTGATTCCCCAGAAGACAGTGATACCTCCAATCTGTCATCTTTTATCCTTCCAGCCCTTGCTGAGTGCCACTCTTCTAAGCAGTAGACCCTGTCTAATTGCCCTAGAGAAAGGAAGTAACGAATAGCAGTGGCTAGAGGTGGTCTATATATAGTTTGGTAGGACAGAGGTATGGGAAGTTGGATCAATGGCACCACTTGCCGACAAAAACAAGGTAATTGCAGGCTGAAGGTACGAGAGGAAGGGAAGTGTCAGACAGTGGCTCCGCTTGTGTACTTGGAACTGCAAATAGCATCCCAGGCTTCTTGTTCTTCAAGAATTCTTCCATTGTTAAAGCTCTTCTTCTGTTCTGGAGCTGCAAAAATAGTGCAGATGACCAGAAATTCCCAAGTGGATTGAAAATGAATGAGCTACTCTGGCTTATATTTCCTTTTACTATATTGAGTTACTTCAGTAAGTAAACTAAATTAAGAAAATTATAGGCATCATTTGGTTTTTCCAGAGACACTAATGAGTTTTAAAGTTCAGGGTATCTTTGCCTTGCTATAAAATAAATTATGCCTTTTCCCTGATGAAATTGAATTCAACTTGTTTACCAAAAGGGTCAGCAGAGGTGGCAAAATCAGATGAACCTCCATTGCCTCCACTATATTTTTGTTTTCTATTTGAAAATATTGAAGAGTTCCCTGAAATAATCTTACCTACGGTTTTGTGCTGAGGATTCCAAAAATACGTTTATCTTAACTGGTGAGGAATGAGGGAGGTAATGCTCTTGTGATTAAGGTACTGGCCAGGGAGTTAGGAAACTTGAATTCTACTACCACTCTTTTTGGGATATCTTGTGTGACCCATTATGAGTCATTTAACTTTTCTGTGCCACAGTTTCATAATTTGTATAGGAATAATACTCCATTATCTCCTTGGATAAAAGAATTGTGTATCCATATAAGTGAATTGCTATCCATATCTATGCAATCTGTTTTGTTTCTAGAGTCAATCTCAGCTTGATTTGTCTCTTTTGTTTGTCATGGCAGCTCTTTTCAGTGTAAATCTGCCATTATGCCCTTAACAATACTGACTTTTTCACATGAGCTAGAGAGGCAGGATCAGATTTTCAAATGGCAGCCTTGACTTTTGAATGCACAACTTTGAAAGAGGAAATCAAAGGTTAAATTTGGCATTGCAGGTCTAATTTTCAATGAGACTGGGCTGACATTTGTGGTTTCATGACTTTGAACACTCCCACAGCTGCATGTGCACTTTCTGTGCACAGCTGCCTGCATACAAACACAATGAGATCTGAGTACATGCAGATGTAAACCTCTATTACTTGTGTAGACAAGTGATGGAATTTGTCATCTGAAAGTCTGATAGAGCGCACAAAAATATGCATAATGCAATACGTATATGCACACCCAAGGTAGAGAACAGGATGAGACATCATCTCTTCTCTTTGAAAGTTAGACCTAAGTAATGTCAAATGTAACCTTGGATTTCCTATTTTGTTATCTTGTATGAAGCAGAATCTTAATATTAAAAAGGTTTTTAAATATATGAATGGAATGGGCTTGCAAGAACATATTACACTTGCATAGGGAGGCAGAGACGTTTTGTAGTTAAGGTACTAGAATGGGACTCTGTAATCTAGGTTCAACTCCCAGCTCTGTCAGAGATTTTGGACAAGGCCCAGCCTCTATTCTATCTACCCCCCTTAACATATAAGCTTTCTCCTGGCAAGGGCAAACTCATCAACCATAGCCACTTCTCACTATCTCTCCTATGCTGTCTTGTCTGTTGAGTGGTCTTTTTATCATTGTTTGATGAGGTCTGCAGATGTATGGCATATATCTGAGTTAATGAGTGTCATTGAGGTGAATGTATTAGTTTTGCCTATTGAGTTAGACATGCCTGAGGCATGACTAAGGGTATTTATTCAGTACAGAATTAGCTCAAATTGTCCACATTTGAGTTATCTCTTGAGTTAGCCTAGTCCCAATGAGAAGAGCCACAATGCAAACTAACACTTGAGCTGCACAGATGGTTGAGATTAGCAGCACACAACAAACTGCATCTGCTTCCCAAATTACCAATTTCACTTGTGCAGGCTCTTGAAATTTCAGGCCAAAATATACATAGAATTAAAAAATTAAGTCACTTTGGTAGATGGAGTTTACAGGCTTGACAATTGATAAAACAGCACTTAAGCTGGCATAAGTAAAAAGACTTGATCCAAATCAATAGTGATACAAATCATAACCTGGAAATGTCTAATATAACCTAGATGAGATTATAAATGAACTGTACATTCTCTGAGAATAGCTGGAGATGAACTAAATTGCTATAAAAGAAATTGGCTGTAGTGAGCTCAATCATCAGGAAATTACTGGTTGTGTTTGGAAAGATATAGAATATGATAAATGTTTGGAAGGTAAATCTTCAATGTTTTTTGTTTCTTCAAAATTTGAAAGGAGATGTTTTGGAAAAGGTCTTCTGTAGCTAGAAGGTCAAGCTATCTAAGTTTCTTTATCTATTTATCAGAAAAGGATTTTATATATAGAATAACAAAGTTGATGCTGAAGGTGACAAAATGTTGTACAGTAACTTTTAAACATGTTTCAGAACAAGACATTTTAACTGTGTAAGCCATAGTATTGATATACTGGCAAAGATGAAATGTAAGAAACAAAAATTATACAAGTAAAGATGGACCTGTTAATATCATAGCAAAACATAAGCAACTGTGAGTTGGTGATACAAATATGACTGCAAAGGAACTATGAACTGGTATGAAAGACAATGATGAAATTAAATAAATTTATCAGTAACAATACAGGATGTGTCCTTAATTTTCATGACTTTTCTACTTTTCCTCCTCACACATATAAAGTAGCATATTAATCCCCAGGAAATTTACAACCTTGAGATTTAAACTGAGATTTTTAACTAGTTCCTAAAGTGGAAACAATTAACACAACATCATAATAACAATATTGAAATTTTTATGGTGTCCCTTTTAACTGAAAAACAATGATGGAGTCAAGCAGGCAGAATCCCTCAGTAGCTTTTGGCAGGAATTGATAAAGTAAGTGTCAAAAACAGCTTCTTGGAGCTTCAACAGAAAGAATTGCACATGGCAGAGAATAGGAGTGAAATCATTTTAGTCCTATCTTAACAGATCACAATCCTAGTTAGAACATTCATTAAATGTTAAGGCTGTGAAAACTAGTACTGTAATTAATGGCAACACTTTTACTGAATATATGAAACAACTTGCAAATATCTCTCTATGGACATGATGATCTGTGCTAGTGACCCGGAAGACAGCTGTCTTCCCTGCCCTCCAAGAAGGGAAAAAGGAAGAAGAGAAGCAAGCATGAGGAGGCACAAACTCTAGGGGCAGGACCAGCCACAAGGACTTCTACTCCCACTTTTGCTCCGCCAAAGCGGATTCAACTCACTCTCCCTGGGGCTGGAGGAAAGTGGCAAGAGCTGGCAAGGACATCATGGCCAGGAAGAGCCATGAAGGTGCCACGCCCAGAAGTTTCAGTTCCACCTGAGAACATGGTGACTAGACTAGGCACTTCTTGCTTAGCTGACTTTTTCTTATTACACAATGTAATTCTGACTGGGGTTACTTTATCAGGCAAGGAGAGAAGGGGTAAAATGAGGCACCAAAATACATTGGAAGAGGGATGGAAATGGTTCACATTTAAAATATCAAGGCATTGGCAACACGCATTCCTTCCTGCTGTGTTTGTATGCCCATTCCATTCTCATACATGTTGTTTCCCTTGCCACCTTTGCTCCTGATTCTGCACATACGTACTTACATGCACAACTTTACTCACTTGAGCAGCCCACTGAATACTTACCGTGTCCAAATAGACACTGTCAGCTGCTGACATTTTCTCTTGACTCTATTCACTGTGGAGTATTTCTGGCTGAGGCCATTTATGTTTCATGTGTCATCTAGAACACTTTGCTATATAAATAATAAATGGAGAAAGCTATGCACTGTAGCTACAAACATCATTTGTACTTAACTATAACTAGCACAGCATTCAAACATGCTATTACAGACCAGATTTTGAAACCTTACGCTAAATAGTACTTTACTCATGAAATAGTCCCACTGAATACTACGGAACTGCTATTCACCTTGAGTAAGGGTGGAAGAATCCAGCCCAGCATGAATATGAAACTTGTCTACCTTGGAGCTATGATACAGTTAATTCAGCAGAAAATATTCTATTCTGATTAGACTGTAGCTGCTACAATGAAAATCTGCAAAAGCAGAACTGATAAGGATAGGATCTGGAGAAAGAAAAAGGGACATTAGTGTCCTCATACTGTCCTGTGCAATGTCAAAAAGGCATATCACAGTCCTGCCCTTAAAAAAAGAAATCCAGTATCTGAAATTAAACATGTTGAATAATAAGTTGATATACAGTTGACTTTGTAAACTCTGTATGGACATAAACAACTTTACGTTTGGATTTTTTTGCCTGTTTGACAAATTAATTAAAATATAATCTGATACAGTCTCAGTGTAAATCAAGGTTAACTAATACTCCCCTAATAAAATAAATCGGTATGCTCCATGTAAATAAAAGGTTTTTAAAACATACTTTTTCCAGTTGATGAAATGTCTGCTTTCATATTTTTTGCTATTCTCCCAGAATAAACGCAAAAAAGAGCAGTGGAGGAGAAACTTGATAAAATTAAAGCAAAGAATTATTTTTGTAAACATATTTATGCAAAATTTACCTAAGCAACCTAAAAGAAACTGAAATTGCATTATCTTTCCATTGCAATCAAGGCTGGAGAATAAAACAGGCATATAAACTATACTGTCTCAGCTGTTCCTCTATTAAATATTTTTTTTTTATCCTAGAACATTTTAGTGCTTGCATTGCTGCTTTCCAATTGTTTCAATCTCTGCCCTTGTTACACAGATCTGAGGTCTACTATGTATAATGCCTTTCATCACTATTCGAAGAGAAACCCTATGATAGAAGTTACAGGCTCCATATACTGTGTTTACATTAAATAGTCTTCAGATTTGAAAGATTCTCCAATTTGAGAGAGATTCCATTTACTCAGAATGACGAATTCTGCTGGAAATGATAATTTTCCCAAAATGGAGGAAACTTGTAAAGTACAATCAATATAGTTGCTACAGGATAATCTCAAAATACTAAAATACTTTACAACGCATATATAGGGAAGGTATGATTCATACGATGCTTAAAAATCACGTAGTGCTTTGCCCAAACGAGGACTGCACAATAGGTTTTATTATAACGTATTCAGTAATTCAATAATATAATTTATTATTTTTATTCAGTGTTTTACTATTATTAAGATGTTTACATTTAGCAGGGAACTTGTCTGAACCTAATTAGCTTCTCCCTTAGTGCAGGAAGGCATTCCATCTTTGAATTGTGGCTGGGGAATTAAACTTGATGTTCTAGGGTGTTGTCGAGTGTGGCTCCTCCTATCGTCACAACTGGGTATGAGGCTTCAGGGCTTTGGGGTCCCTTCCAGGGATTCACCAAAAACCTGTCAAAATGACACTTAAAATCAGTAATTTGACAAATCTGAAGCCCTTGATGTATTATTTATTTATTTTAATATTATTTTTATGTCTAGGTATTTATATGGCTCCTTTAGTGTATTTCCTGCCTGTTGCATGTTGAGCTACTGTCTTCAGTAGTCTGTGAAATTTATAATGCCAAAAATATAGCTTCCATATATGAGCCCTCTACTGAGCTGAATGTCTCTGTTCTGAATCGACTCTACAGTGTTGAGTCAGAGTAGGTCCAACTTGTGCACTGAATAAGTCAGGGATCCTGTGGAAAAAATAGTATGGGTTCATGTAGCTAAGGATTGCATCAAAAGCACATACAGGAGGAGGCTGAATTAAGGTTGCACACATAACCTTAATATTGGCATGTCCAACCTTTTTGAGTGCTTGACTTTGCAACCTTAATGTCTTCAGATTTTTAGCATAACATTTCCTATGTGTTTTTAAAAAAGCAAACTGAAATAACAAATTCCACCATGTGGCATAATACTGGCACTTATATGGGTCATCACCTTTAGATCCATCTCGCAGACCACTGCCACTTGAACCAATGGATAGGACTGATGGGAGGAGTAGTAGACTTGGTGGACCAGCAGTACAAGGACATGGGACACTATCAGCATGTTTGCTGACAGCAGAGGAATAATAAAACTTAGAAATCTTGGGTTTCATTGCCGGGTCAGAGGGAAGTGTGCTCCAGGAGGCGCACATAGTCTCTGCTGCCCATTCTTCCCAAGCATGATGCCCCCCCCCCGCCCTATCTTGTCCAGCCTGACCTTTTCCTTGTCCTGTCTCTTCTCCACCCAGTCCTATTCTCCTCATTTTACCAATCTGTCTCCATTCTCCAGGCTTCTTAGCCAAGTCCCAGTCTCTGTGCCAAGCAAGTGCCAGTCTCACCTCCAAGTCCCACCTCCTTGTCTCTCACACCCTCCCAGCTCCTCATTAGATCTCTCTCCTATCCTGGACTCCAGTCACCTCTATCACACCCACATTTCCTATCATCTCTGGCTCCCAGTCTGAGTCTCCCTCCCCAGGCTCCTTCTCCAATCTCACTGTCCCCCCTCGCTCCCTCTGCTCCTTGTCCCACTTTCTTTGCTCCATGAGTCCCATTCTCCACATCAGTTCCCAGCCCCAGTTTCTATTCCTGGCTCCAGTCCTAGTTTCAGTCTCTGTCTTCCCTCTCCAGGTTCCTTCTCCCACTTCTGAGTTCCCCCGGGTCTAGCTCTTCTCTCCACAGCATTAAATCAGGCAGTTTCCTCCTCCAGACTGTCTGGGACAAACAGGGCATCCCTGAGATCACAGGACAGACAATCTCCCTGGTCTCAGTCCAGGTGCCTGAACCCAGACACATTACCAGCACAGTCCACAGTGGCACAGAGAATTGTAGGAAAAAAACCCAGCTCAGTCCCAGACTTGAACATGTCCAGTGCAGATGAAATCTTAGTGAAATTTATCTGCTAAAATGTAAGAAGCCTCTACTGAGCATGTGTAAATTGCAATTTTTCAAAGGTTTGTAATTTGGCCGAATTTTGATGGACTTTCATAGAGATGGTAAAAGGCCCATCCCTGACACAAAAGCCATCTCCCCAACCCACCAGATTTCATGTTCCTATTTCAAAGCATGAGATTGCTTGTGCTTTTCAAAGAAAAGGTACTAAAATTATTTAACATGGGCAAAACAATGTATTTTCCCTAGTCTCTTCCTCAGAAACAACTGAACAATTTTGGCTGAGATTTTCCAAAAAGATTCCACTTGAGGCTGACACATGACAGAAAATTTCAGCCCAAACAGTAAAATCTAGCTAAGTTATAAGCAACTGAAAACAGGATTTCATAATGGGAAGTATCAGCAATGTTAACTGTCAGTATTACCAGTCCCACTGATAAGAAGGGGATTGTTCTGAGGAAGGACAGTGGCTACCTCGTATGTTTTCTGTTATATTTTTGAGTTTGGTGTGTATAAAATTGCATGGAAGGATTGCAGCTAGAGACATTTATTAAGCTGATGTCAATTTGGGTTGAACCAGAATCCCCGCAGTGACTCTAATCCAGAGACGTTGACTTGTATTCCAACCTGAACTTCTGAATATTTTCTTTTCTGGATTGTCCTAGCCCTGCTACAGTCACCTTGTATGCACTTAGGCGCCAATCCTGCAAAGGCTTGCTTAACTCTTAAATTAAGCATGTGTATAAGTCTTTGCAGGGCTGGGGCCTTAGCAGGATTCTACCTTTCATCAATTTTCTGTGCTACATATGCCTCCCTATTTCTGCCCTTCTTTCTGCGTTTCTGGTAATCAAAATGAGATGAAACTATAGTGCTAGTGAGTTTTAAAATATATTCTTTCTGATGAGAGTTAACCATTTATTTTTGAGACATTGACTGTGCAGCTATGAAGAACTGTTTACATCTAATGTTGTTAATCTGTAATATTTTTATTACAGAAGTGACCAGGGACCTTGATGAGGGTTGAGGCCTTATTCTGGTGGATGCAGTGCAAACAGAGAGGCAGACATAGTTCCTGTTCCAAAGAGGTTAAGTCTAATTGATCTGCAGAAATATTTAACAATGGTCCTGTTCCAGTTAAATTGTACATAATAATTTCAGGTAAATCTACCACAGTAAAATAATGCTACATTATCCTATAAACATTTACTTGGGGGCTTACTTTACATGGTGAATTAGTCCTATTTTTTCCATGGGACTACTCACTTGAGTAAAATTAAGCCTCTGCATAAATGTTTGATAACTCAAGGCCAAAATTCTGATTTTAATCCACAAGAGAATAAAAATGTACCTATAATGGTAAACCCTCCTGCATGCAGTGCTAATAGGGCATAGTTTGACATTGTTAAAAATGGTGTAGCATTGATTAGACTTTAGAGGGTTATCTTTAAAAGGGAGTACCTATACATTTGCAATTAATTTTGACCACAGAAAATGTTCATGTTGCTGTTCTGCCAGCCCCTTAGCTGAGCCATATGAAATACTAAAATGAATGGAGAATTCCTCATATCTTCAGCATCACACAAGTTTGTATTTAAAAAAAAATCTTCATAATGGTGTGTTCTTGTCCACCCAAAACAAAACAGAAACAATGGTCCCTATCTTTGTTCTGTCATGTAAGTAAATACATGCCTAATGAAAATAACTTACCATTTACAACTTTAAATAAATTATGAAATACAGTAAACATTTAAATTGGCAATCAATTAAGCAAACAAGATTTTTTTGAAGGATGACAAACTGAAAACCATTATTCATATTGGTAAAGCAAATTAGAGATGGCAATAACTAATTGAATATAAATATTGACTGTACCTTTGCCCAATAGATTAACAATAGTTGCAATGTTTTCTTAATTTCATGTGGCCATAAATGACTATTTTAATATAGGGCCCAATCCTGCAAAGTACTAAATCAGCCCACTAACTAATTACAGTCTTTAATGAAATAGTACAAGAGTTTCTTAACTTTCTACCTGCATTGTCTCCTTGTCCAATATTTTCCCTTTTCAGAGGCTATAACTGGCTCAGTGCCCTGCCCCAAGAGTTGGGCATCATGGCTGTGAAAGATGCTCTGTGCTTTGTACTATTGGGAGGGCAGGAAGAGCTGATCTATGTTTCCACTTCTGTGCATCATTCCCTGTAAACGTCATGCACATGCTGGGGATGAGGGGGAGTGGAGGTGAGAGTGGAAGCTGGAGGGGATGTAGTGGCCACCATGTCCCCTGGCATCAGGCTGGGGAACAAGTAGAAACTCCCCTTGCTGAGTCTCATAGCTTACCTTGCTCCCCCAAACAGCACCCAGTCTACTCCCACTCAGTACCTGACTCCACTACTTCCCAAGCAGAGTGCCTCTGCCCCCCTTCACAGCCAGTTTCTGCTGTCTCTGCAGCTTGAGCCCATAGTTATATCTGTATCTACAAACTAACTCTGCTTTCATGTAAACAAACCACAAGTCATGTGGCTTCTGAGGGTCCATCTACCCCTGCAAGTGGACACATGTACATGTGTGCACTGCTAGTGAGACACTCCATACTTACACAACGTGTTCATAAATGCCATTCCAGGCCTGTGCTGACCTATATTTGGGGAACCCAGCAAATGTTCTCCTACCGTAGCTAATGAAGCTGTATTCTGATATTGGTGACTTAAGGAAAAGGGAATTCAACCACAGACAGAATAGCTGCAGAATGATGGTGCAGTATGCCTTTACGCATCTGAAAGCCCGTTGGCGTTGCCTACGGAACCAGCTGGATGCTAATGCAGCCATGAGAGTTGGATTATAGGCAGTGTGCTTGTGCTTTCCACAATGTCTGTGAAGGGAACGGACAAGACTTCCACAGCGAGTGCTCGCAAGACAGAACTGCTTTCCAAACCTTGTATAGGCAGCCTGACCCAACCTATGTGCACACTCCTGGTTCCTGGTGGGCAGAAGAAATTTGGGATGCTGTGTATTCCTACATCAAGGACCAGGGGAAGCCAGGTGTCTTGGAACTGTGCCAAAGTAGACTTGTGACATTATGGTGCTACAGCAAAAGTTCAATAAAGCACTGCAATTTACTTGTGTGGCAAGACACTAAATATACTAAAGCACACAATTGTGGCAAGGATCCTGAAGGTTAACTCCTTTGCCTGTGCATTTGTGCTGAAGTGACTGTTAATGCACTGCAATGTCATCATTTACCAATGTTTCTGTTACATGTTAAATGCTTTAATTTGATTAGTTTCTGGAGAGTGCTTAAACACTGTTAAAAAGCAATCTGGTTTTTGTTTGTTTGTTTTTATCAGAGACTCCGCACATTCCTTCCTCACAATGTTCTCAACCTTCCAGACTAGTGTTCCCCTTTCAGAGTTTGAATTGTCTTGCATACCCCAAGTTTCACTTTACTTAAAAACTACCTGTTTACAAATCAGACATAATACAAGTGTCACAGCACACTATTAATGTAAAATTGCTTACTTTCTCATTTTTACCATATAATTATAAAATAAATCGATTTGGAATATAAATATTGTACTTACATTTCAGTGTGATACTTTTTCAGTTGTGAGCTTTGTCTGAAGCCTGAGCCTCAGGCTGCAGGACTGAAGCATGTAACCTAGCTTTGTTGGGCCCTGGACTCCGTGGGGTCCCACTTGCCACACTCTAATGCCAGTTCTGCAGTTGCAACCCCCCCAAACCTGTCCTGTGACCCCCCCTCATGGGGCCTGCAACCCCCAGATTGAGGAACAGTGATCAAGATAATTTGAGTACCCAGTGGTTGAGAGCCACTGTTATAAGACATTGGTGCTCCTAGGGCTTATCAGGTGCTATGCATGATTATGCACATGGCAAAACTACTCCCATGTTTCCCACTTATGACTGCTTAGGGGGAGGTATGGGAAGAGGGGTCATCAAAGCAGTATCAGATTTCTTCCATGTCACTTTATTTTTGTTTCTTTTGTTTTGTGAGTTAAATGGTTAACAAACCTATAGAGAACTTTCAGTTAACTTCATTGTTTTTCATTTCAGGGTTTCTGAACAGTAACAGTTATTGTACAGTTTACTTCCGTGTTGGTAAACCCCTCCCTCCTTTTTTTAAACACAAGTAAATTCATTGGGGGTTGGAAAGAATGGGTAGTGTCAGGGATATTTATTTTTCATTTCAATAACTCCAGATTTATACAGAAAACACAATCATGTGCTATGATTCCTGATGTCCTATCCTAAACCTCTGTGAACTCATCTTCATCAGATTCGGAAAACAAGGTGCATAAGTGATGTGAACGTAAACTTAAATTTTTATTTACAAACATGCATTTTACTTAGTGCAAAAATGTTTTGTAATAGGAACAAATCAAACAAAAAAAATGGACAAAATCCCTAATGAGTAGGCAAACATTACTGACTTTCCAAAAATCTACAAGTCCTTCCTCTCCCCCTGCCAAAGAGGGCATGCCTGAGGACTAGTGTTCAGGAGGACACCGGGAAAGTCTCCTGGGTGGGGATTGGGCATCAAACACAGGGTGGGCTACAGCAACAGAATCAGGCTCATTGTTCCCCCTTTCCCGAATGCTCTCAGGAGTTCCTCAGCAAGAGGGTTCAGGTGTCTGTGGAGAATGCTGTGCCAGGCTTCCAGCATGCTCCTTCTCATCAGGGGTGTGATGGGATTCACAGCCTCAGCATCTGGCACCGCCTGGGTGGCAGCTAGAGGAGGAGTAGGGGGAGGTGCTACCGGACAGGATGCAGCAACAGGCAGTTTTGTCACAGAAGCGTTCTGTCACAAGTTGGACCAGGGCAGTGATACGCAGATCTCAGTATTCAGGAGCCAAATTAGTGATCAACATTACTCAAAAAAAGCCACAGTAATGTGAATTGTTTCATTTACTATAGTACTATATATTCATATTTAGTTTATACATAATTCTCACATAAAAAATGACTGACCAGGTAACATTATTGTATCAACTACAATTGGCTAGTAACATAGTAAGTGTCCTGATGGGTTAAGAATTTAGATTGGTTAATTATTAAATCACAGTGTTTTAATATCATGTGCTGCAAAGAGCCGCCAAAGACACATTAAAGAGCCTCAGTCTGTGCATCACTGAACTAGAGATTGCACGAGCACATTGTCGCTTTTGCTTTGCCCACATTCCCATTGTCTGTGCTGTGTCTCCATTTGTAGGAAATGATTCATTATAGCATAAGACCCTTATTGTCTCTTGCCCTAAGAAACTCAAATTGCTCTTGACTCCTCCTGTCTTTGCCAGTGAGCAGCTCTTCCAGCATCCTCTTCTGTTGTCCTTTGCTACCTCTACATTGCCATGAGTCCCTGTTTCCGTCCCTGGCTGTTCTCTAGTCACGGGCCGGATTTTCAGGTAGTGCAGAGGAGACTAGGGGGTTGCCACTCCTCTGCCAAGGGACACAGCATTGGGTTTGTGCAATTACCACATTGGATGTTTCACCGATCATTGCTTTGCATGGGGAGATGACAAGACACTAGGGATTAGAAATGGTGCAAAACATTTCAAATGGGCACAGAAACAGTGGACAGCTCTGACTTTCCTCAGAAAACCAAATGGTTCTCTTTCCCCTCCCAGGCTTAGGGGGGCCTCCACACAAGCCACCCCTCACCCCCTTCCCCCTTCTGTAAAGCTCCCATTTGTTAAGGGGAAGGGTGGTGCTGTCTGAGAAATGCACAGACCCAGGGCCACCATGACGGCTTGTTTAATAAGCTTTACAGTTTTGCTAAATGCTTTGTGATTCATGGGATATCAATAAAGTAACTGATTCACAGCCAGTCCATTCACTCAGGGACCATGCTGGGGCGGACTGTGGGCTCTAGCCCTGAGGCATCTAGTACTGAAGCAACAGAAGATATTGTTAGGGACAGTGTGTGTGCGGGTGGAGGGCTTTGCAAACCCTACCAACATCGCTCCTGCCATGGCTTACGTGCGTGGTCCAAGAGCGGGCGCGGGAGGGGGGCGGGACTAGCGTAGCGCTCCAGTCCATACGGAGCTGCATCTCCCGGGCTCGCGAGCTGTGTTTTTTTTGTTCGCATGCGCACACAGAAAAACAAGGACAGGCGAATCGGCACTTGCAGGGGGATGGCGCATGCGCGCTGGTGCCGCCGCGGTAGATCAAAGAGAGCGGCTCCGCTCCGCTCCCCCCCCCCACCGACGCACGTTTAGGGAAGCGCGAGCCGCCGCTATAGTTGGGAGAGGGCGCGGTTGCGGGAAGCGTGGCCGTTAGCCGCGTGCCGCTGCAGCGGGGAGCGACCGGCTGCGCTGGTCTCGCGGGCATGGAGGTGGTTGCGCAGCTGGAGACGCTGAAGGTTGATAACGTGCCGGCTGCGGCGAGTCCTAGCGCGGGGGCGCCGCAGCCGGGCCGGGGCCCTGAGGGCAGCGAGGAGCGGGGCCAGGGCC